>OZ059839.1:29648187-29990923 GCA_964057195.1 Orthosia cruda
TAATGCGACAAAAAAAAAATGTCTATCTTTTTTTTGTTATTCTAGTATTATTGCCATAATTTATTTTTAAACATGTTTAGTTTACAATTTAGGATTTTTATTAATATAAAATAATATTGTAGCTGTCACTAATAATCTGTAACGTCACCGTCACTGTCGTTTTGTAAAAAGTGTTACCCGTGGCATGAATATTTCTGAATAATACCCATCACTTATTGGGAAGGGTATTAAAAATATGTGATTTATTGAATTATTTTAATGTTGACATTGTTTTTAATAAAGAATAGGTAAGTACGATTACTATTTAAGCAACAGAGACGGCGGGAGCTGAAGTGAGTGAGCAATGCGAGCGAACCTAACCTATCCGTGTCGGGGTTTCCTAAGATCATTCTCTAAGGTTTTTTTGGTTATCCTTTATCACCCTGGCAATTTTTTTTTTTTTATTATTTAGATGTACAAAAACGACTTTTCCACAGATTTATTATATGTATTGATAAAAAGTGCGAATGTCATCTTGGTAAGTACTAGATTCGTGGTTTCCGTTTGCCGTAACAAATACCGGTTCGCCAATATTTCATGCGTGGTGATTATGACAATATTCTTGTACTAATGAAATTTATTGTTCCACAATCAAATTTTCAAAGCACACTGAGACAAATTCTAAGCGATTTAAAGTAAAATACAAAGCAAATCTGTTTGACGATACGGTTGGCGTAGTGGTTGGGCGATCGGCTGCTGCGCTGTGTGTCGCGGGTTCGATTCCCGCGCGGAACAAATATTTGTATGACCCACAGATAGTTGTTCCGGGTCTGGGTGTCTTGAATATGTGACTTTAAATGTTTGAAAACCACATAAATAAATCTAACTAGATAACGCAAGTCCCTCCATCTGTATGAAAACCAAGCATGCCACCTTTTAAACACAAATTTACTTATTAATGAAAGAAAACATTTTCAATGCCTCGGCCAACTTTTTGTATACAGTTTTTATAGCTCAATATGGCATAATTGGGCATTTTTCTAGATTTCGGTGGATTTCCGGTTCCGATAATGCTAAATGGAAAGCTCAGATTACGATCATTTATCGTACTTTTACTACGTTTTTTGACACGCGAAGTACTTACGAATTGTGTCATCTAGTTAGATTTATATCTGTGTTGTAAACGTACCCACGATACAGTAAGAAATTTCTAGTGTGGGGCAAGGAAGTAAAAAAATAAAAAAAAATATCGTCTCCTATCTCCAATAGAACAAAAGATTCGAAAATGTTAAGGTCGAATGCGCGTGTCTTTTTTATCGTGAGTGTGAGAGTTGTTGAGATAGACACCAACGTGCTTTTTGCACGTCATCGACCCTGTTTCAGTGTTATTTGACTCTTAATTTCATCATTAAGGTTACACTAGTCGAAAATTCTTCCATACAAACGTAGTCTGGCGATTACTCCACTGTTTGACGGTGTACGTTCAAAATATGATATCAATTTGTCTCATCATTATCTAGCCCTGTATGGAAAAAGAAATGTAAAAAAATACAATATTTGAAAGTTATGAGCGTCGAAAGTTCCATATTTCAACACAAATTTTAACGCATCTTTGGGCGGCATTAAATACCATAACAAGAAGGAAAATTGCAAGACGGCCTCCATACAGGGATAGATTAGTAACTCAACAATGCAAATAAATTGGAAAATATACAGTTAGTAGTTTTTCCATGATATCTAGACTTCAAAAGTTCTGTTCATAAAATTTCGCGCGCTCGTTTTCGTCCTAAATCATCATCCATTTCGCTGCAAATTTGCAAAAGTGCTAATTCGTACGAGAACTAGCTTCTTACTGCTCATCACAGCATCAATCTCTTTCGCACGTGTTGTCGGATGAGACAGCATGCATTTTAACCCCGCGCACAAAATAGTTCGTGCCGTTGACTAGGGGAACCTTAACCTCAACAATAACCTTTTACCAACAGGACTGGGCCGAATTCAACGCAGCTACATCCACAATAGACGCTCTACGGCCGTCCGTGCGTTCTCCAGCCGCCTCCCCGCGCCACTCTCCCCGCGCCCCGCGCCGCGCCCCCGCGCCTAAAGAGAACGCGTATGGGGAGCTTAGGGCGCCGCCCCTTCCGCCGAGGAAGAGCCTGTCGCCCGCTGAGAATGTGATTGTTGCGGCTTCCAGTGTTCAGGATATTGCTGCTGCTAGCAGTGCTCATCGTAAGTGTTAAACCTTCGGTTGACTAACTGCCACATTCAGAGAATTTAACGGTTCCTTAACGCGCTCCTTGGTTTAGATTTTGTACTAAAAATATGTACTAAGGCACAGATAATATAATACTAGCATACAGATGCCTCATCCCATACAAAGAAACCGTGCCGACGTAACTAGCGTTTTTCATCTGATTATTCTTGTTATTTTTTGTACATCGAACGCGTTCGGTTCTGTTTCACGGTGGCAGATAGATGGTGTTAGCAGTGACTTGAAAGTAGAAGGGTTTACTAAGTTCGTGAATATTTTTTCTTTAAATACAGTGAAGGTTCGTTTTATAGTATTTATTGCCACGTTTTTACAGTTTTTTTTGCACCAAAATGTGTTACAATGCAATTTTTAACAATCGAGTGGAATTCCTCACAAATTTAAAAATGCGCCATCTATTGGCATCAATTCTAAATGATCCGTTAAAATAATCTTTGAAATGTGAATTAAGAGCCCAATATGCCATAATTTTGTACTTAGGAGAGTTGATTAAACAAGAACATACAATTTTTATGTTCAATTCCAGAAAATGTGAATTTTACACTCATTCAATAACAGATACGTGCATATCGCGCCATCTAGTGAGATTTATTTGAACCAAATTTTCTTTGTTAGCAATGAGACCCCGTGACTAAGGAGAGTTTTAAGAAACCGTTAACGTCTGAGTGTGGCAGTTAGGCCCAGTTTTTTGATACGTAGTTAGCTTATCCAACAATTCATATACTTTATTGTACACAAAACAAACATATTCAAATTCAGAAGGATAACTTAAGTACAAAGGCGAGCTTAACGTACAATTGGGTTTTCTTACAGCAAACCTCAGTGTTATAGCGAGATTTACACAATTAGGACAGCAAACAAAAGCGCACAACAACAAAAAAAAAAAAGAAACTTAAAAACAATTTTTTTTATTTTATTTAATGTTTAAATATGGTAGGTAACCAATGGTTTAAAATTTCGCTAAAACGCGTTTTTTCATCTGAGTGCACTGCAGTGCCCGCAATAAGTCGAGCAGACAATGGCACAGCCGAACTCCATCCTACATCCATTTCTCGAAGCCATTCAGGTAATTTTCGGCCCCTCTGTAACTTCGTTGTGGATAAAGCAAGAAGCCTGAATTTTCTGTGTCTAAGAGAAAATAATATAACTAGGCATAATTAACCTACCGGCAATTAAGGTCTTATAGCACAAGTAAAGGGAAAATTCCGAGAAATTGAAAAAGTTGAAAAGAACAAGTTTTCGCGGAAATCTAAATTTCCCTTTCTTTCTTTGTCCTGTCTTTGGTATTGTTCGTCGAATCGTTGATCTCCTTAAATTCTGAGTTGAGCTGCTCGGTTATTGACAAATGCGTGCACTGACTGGACAGGTCCACTAAATCTGGCTAGTTCTTTCCTCAAAAGACCATTTCAGACATCAGTCTACATGGTATTCACATGATCTAATCAAGATTTTGTCAGGACTTTAAAAGAGACTGTGACCTCTGAGTTTGTTTCGGCCTTTCTTCTCAGAGTAGTCAGATAGGAAACGCCGACCTCATCTAGTTTTAAAAATATGTTCGACATGTAAAAGTGTTTGTACAAACCAACATACAGAAATAAAATCATTTATCATTTGCCCATATCTTTTTATCGTGTTGACTCAGGACCTTGATTTTTATACACCTAATAGGTACTAGAGACCTCAGTATCTGGTATCAATTTCAACTAGCTAGCTCTGCCCGTTCCTGAGAAATCGGTGGTGACAGACGGACAGACGGACAAGAGAGTCATTTATTTATTTATTTATGTACACACAAAACACTTAACAAAGAAAAAAAAGACACAGACACAGATAGAAGAGCACAAAGGTACTGCTTATTTCAATAGAAATTTCTTCCAGCAGACCTGCGACAGGAAAGTTGGATGATAGACGAAGACACAGTGTGTGATCTTATATGGGTTCCTTTTTACCTTTTGTGGTACGGAACCCTGAAAATCAACTGTCCCATACATTTATGTTCGCATAACTCGACAAAATCTACTGAACAGCAAATTCTTTTCGTGATTTCAGTATTGGTCCCATAGAAAAAGTTGTTTATTATAAATGACCCCTTTTCGAGTGCTGCGTTTACTCTGTTCCACGTTGTATAATATCACTTTTCTTTGCAGCGGAACCTAGAAGACGTTCGTCGTTAGAACCAGAGCCGGACACACGGCACCGACTGACGTCCATCATCACTGGTTCCACCGAGACCATCACTGGTCTTATTGATACTAGACACGAGGTATGTTGTAATCATTAGTTCAAGGTTTCCCAATCTATGGGTCGCGACCCCCTGAAGGGTCGAAGCGAATTTTTTGGGGGCCCTGTCGGCGGGCAACTGACAGCTAGCTAGACGGATTGCAAGCTCGAATTATTGAATTGGAATTGTAACCCATTTCAAGACCTGTTTGATGAAGCTATGAAAGTCCTCCCTTTTACTACCTCATACCCATAAGAAGCCGGATTTTCTAATATGGTGAACAATAAAACTAAATACCGAAATAATTTGGACATATCTAAACTCACTGAGATTAAAAGTAACTCGAGTTGAAGTTGATGTCAAAACTATAATGGCGAAACATAGGAAACAATTTCATCCTTCCCATTGAAATAACTTTTTTGATGTAGTTATTTGATTAAGTATTAGAAATTGTACTTAAACTTTGTTTTTTATATGAAAAATCCCGTTATTCATATTGGTAAAGGTTAAATTTCCTAGAGGTGGGTCCCGAGTTTGGTAACTTGTTTTAGATAGGTCGTAGTCCAGACAACTTTGGGAACCACTGAGTTAGGTTCTAATAGAGAGCGATAATCGCGAGAATACACGACTGCCGTTTCGTTCATTTGTACGGCAAAATCGGGAAGCGCCCTCTGCTGGCGTGAAGACGCGTTACGCGTTGCCATCAGATTGTTTTGATTGTAACTCTGAGGCGTGCCAAATTGTTAACTTAAATTTTTGCTTACACACTTAACTAACCCAGTGGTAGGGAATGCATGAGACTAGGAGTAATACAGTCTGTCACTGAAATTTCTTGATGCATATTATCAAATAAGCACAACTTACATTGAATGGGATACATACCCTTAAGATTCAACACTGGAGATATGCTGTCTCAAACAGCATCGTTCAGCCTGTGCAGTTGTATCTATGCATCAACCACACCATGAGGACATCTATATTCCGACCTTGCTGCTGAAGTCTTGCGATGTTGATACCGTTAGACTGAGTTGACCATATTTATAAGTTATATGTATTTATAAAATTATCCTAACAACCAGCGTATATTAGTTGATTAAATCCATTTAATATTACTTTCTAACACTTGTCCCTTTCCAACTACGAGTCATCAGGATTGATTTAGTTAACTTTTCTTAAGTTATATATATTTATTGGATGCCACCGATCAAAGGAGCACAATTGCAACTGTAGAGGCGAAAAAAACAAAAAGTAAATACAAAAATCAGTCGAACCGTTTTCGAGTTTTTGCGAGACTAACGCACGGCATTTGATTTTTATCTATACTGATAGATATTTCAGTTAAAATACACAACAAAATTATGCTTACTTTCAGGTGCCTCCCGATCCTCGAGCCTTCGAGAAACCCCGTCGAGCTTGCACCCCGCAATCAAACAGTCGCCCCCTCCCCGCCCCGCCTCCCGAACGCCCTCACACCCCCACCCCCACAGAACCAAAGCCAGAACCCCGACACATACCACCCGACAACAGATACAACGCCGAAAGGCACGACAGACCAGACCCACCGCCGAACAGACAAGACAAACCCCAAGAAAACAGACACCACATGCTGGAAAACAGGCATGCACCAGAAAGACACCTTCCAGACAGATTGCCGCAAGAACGACACGTCCAAAACCCGCAAGAGAGACCAGAACGTGTCGAAAGTCGGCAAGAACGTCACATACCTACCCCAGACCGTCAAGAAAGACATATACAGCAAGACAGTAGACATGAAATTCGGGTAATGGACAATAGGCAAGAGAGACACTTACCCTTATCAGATACCCGGCATACAGATTTCCGACTCCCCCCCGAAAGGCCTCCGGAAAAACCCGAAAGGATTATCGAATCTAGGTATAGTTTTGACCGGGAAACCAGGCTTGAGAGTCGAGCTCCCCCTAGGCAGCGGTCTTTGCCTGCAACGACTAGTAGCAGTGTGGATCAACCTACCAAGTCTACGACCATGCCTAAGTTTCCTTCTGAGGATAATAAGGACCCGCCGTATGAGAATGTGGCCGTGGAAAAGAACGAGCTGGCTGTTCTACGTGAGTATTTCATTGTATTCTTTATTTTTATTATCTACTCTCATATCGTAATATTCGAATTATAAAATTCAAAACGAGTTTATATTGGCATACTTTATAAACACAATACCGAAATTTAAAAATAGAATCTTATTATAACACTATTTCTATAACAAAATAATGCTATAAAACAATTTTTTTTCTATTACGATACAGGACAAATCCAAGAAGTTAATCACTAAGGAGTTTCCATCAATATTTTTTTTGTAATGCCATTTTATAGTACCTATTATAAAAAGATTTGATTCCAATTTTAAATTGTCTATGACAATGCCCGCTTTAGACATAGCACGCACTGTGATTTTTATTCGCGCGAATTTTGTTTCCTTTTACCTGTTCATAGAGCTCAAAATATTCGGGTGAATAAAATTCGCGCCGTGGTGCGATGGATTCTGTGGCAAATCACGGATTTCTTGCGGAATTATTTCCGCACGATTTCGTTACCGATGCGAACAACTTCATACAATTACATAGGTCGCAGAATGGGCGGACAAAAATCGCGCGAATAAAGATCGCAGTGCGTGCTAAGCCTTAGCGCATGCGCGGTTAATGCGGTGATGTGCTGGGTTTTGGCGCCATTCATACGTTTTGCAAGTTTTGCTGTACTGAATTTCATGAGTTATTTAAATTATTGTGTGTGAAATGTCTGATATCAGTGTATGTGAAGAAAATTTGACTCCGCCCGATATTTTAGATGCGGCGAAGGAAATTACTCTTAATTTATTACCAGCAAAGTCGAGAAAAGTATATGACAAATGCTATCACGATTTTATGGCATGGAGAATGCAAAAAGAGGTATTTAGTAGGTTCAATCCCAATTTATGAGTGTAGATAAAGTAGTGTATGAAACTGCACATAACTAGGTATTAAAACATTCGTGTGAAAACTATTAAAAACCTCGCCTACGGCTCGGTTTTTAAACACACACTCATGTTTTAATACCCCTCATTATGCAACAATTTCATAAACTACTATTATGATAGTAAAACGTAGTGAATAATAATAATTGCCGCGGCTATTTTCAAAGATTTCACTGGCAAAACTTTTAAAGAGTGTACTTATTAAATGATTTTTTCGTGTTAGGAAGCAAACGTGAGTGGAAACGCCAGGAAGGTATGCCCTAGAAGGATATACACAGATTTTATTAATCCCGTCAACTGACTACCTACCTACCTACTCTGCCCTACTCTACCTTACCTACCCTACTCTACCCTACCCACCATACCCTACATCTCCTTCCTTCCCTACTCTACCCTACCCACCATACCCTACATCTCCTTCCTTCCCTACCCTACCTACTTGTCCTACCTATCTACCCTACCTACTTATCTAACCTACCTAACTATCTACCCCACCTACCTATTTTTTTTTTTTAACCTTCCCTGTTACTGTATTTGTCCCTGTTATTCTGGCGAATAAAACAAAAAAAAAGACGTTAGTATAACCCGGTTCATTAAAGAAACAAATCTAAAATGGCTTTGCTTATGCACACTAGTGCCGTCTATGGTGTGCAAGCGAGAGAACATGATAAGCGCTGTTAAGATAGCGGCAAATAGTATCTATGAACGGAGCCAGCTATTGGCTTGCTTGCTTTATACAAGTTGAGCAGCTGTTCAGGCGTGAAGTATCGTCTCACCTTTGCAAGAATCCCCAACTTTTTTGCAGCCAACAGAGCTTTCGCCTCAATGAATGTAACGAAATTGATGGTCGATGTCAAAGATATAGCAATAAGAACCTCTAGAAAAAATAAAAAATAGTAACAATCCTTCTATATTTTTAGGTAATCTATCTTAGGTAATCTATCCACGAAACCTCCCAAACACATAGACCAATGTGTTTTGTCTCCATATTCTACAATAGTCCTGTACCAGCCGGGGATTGTCCTTGGGTGCTCTTGTGTAGTGACTAATGCATACAGGGATAATCGCCGGTTGGTGTAACTTTTAATCCCACATATCTAACAAGTGCCTCTGCGAGTTGGTTTCGGCCCCTGGTACGCCTTTCAAAGGTCCGGGACCCTAGTGTCCCGAGAATCTCAAAGAAAAATGAAATAATATTTTATTTTTCATCTTTGCCTTTATTGGCCGTTTGGAGTGAAAACTGACGGGGACAAGAGCTCTCACCTCTCTCTCTTGCCTTAAGGTTCAACTAGTCGACGGCACGAACTATTTTGTGCGCGAGGTTAAAATGCATGCCATCTCATCCGACAACACGTGCGAATGAGATAGATGCTGCGATGAGCAGTAAGAAGCTGAATAAGCACTTTTACAAATTTGTATCGAAATGGATGATGATTTAGGACGAAAACGAGCGCGCGAAATTTTATAAACAGACCTTAAGGAGTCTAGATATCATAAAAGAACTACTAAATGTATATTTTCAAAATAAAATTATTTGCATTGTTGAATTACTAATCTATCGCTGTATGGAGGCCGTTTTGCAATTTTCCTTCTTATGGTATTTATTGCCGCCCAAAGATGCGTTAAAATTAGTGTTGAAATATGGAACATTCGACGCTCATAACTTTCAAATATTTTATTTTTTTACTTTTTTGTTTCCATACAGGGCTAGATAATGATGAGACAAATTGATATAATTGTTTATTTTGAACATACATCGTGAAACAGTGGAGAAATCGCTAGACTACGTTTGTATGGAATAATGATCGACTAGTGTAACCTTAATTGGCTGGCTTGAGTGGAGATTCGCAAGAGCAGACGTGCTCGGAGGAAGGAAGTTAACCCAGTAAGGTGCTGGTAGGGATCTTGACCATACTTCCGGGATTGTCCTGATAGCCGTGGTATACCTTTCCACTCCTCAAGAACTTCCGTATATGTTGCCCCCTTGGCGCTACGTCACTATAATGCTAGCGACCCTTTATGGGGGCCCATGAGTTGAGTGTGCAAGTCACTAAATGGCTATAAAATGGCAGGGGCCATTTTATAGCCATTTAGTTCAACAGTGGTCGGGCAGGGGCCGTTAGTCCTCCTATAGTTTTGGGCAATCGATCCACTAAACCTACCAAATCTATCATCATCATCATCATTTCAGACCAAATACGTCCACTGCTGGACATCAAGCGTCACCACACTGATCGGTCCTGTGCGTTGCGCATCCATTGGACGCCCGCAGCTTTGACTAGGTCGTCTCTCCACCTAGAGGGCACTTTTCGGCCCCAACGGCTATCTGTTCTGCGAGCAATGTGCCCTACCCACTGCCACTTAAGTTTGGAAATTCTTCGGGCTATATCGGTAATCTTGGTTCTCTTGTGGATGTCTTCATTTCTGATTCGATCACGCAAGGAAACTCCGAGCATAGCCCTCTCCATTGCCCTTTGGGTGACTTTAAGCTTTCTGATGAGGCCAATTGTGAGCGACCATGTCTCTGTCCCGTAAGTGGCGATACACACTGGTCATAGACTTTTGTCTTGAGACACTGTGGTAACTTGGCAAAACAAAAAAGTTGGAAGTGGAAAGTTGACAAAATCTATAGCCCAATACATTTTCTCCATAATTTGCAATAGTCCTGCACCAACCGGGGATTGTCCTTGGGTGCAGTTGCGTAGTGAATACAGGGATAATCGTCGGTTGGAGTCACATTTCCTGATACATGTCTAACGGGGCCTCTACGAGTTGGCTTCGGGTCCTCGCATACCTTTCAAAGGACCGGGACCCTAAGGTGCCGAGATACACAGAAAAATAACAATTTAACATAATTTATGTGTAATTTTTTAGGCATATTTTCTAACAACATCTTTTCTTCTTTTCCAGCCAAGAAGATCAACCCACTAACCCACGACAAGCACGGCCGAAAATACGGCGACAACGTGTCGTACGAAAACATAAACTTAGACTACATTGCGCGTCTGGTCGGCGAAGGATACCCCAAGGACATAGTCGTACGCGCATTGGGTATCACACGAAATGATCTTGAGATGGCATGCGATATACTGCACGAGTTTGGATCTAAAGTACCTAATAAGTGTTAATTGTAGGTAGTTTGCTCTTTGAATTATTTCGTTTGGTGGGGTCAGTGGTATTTCTCGTAAAAAAATATGAATTATGATATTGATTGCTGAAAATAAACGAAATATTTAATATCTCAGTCATGGGTCAGTGATCTTTCTCATAAAAAACAATGAATTATGATATTGATTGCTGAAAAGAAACGAAATATTTAATATCTCAGTCATGGGTCAGTGAACCTTCTCATAAAAAACAATGAATTATTATATTGATTGCTGAAAATAAAGGAAATATTTAATATCTCAGTCATGGGTCAGTGATCTTTCTCATAAAAAAAATATGAATTATGATATTGATTGCTGAAAATAAACTAAATATTTAATATCACAGTCATGGGTCAGTGATCTTTCTCATAAAAAAAAATATGAATTATGATATTGATTGCTAAAAATAAACGAAATATTTGTTTATGGCCGAAACGAAAAGAACCGGGAATGTCCATGACTTACCCTCAGTTTCCCACCTTAAAATTATCGGAGAATTAATGTGACAAATTGTCAAACACGCGTTATCTTCTGTGATTGGCTGTCGAAAATTCATTCAACCAACCACAGCAGATAACGCGTGCTTGACAATTTGTCACATTAATTCTCCGATAATTTTAAGGTGGGAAACTGAGGGATAATGGTACATACCGGAAAAAAGGAGGATAAAAATGACATAGATACTTATAAAATTTTAAATGCTCTTTTCTCAAAATCTATTTTTTAGGACATTCCCTGTTTTTGCATGTACCCTTGAATTTATCCTGCATATATACAATTTTTCAATTTTTATCGAAAACCTTGATGAAACGACCACTGACCCCTCCAAATCGACGTTACAGGTTTAGAATTCGTACCTTATGAACTAAATATAAGTCTGATTTTAACGTGTACATACTTCAGTGTCATCGTTTGTTTATTTGACATAGAAAATTGACCTTTATAACGCTAAACATAACCACTATTATAATTTGAACAATAGCAGCGAGTATATTCCTATAGTCAGTAACGAATACTACGGGTTTTACGTAATTTGAGCAGATTTTGTTGGATTTTTTCGTGGTTTCTGGATGCTTAAAAGATTATTTTAATAATAAATGAAAGCATCAGATTCCGGGACTATTCGAATTATCGAATATATGTTCAGATATAAGCAGACTTTTAACAGCACAATTAAATAAAACATTTGGTATAAACAACTATCGGAGACATGTAACAGTCTGGTCGCTAACTTGGTTAAATCTAAAATTTAATTCTTTTCACTATTTCACCTTACTCGACTAAGGCCCAATTTTTTATGAGTAGTTAACTCAAGCAATAGTTAAATATGCTTACCAATGGTTTTAATATTTAATAAAACACGGTTATTTATCAATTTTAGTCTAACAAATGGTCAAATAAATAACTCTTCAACTTATTTGATCATTTGTGATGCCAACAATTGATTAATAAACGCGTTTTGCCGAAATTTGAAACCATTGGTTAGCATATTTAATCATTGGTTAGCATGTTTAACCACTGGTAAACATATTTAACACTTGGGTAGTATATTTCACTATTGGTTAGCATATTTAACCATTGGTTAGTATATTTAACAATTTGTTAGCATTTTTAACCATTGGTTAGTATATTAAATAATTATTTAGCATATTTAACCATTGGTTAGCATATTTAACTATCGGTTAGAATATTTTACCCTTTGTTAGCATATTTAATCATTGTTTGAGTTAACTACGGATCAAAAAACTCGGCCTAAGCACCCAAGTTGGATGAGTGTCTCTTAATGTTCGAAAACAACGCGCAAATCCAACCTATTATTATTTAATATGAAGCACAAATTCATTACACAAGCGATCAATTTAATTTTAATGAATTTAAGCCAACCTTTTTTTGAAAATAATTGCAACTATAAAAATGCTTAATTACGCCAATATTACGCTCACCACATAAAAAATAAAATTATTTTATCAAAACAATCATTAGAATAAGTAAAAAAATATCACTAAGGTTGAATTTGTTAAAAACAAGCATCAAACTATTAACTTGTAAGTAAAATTTAAAGTTCTATTCTATAAAATTAATTTTAATAGTTAAATAATTACTAATTGATCCTTTAGAGTATCTTCGGAACACCAAAAGTGTTACATTAATATGGTTATGGGTAAAATCGCGGTGTGGTCAAAGTGAGCATTGCCCGGGCAAAGTCGATATTGCCTTCTTCTTAGCTGGCGTAAGAATGATTGGGTAATGTGTGAAGACTGATTTCACCAATGAAACTAACGATTAGTTTATATAGGTTGGTACCGCTGAGAAACTACCAATCAGAACGCTGTATTTGCTTAAACTGAGTTTAATTGAACTAATCGCGATTAGGTTCATTGGTGAAATCGGACTTAAAATTGTATAATAATTCCCAACTATGATGTTTTGAATGTCCACTTTGCCTGGGATACGTTGTCATAATTATACGACTTTTTATGGCTCGCATATACTATGTGTCCATCAAAGGATAAAATAATGGCACTTGTGTATACACGAGCCTGTCAAAATGACGTTTGACGAACTGTCAAAACGGATAGGTAGTGTTCATATTGTCCTTAATCGATTACCGATCGAACCTGTCGTTTAAAAATCTAAAATCGTGTGATAGTATTATAGATTAATAAATAAATAAAATTAATATTAAGGCACATTTAATGTATTTATTTCGCATCATTTTAGTGACAGTAAAACTTTTATTCCAGTGGTTTTTATTATAATCAGTATTCATTTTAACTCAATATATTTTTCATTTAATAATAAAATGCTTTGTAAATAGTTACTTGTACGAATAAATATTGCCTATATTTTCATATAAAATCGCTGTCTCAATAGTGCTTAGTGGTTCATATAGAATATATTTTTTCATATTTATGTATGGAGATAATACAAATTTTGACACTTTGACTTATGACACTTGCAATATTTAATGTCTAGTATATTATAACACTTAATATTGTTGATGTAAATAATAATTCATATTTATATTTTTAAATAAAAAATCTCGTACATGTTGCAATGATCTTCCTTTGGTATAATACAGGGTGGGCCAATAATTTTTGCACTTTTAAAACATGAATAGAAATAAAACTACAACTGTTATTTTGTTGATTATATTTTTAACGTTTTGAAAATTTAATGAAATTTATTTTTTAAAAATGACATCGTCGAGATGTGCACCGTCTCGTCGTTGGCACTCTAGCAATCGACTACGCAAACTTTGGAAAACTCGCTGACACATGCTGCGGGGGATCGCGGCTATCTCGTCGTGGATGTTTCGTTTTAATTGGGATATATTCGTCGGTTTATTAAGGTAGACTCGACTTTTCAGGTATCCCCATAAGAAAAAATCGCATGGTGTAAGATCCGGGCTTCTCGGAGGCCATGGAATATCACCTCTGCGAGAAATCAATTTATTCGGAAACATTTCTTTGACTACCGGTAAAGTCACATTTGACGTGTGGCATGTTGCTCCATCTTGTTGCATCCAGGTCCTGCTGTTGTATCCTTGAAATTCATGCAACTGCGGCGTCAAAAATTCTCGCAACATCTTGACGTATTCCGCTGAATTCACAGTTACATTATTTCCTTGATTATTTTCAAAGAAATACGGACCAATTATGCCCTTTGCTGATATGGCAGCCCATACTGTCGTTTTAGGTGAATGAAGTGGCTTTTGGTGTTTAAGGCGAGGGTTTTCCCTGCTCCAATATCGACAATTGTGCTTATTCACGTGCCCGTTGATGTGAAAGTGGGCCTCGTCCGTAAACAATACATTCTCCAGGCTAGAGAATTGCTCCAGCATTGTGTCAGCCAATGTGAAAGTGGGCCTCGTCCGTAAACAATACATTCTCCAGGCTAGAGAATTGCTCCAGCATTGTGTCAGCCAATAACAAATTGCATGTAGCGACGCATAGTTTCCCGCCACCCGCGCACCCCTCCCTCCAACGGTATTCGAGAAATTTAGTGTTGCAATTTGCAAAAATTATTGGCCCACCCTGTATTAGACAAAATAATGAAGTAGCTAGTTTGATAAGTTTTTACTAAAAAAAAAACAAAAATTCTTTTGAAATTCGAAGAGCTTACAAAGGCACCAACGTTTCCTGATATAATTATTGTTCTTCGTATTTTTCTATATAAAACATATTTTGTAAAAGTGCAATTTTTCTAATTGTTCATCTGTTCTTTTTATATTGCTTATACACTTGTAAGAGAACTGCTTGAAATCTAAATAATTGGCTATTTGACAGATATTGCAATAAAATATGGAATGTTTTGGCAATGTTAGCTTGTAGATAAATAATAAATGTACAATTTTTTGTCGTCAATGTATAAAATATTATTATTATATTTTTGGAAAACAAATTTGCCATTTATTATCTATGGAATAAATGATCCAAAACGGGGGCGGCCATGATTGATGCATCGTGTGGCGTCACATTTTAAACAACAAACAAACAGTTGTTCGTCGTAGTTCGCATCTGTTTATTATCATATGACGTCATATCCCAAAATGTCACGTGACCGACTGTTTTCGCGCGCGTTTCAAATTATTATGGAAACATATTTTTTTCTTTTTAATAACGCTTTTTTTAAGAAAAAGATATTTGTAAGAAGTTTTTTTGCAATACTTTTCTGAAATCTGTCAAATAGCCAATTATGCGTTTTTTATTCAAATGTTGATGTTTTGTTTGGCCTTTTACAGTTGATTTTCAACTGAATTTTGATGCAGTTTTTGCAAGACAATTATTAATGTGCTTAGTGAATGACTTGACTGAATTTTTAGGTTATAATCTATCTAGTCTTAATATTTCACTTTTTTGCTAATTTCATCTGTTCGTTTTTAATAGTTAATTAAATGAGGATGCTATAAATTTGTAATTAATGCCAGTAATTCTTAATATTACAACTGTAATGAATAGTTCGTAGTACCCACTGACGTTTAGAGGTACCTATTAATTATGAGTGAATACATATCCACCACACTACTAGTCAAATTTCACTTTTCATATAAAAATGTTCTGCATTTTTTGCATATACATTTTTATTTAAAGAGCTGTAATGTTAGTATTTTGTGATTTACATGTTGTGTGTACATTTTGATGATTTAAAATATGAATAACTTTTTGTATCTACGATTATTTATTTAAATCACAACACGAAATCAATTAAGGAAGCAGGGATAATCTCGTAATGTATATAAAAATAAGTACCTATCTAAATAAGAAAACATTGAATACATTCTATGAAACACAGTTTAATAAGTCACTTTACACCTTTTCGGTTCATCGAACATTTTAAATGATTTAAATCATGAAATGTACACGAACTTAAATATATTGTAATTCCCTTATAACTTAAATTATCGAATACGCAAGCTGTAATAATAATAATTTCCTTTAAAAGCGCGTATTGCTTCTTATTATATTAGTTGTACTATGAAATAATAATTATTATTTATGTTTAGTCAAATAATTGTTTATAATCTCACGAACATCACAATACATTATATTTTCAAGTAGTTTCAATGAATTTAAAAATTGATTTCTTAACTCTTCATGTGATTTCAGTCGAAATACCCGTTTAATATCAAAAATTACCGGCTTATGTTCGAAATCTAGAATAGGGGTGATAACTGGTTAAAAAAATTATAATTCAATTTAATCCATCAGTTAGATTTTTCGTATTTTTTGCTTTACCAAATCAATAAAAATTGACAAAGATAAAGCACATCAAAGTTCAGAAGTGGGTGGGCCTGTGACGTCACTTGAGTAAAATGTGTACCGAAACAAGACGTCACGCGAAATTCGTTATTTTTTATTTACGTGACGGACTAAAAATAAATGTTTTGTCATCATCCCTATTGGATAGAGATCTTACTATATATGCAGTCATAGTTAGAAGAATAGATATTCGAGTATTCCATACATTGAATTGAAGAGTGTTTTATTAAAATTTTCTTGTAACAGAGTGTCACAAAACTAGTAGAATTTCATATCATTGGACAATATTTTGCTGTTGCCACAAACCTTGATGTACAATGTACGTTTACCAGTGTTCGTTGTTACTGGCTAAATAATGTTGTTAATATTATGGGGAGATTGTAGGTAGAGGCATTGGTTTGCATTTCACATTGTAGGCTTATTTCAGATGTGTCAGGCAAATAAAAAAACAAATTGTTGAAAATAAAAACATAATCTTTTGGCCATTATTGCCCATTCTACAATTTGATCATAAAATCTATTTATTTCATTAAACATATTTTTTTTTAAATTTTGGTTACACATCTGAAATATTTTGTTTATTATTTTTAACAAAAATCATAATCACTTGTTATCATTTTCTTTATTTGCGTTATTAATTAAAGTTACTTTTGGTGGATTGTATGAAGTAAATCATAATGTAAAAATTATTATGAAAATTCAGTAATGCATTGATAGAGAAATTGTAAAATATTATTTTTGAAAACAACACCCTCTACCGGATGATTGTAAAGGAATACAGAAGCAGCGTTTATACTTTACGCTTTAGTAAATTCGTTGCTAAATATATTTAAGTAAAATTATATCTGTGGTTTTTATTGAACTACCTCCTTAAAAAACCTAAGCGCACGCGGGAAAAATAAAACATTGGCAGCGGATGGTTGAGGGGGTTGAAAAGTTCTGGAGTGGTGACCACGTACCGGAAGACCGAAGACCTGGTTAAAGCTCTATCCACACATACCAGGGCCGTGCCCGGGACGTGACAGGGCTGGGCCCAATCATTGGCCCGTGCACGGATGTGTGTGAACGAGTTCATATAAAATGTACACAACGATATTTATTGAGCCTCTGACGGGGCACGCTCCGTCCACGTCCCGGGCACGGCCCTGATATGTGTGGATAGACCTTAAAGGTGGAATTTTGCTAGATCGTGGCGGACACGAGCCGGGTCGAGTCCCATACGTGCTACTTGTTTATAAGACGAGACACGAGGCGGAACCGTGCGTCGTGACGTACATAACACATAGGGACGCACACACGAAGTCGAAGACGAAGTTTTAGCCAGCTAAATCGCTCAAATACCTCTATGTGCGAACGACGCGTTGTTGGGGCAATCCGAGCCGCCGGGTCCCGGACGCCCCACGGTGTCCGCAGACCGCATCATATAAAATGTTCGTTAAGTTTTGAATCCGTGCCTCGCACGGGGCTCGGCTCGCGGCCTCTACGGTCTAGCATATTTCATGAATCAGCTAGATGCGACACGCACGGGACCGCTCGATGTGGCGGCTCTTAGGACGGTTACGATGATGGTCAGGATGGCTGGACCAAGAGAGATTTTGGAGGTTTGAGCAATACCAAGCTTTTATACCTATTTTATACTATTTGGTACCAGACATCAAATTACTAGTACCTCGCTAAAGAGGGAAAAGTATTACGAGAAAAGTGGCCAGCCATTCTGACTTCAGGATGGCTGGACCAAACCGGTTTCACCTAGTTGTAGGCGTTATAACTAGATCATCTTTTCATTAAAGTATAGTACCTATTCAGTACCTCAACATATGTTTTTCTTGTTGTTGTTGAAATTTTCACAGATCATTTATTTCTGTTGCCGATATAACAACAAATACTAAAAAATAGATTAAAACAAATAGTTAAGGGGGGCTCCCATACAACAAAAGTGATTATTTTTGCCGTTTTTATAGATAATGGTACAGAACGCTTCGTGCTCGAGTCCGAATCGCACATGGCCGGTTTTTATTTTTGTTATATTTATAGATTCCTATTTATTTATTTTAAACATGTTTAGTTTCGTTATAAAGTATCTACTGGCTTTAAAAAAATCAGGCAATTGCGAGTTCTTCTTCTTGTAGGTGTAATTTATTTATGGCTTATCTAAAAAATATAAGAAAAACATATGTTGAGGTACTGAATAGGTACTATACTTTAATGAAAAGATGATCTAGTTATAACGCCTACAACTAGGTGAAACCGGTTTGGTCCAGCCATCCTGAAGTCAGAATGGCTGGCCACTTTCCTCGTAATACTTTTCCCTCTTTAGCGAGGTACTAGTAATTTGATGTCTGGTACCAAATAGTATAAAATAGGTATAAAATCTTGGTATTGCTCAAACCTCCAAAATCTCTCTTGGTCCAGCCATCCTGACCATCACACGGTTACGCACTACATCCGATCCGAATCTGAGAAATTATACTTCCGAAGTAGCTGTAGTACTGCATGTCGTGCGAAACGAACTAAATATATCATCAAACTAGCAGTCCTCCGCGGATTCGCTCCCGTCAAATGACTACCTACCTACCCACCTACCCTACCCTACATACATGATTGTTGCGTAATTTGAACCGTTTACGCTGCGCACGCAACGGAAGCTCTCAATAATAATAAATTTTCCCTGTTTTTACAACATTTTCCATTGATGCTCCGCTCCCATTAGTCGTAGCGTAATGTTATGTTACCTTCCTCGATAAATTGGTTACCCAACACAAAAATATTTTTTTAAATCCGTTTTCTCTTCTTTTCGTGTGATGTGTGGCTACCTCTGGTGTCAAAGTTAGTTAAGCCGCCTCTGGGAATCCCCACAGGCCTCTGACTTGGCTATTTCAGACTTACATTATAACTATATAAGTCCAGGTTTCCTCACGATGTTTTCCTTCACCGTTGCCTGTGATGTCCAAGATTAACTTAGAAAGTACATATGAATTTGAAAAATTCACATTGGTACTTGCCCGGATTCGAACCTACGACCTCAAGCACGACAGGCGAGGTCTTAGCCACTGGGCCACCACGACTCTTGAAATCCGACTGCTAGTGCCAGACATTAGCGCGCTCAAACAAACAATGAAACTCATCAGCTTTAATATAAGTAAGTATAGATGCCTAGCATTCAAAATATTATTACCTACTCTTCCAAAACGTGCCAGTTTTATAAGAGGCAAGGAGGTCGCCCTCCATATCTATTATCTTGGACATCTCAGCGATGTCCAAGATAAACTTAGAAAGTAAGTAGGTACCTAACTACATATGAATTGTAAAAATCACATTGGAACCTGCCCGAATTGGAAACTACGAGCTCAAGCACGAGAGGCCAAGTCATAGGCCACTGTGCCACCACGACATTAACACCACGGTGTATGTGTCTCGATAAACTAAATGTTTGATTGCAATCTTTCGTTGATTAAAATTATTTTATTGCCATAACCGCCACTCGCTATTAAATGGAAAAGCAATGATTTGGGTTTACTTTATTAATTTTAACTCAGGATGGATTTATAAAACATGCAAAAAATGTACGTTGTTGTATTAGTCTTTTTTATTATAAAGGTAAGTCTTATTTGTAAAGTTTGGACGGATATCGTCGTTTCGAGGCCGGAGATTCTTTCGAAAGTTGAATACTTCTACGGACAATTGTACGCATCGCATGCATCTCGGCCTGATCCCAAAAATGAGGATTCTAGAATCACCTTGACCCGCCGTTACACAGAGGACCTGCCTGAAGTCAGCCAAGACGTAATCGAGGCAGCTTAAACATCGAAAAGCCCCTGGCGAGAATGGGATTACTACTGAGCTCCTAAAAGCGGGTGAAAGTACTGTGGAAGAGCTTCGCGAGCTCTTTAACTGTCCTGTTCTCTGGGAGAACTCCAGAAGCATGGCAAAGAAGCGTGGTCGTCCTCTTCTTTAAAAAGGGTGACAAGACGCTTTTAAGGAATAACAGACCTATTTCGCTTCTAAGTCACGTAAATAAGTTGTTTTTAAGAGTCGTCACTAATCGCTTAGCACGAAGACTCGACGAGTTTCCGCCACCGGAGCAGGCCGGGTTCCGAGGAGGACACAGCACCATAGATCACTACCACACAATATGCTAGCTTATACAGAAGTCCGAAGAGTATAATCGGGCATTGTGTTTTGCATTTGTGGACTATCAGAAGGCTTTTGACTCTATCGAGACCTGGTCTGTTTTGGAATCTATGCAGTGATGCCAAGTTGACTGGCGATACATCCAAGTGCTGAGAAGCCTTTGTGAAAATGCTACAATGATCGTCCAAGTTCAGGATCAGCAAACTGAACACATCTTACTGCGTCGGGGGTGAGACAAGGGGATGCAATTTGGGGATGTGGGATCGCTTGACTGGGGGGGACGGGACATTATCAAAAACGCCGAGTACATCTCACACTTGAGATTTGCAGATGACATCGTCATAATGGTTGAATCGATACATGACTTACAGCAGATTGTGGACAGCCTAGCTGACTCTTTTGCATGTGTCGGTCCCCGGATAAACTTGGACAAAACTGAGGTTATGTTCAACTCACACGCCACTCCGGGACCGATTGTTATCGATGGCGGTGCTCTCAAGGTTGTTTCAGAATACGTTTACCTCGGACAAACTCTGCAGTTTGGTAAAAACAACTTTGAGATAGAGGCTAGCAGAAGAATGCAGATGGGCTGGGTGGCTTTTGGGAAGTTTCGTCGAGTCTTCTCGTCGCGAAATCACAGAGCCTAAAGACACGAGTCTTCATTCAGTGCGTCCTACCTGTTATGACTTATGGTGCCAAGACGTGGACGCTCACGGTACGGCTGGTCCATCAGCTTAAGGTTGCTCAGCGAGCTATGGAAAGGGAATGAATCCAGGACGAAGTGATCCGGCAGAGAACCAAAGTTTTCGACACAGCTCAGAGAAAAAGGAAGCTGAAGTGGCAACGGCCCGGCCATATAAGCCGTAGAACCGATGACCGTTGGGGTAGGCGTGTTCTCTAGTGGAGATCACGAATTGGCAAAAGTAGCGTGGGACGGTCTCAGGCTAGGTGGCGCGACGACCTTCGCGGGTTGGCTAGTAATAGCTGGATGAGTGCTGCCGAAAATCGAGACCAACGGCGTGCGATTGGAGAGGCCTATGTCCAGCAGTGGACTGCTGTAGGATGATGATAATGATGATGAAGTTGGGCAGGTTAATTAATTGGTGTTTCAGTTGTTCGATTACGAATTTTTCAGTAGCCCTCCGGAGTCAATGAATAGGCATGGAATAATCGTATAATTTCAGAACTTGACATACCTAATTATCGAATTTTTGACCAACTAACTCCATGCCCTAAAGATGGAGATCCCAGATGCCCCAGACATAACTCATAGCTTTCTTAACTAAAACTGTGGGATTGAGTAGGGTTAGTAAGTATGTTCTTGGAACGTGCACATACTTGCAAGATTGGGCCGGTTGATACTTTCCATACAAGTTTATGCACAGCCGTTCTGCTGTCGTGCGTGCGCGGCACCACGCTCTTGAAAGATCCCGTCTAAATTGAATGAGCTCCTTTAGTGCCTTTTCACACGCTGCGGTTGCTGGGTAGCCGGTGCCGGGTATCCAGGTATCGGCGAAGTGTATCGGCATGTATGTTAGCTTTCACTAGTACCCGTGTCTATGGCTATACATTCGCCGCCGGGTACCCGGCAACCGGCTACGCAACAACCGGAGCGTGTGAAAAGGGACTTATCCATCTTGATTTTTCTACATGATACTCAGGGAACTATTTCGAAACTTTTTGTAAGCAGTCAGACATAATCATCGGTATTTTGATTCTTAAATTAACTTTTTTTAAATAAAAATGGTAACTTCAAAATTTACATTAATAAACTACGCTAACTTGATACTTAGAATTATGAATTCAAGTACGTATAGGTTTGTAGTTATTACGTTTTGTAGGTTTTGAATTATTAAAAATTTCTATAAATTGAATTCTTCTTATTTTCAGTTGGAAATATCAGTGTCAGACCCACAATTTCCATCACACGTCGATCTCCAAAAAGTTGGTGATGCAATATTTAATAATGAAAAATTCAATATTCTCAAGACAACCACTCACGTCATCAAAGATCATTTCAAGGAAGTTATGTTAAGAGAAGGAAACAATAACCATCCCGCAAATAGGATTTTTATTGATAAAAATGGATTCAGGCATGAATGGTCCGGTTTTGGTGAGAAAACCAAAAGTTTAAGAAAGACTCATCTGAAACATGTACCTGGAAGTTACGAAAACGCTTCTGAAACTGCTCCAGAACCCGACAACATTTTGGGTCCTGCTGACAATAATGCCGCTAAGCAGCCGGATAATATACACATTAACCATCTTCGGCAGCCGGGTAAAAATCAAACTGGACAACTGGCAGTACCTGCTACAGGTAAAAAAATGCCAGTTCCTCCGAAAGAAAAGACTGTTATGACTACAACTTTCTTCTGTCCCTATTTAGGCATAATATCTATGTCAGCATTTGTTGATGATTAAAACTTAATTAAGAAAACTACTTTTTGTTTTAAATGTTTAGGGTTCCGTACCTGAAAGGTAAAAACGGGACCCTATTACTAAGACTCCGCGGTCCGTCTTTCTGTCTGTCACCAGGCTGTATCTCATGAACTTGAAATTTTTACAGATGGTGTATTTCTGTAGCCGCTATAACAACAAATACTAAAAATAGAATAAAATGAATATTTAAGTGGGGCTCCTATACAACAAACGTGATTTTATTGCCTTATTTTCGATAATGGTACGGAACCCTTCGTGCGCGAGTCCGACTCGCACTTGACTGTTTTTTTACAAGCTTTATATTACCTTGTTTTCGTATGTGTCCGGCAACTTGGAATCCATTTCAGGCACTTCCTGGCAATTGATTAGGCTAAAAATTGGCGTACTTATCTAACTCTAGAAACATTAAAATAATATAATCATAATCATTTATTGACACTGATAAAAAAATGGTTACATCAAAGTCTACAAATTAGCATTAATTATCATGTTCGATCGCGAGTTTCACCGTACGCTCGATAGATGGCGTTGTACCATTTCTGTATTTTCTGAATCGCGCAGTTAATTACATCGCTTTTAGGGCCATAAACCGCTGTAACACACGCGTGCGTAATAACATTACACACTAGTGCGTAATAAAATTATCCTTACAAAGTTAAATTAGTAGTTTTATTACCTTTCTGCTAGTTATATGCGAGTAAACAGAACATTTTCAATTTAATCGGGTAATACAGTTTTTTTTTAGTAACAGCAAAGAGGTTTTATGCCGCTGAAAATCTATATATATTTTTGGAATAAATAATCGTGTACATCCTTAATTAAGTCAAAAAACATTTATTATTATCGAATTGTTCATAATTCACAATAATTTCTAAAATATTTGCATTTCATCACTTAAAATTATAATTTTGAAGTAGGCCACATTATGGTATGCTAGACTACATACAGACCTTGCATTTGGCGCGTGAAAAAAAAAAAGCTTGCGTGCCATTGCCAATAATTTTCATATTTTGTTTTTATCGTATTTGTCGCTGTGGTAAATTATTTTAGAACTGTTTAGTTTTCATGCAGAAGATGAACATTATTGATAGGGAAGTCCCCGCCAGAAATAATAAATGAGATGCCTAAGAAAGTTTCCTACAATGGAAGAGCAAGGTGAAAATGTGATTTTGGCGTATTTCTCTGAACTCGCAAATATATAAAAGCTCCCTATTCCTGGTAGTGCTCAAACATGGTGTTAATATCAAAACGTATTGTAATCTGACGGCATTTATAAAGAGACGGCTCGGACGGATGTATTGGTCGACAATCTAATGTTTTGTCACCAGCCGACGTTGAAAAGTTTTTGAATGAGGCTCCAGATAGTCGGTGCTTAGCAACAAAGGTTCGTTGAATATTGTTAACGAAACGTATCTAATATAATATCAAATAATAATATCTAATAATTGCGTAACCTGAGCTTAAGCTCAGGTTACGCAATTATTAGATATAAAGTTAACTTCTTAAAAACTAATTAATTGATTTCGTTGCAGGTTGCCTTAATATTCGGTGTTATTGGTGCGTGTAGACGACAACAGCTTCATTGGACAACAAAGGATGTAGAAACCCGAAATGCCTTTGTCGCCGACATTTACATATGAAGATAAATGTTATTCTATTCTAAGACAACGAAAGTATCTACTAAAGAAGTCGCAAGCACCAATGTAACACAAACTGTAAAATTGCCATCCAAATCAATCCAATATCACGTTGAAAATTGTACGTTCATCAATATTATTTTAATAATTAAACGATATAAACAATACCTGTTTGTTTTTTCCTCGCAAATGTGTTGAAAAACGTCGTATGAAACTCGTGAGCTCTGCTCATTACGCGCTCGGCTGAATTACGCCCTCGTCTACGGCTCGGACTAGCTTCGTGTGTAATGAACATCTTAGCTCACTTGTATCATAATATACTATTTTTGTACTCGCTCTGGAAATAATTTGATTTTTTACACTAGTCCTCGGGCAGATGTCGAGGGCCGAACAATCACATATGTAATTTGCAATTAGATTGATGCGAAACTTCCTCACCTCCCTCACTAGAAAGTCTAGAAACTGTACTAAGGTGAGCCAGTCTTCCCTGTGCACAATTGTAGTAATACGAGTAATATAAATCCATGCATAAATTCACTATATAAATTGAATAGTATAAATTTATTGACATAATTGATACTTCACACTCAAAACTAACTATGGAGGCTGGTCTCATGATGGAGCCGGTAGATGGCCATAGCAACTCCTCAACCAGATAAGATGGCAGCATCGTGGTTTGGGCTCATTGGATGATTGACAAGGGATATTTATTACATCTATACTAATATTATAGAGAGGTAAAGTTTGTGAGTTTGCGATCTCTGAAACTACTGAACCGATTTTGAAAACTCTTTCACCAGTAGAAAGCTACATTATTCCTGAGTGTCATGGCTGTCTGGCTATAATATATTTAATAAAAAATGAGAGATCCTTATGAAAATTGCAATAATTTAACCCAAAGTAGCAAAACGTTGCCTATAAAATTCATTATTTGGCGTGCGCTGACAAAACTATTGATGATACATAAAAATTATTAGTTAGGTAGGCAGGGTAGACAGGGCAGGCTGGGTAGGCACTGAGGCAGGGTAGCCAGATGACGGGAGCGAAGCCGCTGGAGCAGCTAGTTTAGTATATTTCGGTTCAGAAAGTATAAAAAAAACTTATTATTAGGTCGGAATGCGTAGATATAACTCATAAAGATAGGCTTTCTATACCAATAGTAGGTTTCTTCTATGCCAGACCTTTTTTGGTAAAAAGTTGGCAGTAGTACCGTCAGCGATAATGTTTTCCAATTATCTGCTACAGGAGCGTCCTAACTGAGAGCATTCACGTGTAATGAGCATTCGACGTCGAATATTCGAGTGGTGTGGACGTTGAGCCGAACGTTACAAAGCTTGCACGCAAGCGCGAACTTCGGCCCGTGTGGACGTTGCAATGATTTCCGCCGAAACGGCTCGCATTCGAATGTTCACGCAAATAAACGCTCAAAAGGGAGCACTCGGATAAAGAAATGAATGAGTATATATGTAGGAATATTACTGGCCACTTGTAAGCTATTTACTACGTCTATTGCTATAGCTATATACTTTGTCCCTATCTGTACGACCCGAACAGATGGGGCTCGCAGCTGGAACTACGGGTCCGGCTGTTTGGATAAGGGTACGCGGGGTCAGGTAGGCCCTCCACCATTGCAACCACAAAGGTGGAACCTGACATTGGGTTTGGACTCGCGGTGGTCTATGTGGTGGTTGCAGAGGAGTGGCATGTTGTCTGCTCGGCTACATGTGGGTCGAGCGTCATTCCTCGCGCGCAACAAGTGTCTGAAGTTACCGGCCTAAGGCAAAGGGCCACCTGGTGGTCAGACGCGGGGTTCGTGAGTAACCCTCAAGCAAGTGAGCTCCTGTGAGCGAGCTGCATCGCCGGCACTTTCCTGGATAGAAAGTGGAGGAATACCCGTTGGATTAGTCTTCCGGCAAACCAGCTGTAGGCATTGGGTAGGTGCGTTGATTCGTATTCGAGAGGTGAGCGTGCTTGACAGCTCCGGGACCATTCTGGAGAAATGGTAGCCAGCTTCTCTGGCGTCCCTAGCGGGGATTGAATCCGCTAGCACCAACAAGGTGCGCTGGTGCCGGTGCTTGCGCTAGTGCTGGCGTGCTGGGGTGCGTGTTGTGAGCGGCTTTACAGCTCCGGTACCATTCTGGATAAATTGTAGTGAGTAATCACGATGCGACTCACATTTTCTCTTGAGTACCAGGGGCGAGTACTCTGGAGGCGTGACCTACCGAAGATGATCCCAGACGCCTCGTAAGGGGTTGCCTGGTATAGTGTGCCGCCTTATATAAAGTAAAGTTGGTGAAGGTGGCCACTATAGAAAATCTCAGTAGTTTAAAGGGGCATAGCCACTTGTAAGCAAGGAACAGTTCCTTGATCTTAAGTGTTTGTGACCTTCTTGGTCAATCGTATTATCGAATGAATGACATTTAACGAGATCGTATTCGAATACTTCAAGCTCGCAAGGGAATGTTTCGACTCGAACGTTCATAGTTTTGATCGAAGGTGAATGCTGGGCTCGCTGGGAAGCATTTGTTGCTCGCCTACGATTGCTCGTTTACAAATGCTCGCGAAAGAATGCTCCCAGTGATTACCGCTCCTTACCACTAATTGTTTAAGTATATTTGTGTATTTAGTTTATATGTTTGAGTATCTATTGTATGTATTTATAGTACTTTAAATATTGCACCTACCACTAGTCTCTGTCTCTGCATCACCCAAAGGTCGACTGGTGGAAAATGCCGTCCGCCTCTGTACGTTTGTGTGCATGAAGTATTAAATAAATTAATTTAGATGTACAATTATTATTTTAGAAGACGCAGCCTTGAAAGGACTCCTACTAGGTGGTAGTGGACCGATGACCAGGTTAAGGCTACGTGTATCCGCTGGATGTGAGACGCACTGGACCAATCGATGTGAGACGCACTGGACCAATCGATGTGAGACGCACTGGACCAATCGATGTGAGACGCACTGGACCAATCGAGGTGACCCTTAGGGGAGGCCTATGTTTAGCAGTGATGAATTATGGTAAAATATGTAACAAATTTAGGCCCACTCAATAAGCATAGGAGTGAGGAAGAGTTAGAATTGTTGTTGTGCACAAACGTATACCACTAATTTGTGTATAATAAAGTTTGTGATTAGAAACACACAATTATTTGAAAAAATATCTTCCACTAAAAAAGCGCCATTACGTACCCAATACCTAAATAAACTATGTCATCTGAACTGTAAGACCTCATTGATGGAAAAAAGTTTTTTTGGTATGGCACCTAAAGTTTTTAATAAAATTCCTGATGACATAAAAAAATTACATTATATAAGCTTAAAAAAAATTGTTACACTAATTATTATAATGATGCATTTTTACCTTTATATAATAAGTACTATGACTATTGTTTGATTTTATTGTATTTGATGTATTTTTTTTCTTTTTTCTTTTCATGTATTTAATTGATTTAAATATATTTTTTTCTAATTCACATAAAATCTAATGACACCTAATGTCAAATGTGTCACTTATAAATTTGTATGTCTTGATTATGACAAAACATAGCGTACCTCCTATTTTATATAAACACCTATGTTTCACAAATAAACTGATCGATTTATTGATTGATAAATATGCTCGAGCCTCATATGTAATGCTACATAACCTTCGCGTTGGAAACTTTCTCGTGGGACTCGCATACATAGCTTGGCTCTAGGTCGCTCGTCTCAAACTACAGGCCTATTGCTGTCCTGTCGGCCTTCGGCAAGTTGTTCGAGTCATCTTGAACCGACACATAACTAGACAGATCAGACCAGCAGCCTAATTCCGCAAGTGAATTCGGATAGGCGAAGGGTTTGACCGCCATCTATCGACTAATGACATAGACGGAACCAAACGGGCGGAGCTGCGTGCGGCAGCTAGTAGGTATAATACCACACAGGTGGAGCCGCGGACGTCAGCTAGTTATCACAACATCTTTATAGACGAGTGAGTGATGATGATTGGTGAAGGAATCTATATTAATTAATATTATAAAGCTGAAGAGTTTGTTTGAACGCGCTAATCTCAGGAACTACTGGTTGGAATTGAAAAATTATTTTTGTGTTGGATAGTTCATTTATCGAGGATTTTTATAAGCTATATAACATCACGCTGCAACCAATAGAAGCGGAGTATAAATGAAAATTGTTGCAAAAACGGTTTTTTTTTTTCCTTTTTGAGAACTTCCGTTGCGTGTACTGCGTATACGGTTTAAGTTACGCAAATATCATATATGATAGAATTGTTCCTCTTTAAAAGCTCTAAAAAAATGCATTTGTCTATCTTTTAAGAGTTTTATCAAAATCTATACTAATATTATAAAGCTTAAGATTTTTATTTGTAAGGCAGGTAGGTAGTGGTAGGTAGATAGATCGCCAGTTGATGGGAGCGAAGCCGCGGGGTTCAGCTAGTTTTTAATATAAGGCTTAGAGAAAAAAAAACGAAAACGTTCGAAAATTATTCAATTTAATCAAATCTCTGCAGGGTCAGGGGTGTTTCCGACTTCCCTTTTCTCGGGTTTATCATTCATAAATCTTCTGTTAAACCGTCTCGTCATGTACGGATCAAATTCCTCACCTACTTTGTATTTGTCGAAAGTCCTAAGAAAAGTGCTCATTGCTGTTTGGAAAGCTCTTCTGTAGCTAGTCACCGGCATTCTTTCTTTCAACATAACAACGGGTTCAAATGGAATCACTAATCCTGCTGCAGTAGCAAGGAGGGGCATAAAAGGGGCTGGTAAATAGTAAGATAACAATTCCATGGCACCGTTGACAACACATGTTCCAATGTTTCTTAGTACTTCGTTCACTTTGGGTGCGTTAACAACTTTGTATATAGGATCTGCAATGAGCTTATAAACTTTTAGAGTGAAACTGACTTGTGGTACAGCTACTTCAGTGTCATTTTCTTTGTCCGCAGTTACAAGTACTGTTTCATCTGTAGCTTGAGTGACTTGTTCTGCAGATAATTCTGTCTGTGTTTGCAATGTTTGTTGAATGGCTTGGACTGGCACTACTTTTTCATTCGCTTGGTCAGAAACGATTATGTCGTTTATTTCTGGCTGTTGAGGCTATAGTTAACAAGAAGTTCGGATTATTTTCATGTATTAAATTATATGTTCATGTTTTTATATAGTGTTCGGATGTAGTGCGTAAGTTCCCTAGTACGTTCCCTACAAGAAGTATACTAAGGCTACTTCGGAACCAAAATTTCACGGACACGGATTGGATGTAGTGCGTAACCGTCCCTACAATGATACTTAAAGTGAAAAAGTGTGTTAATATAGATTATTTGGGTCTGGAACCTTCGCGTGCGTACGAAGAACAAACCCACCAAAGTTTCATCACATTCGGATCAATGCTTTAGAAACGAATAAAGGAAAAAACATACAATCTTTCATAGAAAATAATTTGCGTTTTGCCACGTACATGTGTTTTGATCCGGGCTTTGGTAAGTTAAAAGAGTCATTAAGGTTGCCCTAGTCGACGGCACGAACTATTTTGTGCGCGGGCTTAAAATGCATGCTATCTCATCCGACAAAACGTATATATGCTGTGATGAGCAGTAAGAAGCTAGTTCGCGTACGAATACGCACTTTTGCAGATTTGTAGCGAAATGGATGATGATTAAGGACTAAAACGAGCGCGCGAAATTTTATAAACAGGCCTTTAGAAGTATGGATGAAAAAACGCCTAAATATATCAGTTCAAAATAAAATTATTTGCATTGTTGAACTACTAATCTATCCCTGAATGTTGTGTGTTTTGCAATTTATCTTCTTCTTATGGTATTTATTTGCGCCCAAAGATGCGTTAAAATTAGTGTTCAAATGTGGAACTTTCGACGCTCATAACTTTCAATTATTATTTTTTTACCTTTTGTGTTCCATACAGGGCTAGATAATAAATAATGAGACGAATTGATATCATTTTTTATTTTAAATGTACTCCGTCAAACTACATTTGTATGGAAGAATGATCGACTAAGGCAACCTTAAGAAATGTTTATCTGCCAACCAAGCTGTATATTGTTTTGCTTCTAGAATCTTGAATAATCACGATTCTCAGTTATACATCACAAATCCTACTCAGAGCATAAGCTAAACTGAATGGTAGATGATAGGATTACAGATGCATCCAGTATGCATTAATAATCCTATTCCAACATATCAATATGTTAATCGCTAAGCTCTACTGGAATTGGAATTATGTTCTAATTGACATGCAATATGGGAGATTGGCTCCAGATTAATCATCATATTCCTAGTCAAGCAAGTTAGATTCGATCTGTTTGAAGGATTATATACGAATATCACGAATTTTACAATACATCGGGCACTGTGGCAGGCTATGGAGGAGAATATAATTTGATAAAAACGAGGGCAAAAGCCCAGGAAACGAGAGATGGGCTCTGTGAAATGATATGCCTAGAGAAGAGTGACTTCTGAGTTGACGACTAATATAAAATAGAAGAATTGTAATAAGGACAAGAGAATGATGATCAGAATTTGATACTTGTAAATTTCATTTAACTCCAAGATGTTTTGATATTGCTGATTTGATTAATGACAATGTTCTTATCGTTTCTAATATAATTCTATTATTTATAATAAACTCACTGCCGCTAATGATGTACAAAATAGTGAAACGAGAATGGAAGTATGAAATACTGCCATTTTACAAACTATACAATTTCTTGGCACTCACATTAGATTTAGTTATAATAATATATAAAATTGTGTGGGGTAATAACTCTTGTGAATTCTAGAAACGAATAACTACAAAGTCATAAATCTTTATTTTATTATTTCTATCGATACAGACGATTATTGCATTATGAACTGCACTTGAAATATATTCTTTTCAGATTATTCCAGATTAGATGTATATCAAAGAGCTTCTGAAATTAGTAGGTATTGAAGATATAGGATAAGAAGCAGATAAACTTCAAAATTTAATCATAAATACTTAATAATTTATTCGTAAACATATCTGTCTCCATTATATAAAGCCATCCGTCATTTTATGCATTGTATCTGTCTTCATTAGACTATTCAATTTCTATTCAACTGAAACAGAGGAGAGGCTTGCGAGAAAAAAACGGCAAAATAAATAAAAAATATTTGTAATATAAAGCAATAAAATATTGCAATAAAATCGCTCGTGGTTTTTTAATTAAAGGCTAGCCAAAAGCCGTGAAGTTCTCATACGCTACGCTGCTACAGAATCGAATATGGAGCCGTTATATTTGTTTGTAACTTGTGTTTTATTGTTAGTTTCTGTGGATTCTGCACCGCAGGTAATTTCAATATTATATTCATTTTTAGGGTTACGATTATCTGCCGTGTGCGTGTAACAGGGGAAATTATTAGTATTAATGTATTTCTTAAAGGCAACAGGACCCTTATAAAAACTTTACCTGAATACAACCTGTGTTAGTAACAATATAAACTTATCCCTATGTTAGTATCACAAATGAAATGATCGTGTGCTGTATTTTTCCACAAACAAAAAATGATTCTCATATAGAATAATACTTGTCCAAGGATCTTATAGATATTTGTGGGTTATATATATACTAGCAACCGCATATATATAAATGAGAGTAAAAGTTTTTTTTCTATAATGATACGCACTTGAACAGTCTAAGTTTTATAGCCCAATTAAAGTTAAAATTTCTTAATTGATTGAATAACTACCGTTGTAGCTAATTTTATATGATCCCTTAACACCATAGATGGCAATTTTGCTGAAGCCAACTAAAATAAAAAAAACATTGAGAAATAACAGAACTGGCGCGTATCAGTTTGGCCTGACATCGGGTCATAGGACGTTCAATAGGACTTACGACCAGATTTAGAGTTCTGATAGCCCTAGACTTACTATGACCCTCCCCCCTTGGCCTGTCTTACCTGCGTAGATAGATCCCACGAAAATACATATCTAAAACATTTTTATATTTCAGTTTTTCGCGATTGTCTTAGTGTCGATCCCAATAGTTTAAGAAGAGAACGTCAGTGAGATAGTCTTACTAAGCACGTTAGAGGCTGCCCGGAAAGAGAGAAAGATGATGAGGGAAGGCAGAATTCTTACACTTTCTCGTTCTTTTCAAGATGCTCGTCTTGTGAGGACTGCAGTATTGAAACCAATAATCTGATCGATTGTTGCCTTCCCCAGGTGCCATACGACTATGTACCTTACGGCCGCGAGTCTCGTCGGGATGCCGGCCACCCTCATGACGTCAACTTGAACTACGAGCGCCTATTCCCAGCCAGACGCAAGTTCGTCGACTCGCCCGCTGTCCACGTAGAGCCTAACTTCGAGAACTATAAGAAATGATACATATTGTAGTACAAAGATTGCTTTTAGACATTTAAATAGATAATGTGCCTTGTGGTGAGGGTTTTTTCGTTTTTATTCGGTACTAGCTTCTGCCAGCGGCTTGGGAATATACTCCCGGCATCAACACCATTCCAGCCGAAAGACGTCCACTGCTGGACATAGGCCTACGCCAAGCATCAGCACATTGATCGGCTCTGTGAGCCCAGCAATCTTATTGCGTAATAATTTGGACAAGGCAAAGGGCAAAGAATATGTAAAATCGCCCAATCACATGCGAGATGAAGAAGCGATGTGGATTTCCGTCTATGTGATTGTTCGATATTGCATACTCTTTGCCCTTTGCCTTGTCGAATTCATTACGCAATAAGGCTGCCAGTCATCGGTCCACCTAGAGGGAGGCCTTCCAACGTTGCGTCTTTGCGGTTCGCGGTCGCCACGAAGACCAGAACTTTTTGGCCCCATCAACCATCCGTTCTGCGACCAATGAAAATGGTGGCTCTAAGGGCTGGTTTAATGTACAAACGGTAAACTGTATCTGCGATGCGGAGCAAAACAATTGACAAACGCTTGGTGATAGGTAATTCATGTTGCGGTGGATGTGGGACAACAGAATACAACCCAAAAATAATTAGGGAAGGCTTTGCTGGAACCTCGTGGCCGCGTCGTCGGTGCACCAAATCACTTCACCGCGGTCAAGGGTAGCTGGGTTTCAAGTTACTGTTATCACACGTTCAACAAAAATATAAACTGTTGATTATAAGTCTTATTACATGCGAAAACCGCAGTAATTCCAAAGTTATCTATATTTTTCAACGGAGCGTACGCGATGCGGTTCGATACCGAAGTCATTTTTACAAAAATGGCGTGGCGAATCTACTTATTCACTCGCGAGGTATGTGCGGGAAAGGGATGGGTATAGGGCTATCGGCAATCAATCAAATTTTCAATGTTGGCGCAACCATTCCCCCCGGGTTACTTTAAAAAAACAATAAGCGAAACTACAATATTGCATTAGCCCTTCAGTTTGGCAATTCTTCGGGCTATGTTGGTGATCCTGGTTTTCCTGCGGATATCCTCATCGGAATAGATATGGTATCCTATGCCCTAATCAGAACCTAGTCAGAAGGTCATTAACGTGTGCTAAGCTTCATCTTAATCCGTTTAGCCGTTAAGACGTGAATAGGTAACAATGAGACGGACAGAGCTACTGTGGCATTTATAATGTTAGTAAGGATTCCTAAACTTTTGATCAGGCTTAGCATTTCCAACGATTGGATCGGCAAACGTAAGGTAGGACGCTCTAACTCGGTGGAACGACGATGTTTGCTTTCTGGCTGGTAGCAGCAGGGTGGGTTACTGACAATCTTGATGAGCTGCTTATAATTCGAGAGATCTATGTCCAGTTGATATGAGTCCGCGAGGTGGATTAAGACCCATTCTCTCTCATACAGAGAAGAGGCCTGTGTTCCAGCAGTGTGAACGTTAAAAGGCTGATGATGGTGTCCAGTTATAGACTGATATAAGCTGATGATGAAGAAGGTGATGATTCTCAATGACGACAGAGCATTGCCATAAGACTCACTCCCACACCAAATTCACACACAAATTTGAGGCTTGTGTATGATGGTAACGATATCATTATATCTATATATATATATAAAAGAGAAAGTATGTATGTGTGTTCCTTATAGCGTCCGAAACGGCTGGACCTATTTCAATGTTTTCACCGTTGGGAAGCTACACTATCCATATATTCCCACGGGAACGAGAAATACGCGAGGACCGCGAGGCGTCTGCTAGTTACCTATAAATTAACAGATTTTTGCTGTTTTGATCTGATTTTCTTTTTGTTTGTGCATACTTTAGGTAGGTACCTCAGTTCTCTTAACATAATTAATATTGAAATTTCAAAGCAAGAATGGTGCTGAAATATGAAACAACATTTCACAGGGATAGACTTGTGCAATGTTGTTTCATCCTTAAAACAATGCTCGGCATTTTATGAGCAAAATTAATTAACTGCATTCAGATTATGAAAACAATGTGGAAGCAAACAATGCTCGCTTAGCTAGGTACATTGAAAATAAATTCAAGGAATATGTTCCTGAACTAGAAACAGAAAATTCAATGAAAAACTTTTCAGCAATTTATTGTTTGCCGTTTTTCGACATCCGCTTCGGAAAAGTAATTTTTTGCTTTGCAGTGTTTTGTTTTGGAAGTCGGTTTGATTTTTTTGCTATAAATATTTTTATTTATCTCTTTTTAGTTTTGATAGGTACCTCCGATTACCATGAAAATCATGTATAGCCAAAGTATATCTCATGACGATTCCAATAATCCCAAATACGACTAGGATAGGTACATTGTCTTATTTCGGAGTTCCAGTGCCTTCCGGTTTCATCATCAGATCAATTCGATGGTAACATTTTCATCAATACCTTATACTTATAAGTATTTGCTTCATCGTAGTCAGTTAACTTTTCAAGGTATCTTATACCCGTGACATACTTAACATTATTCATCAGTTCCACTTCACCAAATGATACTTTCTGAGTGCAAATGATTGCATTGTTGATGAAAATACCAAAATTGCTAAATGTATGCCTATAATATTTGAGAAGTTCCCTCGATTTCTTCAGGATACCCTCATCGGATTCTGACCTGATGACTATGGGACCACCTAAGAAATATACCCTATCAAACAAAAGAAGAATTTTCCAAATCGGTCCAGGCATCTTTGAGTAATAGGTGAAAATACAAAAAAAAAGATTCTGAAGAATAGAATCTCCTCCTTCTTTTGAATTCGTTTAAAAATACAAAACATAGACGAGCGAACTTATACTTTAATAAACAAATACATACAGATTCAGAAGCGTTCCACACTTTTGATAAAAAATACACATTTTATAAATAAAATTAACTAATAAGGTATAATACAGAGTAATTTCAATGGCGAGCACTAGTGGGTCACACACCAATAATAAAAAAGGACCACATTGAAAAATAAAAAGTTTCTGTCAAGAAAGACATATTTAAATGCGTTTGAAATTTTCTAAAACCAGTAAAATAAATATTTTAACATTTCAAATTTCGAACGTAAGGTTCATTTTTTTTTTGAGCTGTAAAAATAATTTTGTGGTCTAAAATTCGGAACATGGTTTTCAAATGAGTGGTTTCAGTTGTTTGCAGGTCCTGGTTTCCAGGTTCCCTAGTGGTGGTAGCCGGCTAGAGAGGCTAGCAGTTCTGGTACGTTGACGTGTGCAGGTAATGGTGATGCTAACTCAGCGTATCTGCTGGTGTAGTCTGCTGGACTAGCACGGGACTCCTCCTCGTCAGCCTGTGGAAGAATTTTTTGTTAAATTATTTTTAGATTTGTGAGTGCGTAGGTACCTAATGAAAATTGCATGGTGGACATACCACCCATTCGCACTTAACGTTTTGAGAATATTTTTATTATGCGTACAGCTAAGGAGTGGAATTCCCTGCCGGAGTCTGTTTCCCGATAGCTACAATCTAGGGGTATTTAAGTCAAGGGTAAATAGGTTATTTCTAGGCAAGCGTGCTTCACCGTCGACCATATCATCGCTTACCATCAGGTGAGATAGTGGTCAAGCGCGAGGCTACATTAAAAAAAAATGCCCATAGGATTTGACTATGGCCAACTTAAACGATGAGGAGAACCTGTGCCTTGGTTAGACAAGGTGGGTCTTCTGAATCTCACAAACCTTAAAACTATTTTGACTTAATGCTACTAATAAAACAGTTATATGGGCTACAGAGCCCACAGAGGTCCCGTCGCCAAAATATCCTACCGCACGGCAGTGCAACGCAGGGTTACTGACAGCCTCGAGAGGTGTAAAAGTTTGTACTGCTGGAATGCATGTTAGCAATAAGGACTATAAATGGCTATCTACCGTGTGGTTCGTAGTTACCAAGTTCCTTGATAAGTTCAAGTCCTTGTAAGGCACGATTAGTTTCCTATACCTCATTGGCACGGAATTCCTTATCGTACGTTATAGTTCTGATTTGTTTGCGGGCTGAGGGGCTAGACCGAAAAAAGTGTGTGTGAAAATGAAAAAAACGACACCAAAAATCGACACCATATTTCCTTGATTTTTGGGGCACTTTCCAATAACCTAGGAAACTAAAACTGTTTTTCAATCTATTCAAATTGCCATCAATTATGAGAATATATAAAAATATTTATAATTTTAACGTTTAAATACACAGCGTGCTGCACGCAGGATAGTACAAGCGAAGATCCGCACAAAATCGTAAAACAGGCCTCATTGGCTAGGTGGCACTGGTTGAATCAAAGCTCCAGAGCCTTGAACATCGTCGCCGAGTTGCAAGCTTGTCGGTTTTTTATCGGTTGCATTTCGGGGAGTATGCGATAGAATTGCATGAACTAAGTCTGCCAAGCCCGTTTCATCATCGGACTACTAGGCGTACGGCGTTGCGCCATAGGTACATGGTTCCCACCCATACGCGTGGGATTGACATCCCACCCATACGCACTAAACATTTTGGCAATACTTTCTTTATGCGTACAGCTAAGGAGTGGAATTCCCTGCCGGAGTCTGTGTTTCCCGATAGCTACAATCTCGTGGTCTTTAAGTCAAGACTGAATAGGTTACTTCTAGGCAAGCGTGCTACACCTTCGACCACATCATCACTTACCATCAGGTGAGACAGTGGTCAAGAGCAAGCAAAAAAATAAAAATAAAATGGAGACGTCGAGGAGAGAGCCGGAAGTGCACAAAGAAAACCGAAGACGTACGAGCGCGCGCTGACTAGACACATACAATACCTACGCTAGTTTTTTTTAAGAGCAAGCCCTATGCTCATGGCCCCGATTTACGAGTCGAAGGTCGTATTACTTTGTGTAAGTTGTTTCATGGCCACTGCTCTCAAAACGGTAAAGGAAAAGATCGTAAGGAAACCGATATATCATAGAACTAAAAATGCCGAGACATCGGCTGACATCAACCAAACCGCACTCGGCCTGCGTGGTAGATTACGGCAGTGGGAACATTAAAAGGTTGATTATACTTATGCTTGTTTATTCAACCAGCATTATTTTTGCATCTTTCACACCATTCGAGAACTATATATGCTGCTAAAACTAACGAAGGTTATCTTACCATAGCAGCTGACAGTAAACCCAGCATCAGACACAGGAACGTGAACCACTTCATCGTGCAACTAAACCAACTCGTTCAATCGTTACCAAGTCGCCAAGCCTTTTATATCATTTTAGAACTATGCTACAATTTAAATTTCATTAGGACTTAATATCTGAGGAAAACTGATCGATTTGATACGGGATTCTGTTTGTTGATTATTTTATATGCTTGGTCTACGTTGTGTGGCGCATTTGTTTAGGTATGTACATATTGTATTAAGCTACCAACGGGGATACTTTTACAGTCCAAAAAACCACAACTTTTTCCACGCCGAAGGAGGGTAATGTGTTTATGAGTCTATGTATGTATGTAAGTATGTATGTATGTTTGTTCCTATGTGGCGTTCCAGAGACCAAACGCGTTGGCCGATTTTGATAATTCGTACGTCAATCGATTCGTCTTAATCCTGCGAGTGTCACTGGCTACATTAAAATTGTAAAATAAAAAAATGGCCGATTTTGGGCGCCATATTGTGGGGCACCAAATTTTTTTTTCTTCCAACCCCATCGTGTGGGGTATCAAAATTAATGGGTTTTAAGAGGTGATTTCAAAAATATATAACACTTATTTGTTTATATGTACCCAATCCTAAAAAAAAACAGAAAAATTATAAATAAAAAAAGTTAATTAGAAAAATCAAAAAACCCGAATGCTTAAAAAGCGAACTAAAAAAATGTAAACAAGAAGAAAATCATGCTGTGCAGTCGGAGGATACATCTGGTTTAGGTCAGTCAACTCGCGAACATTTATCCTCCGACTGCACAGCATGATTTTCTTATTGTTTACGTATTTTTAGTTCGCTTTTTCCCCGCCTTGCAAAGAGTGGTGATATAAGTTTTTAATAGAATGAACAAGCTTCCATATTATATATTGAAAAAAAAAAATGACACCTACCTGGTTGAGTAGATACATACTGTATTTTTTGTTTTATAACAATATTTGAAAACAATTCAGAAGCCATCAAAGTCGTTTTTTTTACGCAATTTTGTTCCGATGAATTTTTACAAGGTTTTCCTTCTCCTTCCTTCTGATGATGACATTTTGATGCAACCAAATAAAAATAGCAATTTAGAATAGAAAGGAATTTAATATCTACTTAACATGCTTCCATACTGTCTGCCTGTCCGTTTGTTTGTCTGTCTGTTACCTATCACGCTTATTTATTATATGCTTTATTGTACACCATAGATTACATTAATATTAAGAAACTCAAGTCTAATACACATACAATGGGCGGCCTTATCGCATGCCGCTATCTCTTCCAGGCAACCTGGTGTGGACAGTAATTGCTTGGACATGAAATGGGGCGGTCATTGGTGTAACAATAACAGTGCCAAAATGATATACTACAATAGCTAGACAGGGGCTGGGCTGTTTTAGCAAACTTACGCTTTGAAGCTTTCAGCGACAGGCCTTGTAGGGCCTGGCTTTGTCGAGGCAGTCCTACCTTGTCTGGCTCCTTCAGAGACGACAAGGTGGCGTGGTCTTGAGGGAGAGCGCTACAGTCGCGTAGATCCTCAAGGCAAGTGCGGTGATTTGCCTTCTCGTGGTTGCCGCCCTGTTTTTGGTCTAATTCCCTATGAAATAGACGTAACAGAAATCACCGGGCGACGCAACACAGGGGTGGCGAGGTCATGCCCCTGGGTGTCCACCATTGAACAAGAACAATGATGGATTGCAATGACCTCCCGCGTGTTTGTGCCGTGCGCGGGGACCCGTACAGAGGGATGAAGGGATCCTGGTGGTTGAGTGGAGCAGGCTGCACACAACACGCCACTTTGGCCCGGATTTCTTCCTACACGGGAGGTTGTGGGAGTAGCTTACCCACGATCAATCGGCTGATCTCTCCTTCTGAGAGTATAGCGAGGTACGTGGGGTCCGCGGAGGTCGTCCTTGGATGGCTGAAGCGGAGGTGAAGGTCATGCTGACGGTGTAAGGGAGGGCTGTTCTTTCAAGGCAGCCCAAACGAGCACCCGATGTCGCACTGTAGCCAGCCCTGCGTACCTATATCTCAAAGGTAGTCCTAACGTCCCACTTTAAGTAGTGGGAGGTTCCCAGATGCGGGCTCGATGGAGGGTGGGAGCCGGAGAGATGAAATTTTTTGTATGTATTCATGGATTTTGTAGCAAACTTGAATACCCTAAGGGTGGAGTTGGCGAAAGCTGACAAAACTCTTGCCCCGGGACCGGCGGTTAACTCCGCTGAATCCTGCGTGGGTGCCCCCCAGGCTGCGGTGAAAACCGCAGCCGCCCCTCAGGCTGCGGTGAAAACCGCAGCCGCCCCTCAGGCTGCGGTGAAAACCGCAGCCGCCCCTCCGGTTGCGGTGAAAACCGCAGCCAGGAATATAGCACAGTCCCTTGGGAAACCTGCGGCGGAAGCTACAGGACCCAGAACGGGTAACATCACCAAACGGAGTGCACCTAGCACCCCGCGTGTCCCTGGACCTGCGGTTAACTCCGCTGGGTTCAGTGTATTGTCCCAACCCGCAAATCATAAGGGTTCAAGGCTGCACGGGACCAGCACTGACCCTTCCCCCCCCACGGCAAGGGCAGGTGAGCCGGGGTTGCAAAATCCCACCGCTGGCCCAAGCCTTCCTAGGCTTCCTCATCCTAATCTTCCCCCAACTGTAGCCCCTCAGGCCACATCCTCCGTGGTCGCTGCCTCCAGCCAGATGGGAGCAGCGGGCAGTGGAGAGGCTGCGCCAACCTGGCGGGTGCAAGCTCGCAAAGGTAAGGGCAAGGGTAAAAAAAGAACCAAACAAGCCCTTGCCCCCCCCGCAGTTCCCGCAGGGCCCACAATCCCTGCCGCCCAGGGCAAAAAGTTCCTTAACAGGAAGGAAAGAAGGCAGGAACAGAGGAGAGGCAGGGCAAAAGCCCCTCTCAGCTTCTCTAAAGGGAAGCAATCGCAACCTACTTCCGACACAAGCCAACCGGTGGCGGACAGCCCAGCACAGACGGCGACCTCGTCGCAGCAGGCCGCCCGGAGGGATCAGGCCGGTGCCAAGCGGGCTCTCAACGAGACCATGTCGCCTCGTGGGGGGCACAAGCGGCAGCGGCTTGATCGGTCCGGGCGGGTTGAATCGATGAGCTACGCCCGGGCTGCCAGTGCTCACCTGTGCGTCGCGGTAACCTGCGAGCGCACAGGCGCCATAACCAGAGAAGTGTCGGAGGTGGTCAGCAAATCGATCCAGAAAAGGATCATAGACGAGGCCTTATCCCCCACTATGGAGACACCGGAGCGCCGGACGCCGTCCTTCACCGCCAAGCCGCAATTCGGCAGTGGGGCGCTCAAGCTGTGGTGCAGTAATGACTACACCTTGGCGTGGCTGAGGAGGACGGTGCCCGACTTGGCCATCCCGGCTGGCACCACGCTGATGGTCAAGGCCCAATCAGAGCTGCAGAAGCAAGTGCGTTGCGGGATCGTCATACCGGATGACAGTGGGGTGTATGAGGACCTCAACATAGCAGCGAGGACACTCTGGTATCAAAACCCATGGATTGACATCAAGAGGTGGGTCGTTATTCGCTCGGAGAGGCAAAAGGCGTGCTGGTTTGTGGTCCTGGGTGTCCCCGAGGACCAGATCCCGACCTTGATGGGCGCCGAGCGCAGGCTGTCGTTTGGCCTGGGCTCGGTGTACATCAAGTTCCAAGGGGCCAACGGCAGATTTGTGTGCGTCCCTCGAGGATGGGACCCGGCCACAAGGCAGCTCGCCAACGCAAGGGAGATTGACCCCCCGCCCAGCAACCAGGATATATCCGCGGCCGAACCTGCTGCAGCTACAGTGCTGGCCACTCCTATCGATGACACGATCAAAGATCCTCCGTCGGACGAGGAGCCGGACGACATCACACTGTCACCGGCTTCTGGCCCGATGGAGGATGACTTCATCGAGGGAGACGCCTTCGCCGGTCTGCAACTAGAGGAACACGAGGAGGGACCCACCCAAGATGGCGACCCCTTCGTTAACCTGTAGACTAGTGCAGGCAAACCTCCACCACAGCCAGACAGCGACGGCCCAATTGCGCAAGTGGTTGGAGGTTCAACACACGGCCATTGCCCTGATTCAGGAGCCGTGGATTAGGGGCGGCCAAATCAAAGGATTATCAAACCTAAGTGGTAAGCTCCTTGTTACCTCTAACCATGATCACCCTAGGGCGTGTATTTTTGTTACAGGTAACCTCAAAGCACAGCTTCTAACTGATTTCTGTTGCAGAGATATCTCTGCCGCTAGGCTGGCAATGCAGCATGGCAACTCAAAGATGTCGATCGTCTTCGTCTCTGCCTATATGCCTGAGGCGGAGATTCCACCTCCGCATGAGCTTGTCCGCCTCGTAACCCAATGCGAGACCAGCGGCGAGGAGATCATCATTGGGACTGACGCAAACGCACATCACCCTCTGTGGGGAATGGATACGCAAAATGAAAGAGGTAAGGCATTGGTGGACTATCTGTTCACGACTAACCTATCCCTGCTAAACACAGGCGCGGCACCGACGTTTGTTACTAGACGCAGTCGCACAATTATCGACCTGACTCTGGCGACAGAAGGCGCAGCGGAAATCATCACTGGGTGGCAGGTCTCAAACGAGGCCTCCTGCTCGGATCACAGATGGATCCGCTTTGACATGCAGACCTGTGTAGCACCTGCACCGCCTCGGCGCAATCCGCGCAACACGGATAGAACTGTCTACACTCGCACACTCGATTCAAAGCTAGCGCCCGCACACGGGGCACTGACTACTGTGAGCACAACGCAGATAGACTTGCAGGTAAGTGAACTTACCGAGACAATGATAAGCAGCTACCATACCGCCTGCCCAGAAACAATGCCACGGAAATCACCGGGCAAACAACCCTGGTGGGGCGCGGAGTTGGAACGCAAACGCAGGAAGGTAAGAAAGGCCCTAAACAGAGCTATGAACACATGCGCGGATGAGGACTGGGACGCCTACTACGAGGCCAAATCCAGCTATAAAAAATGCATCAGATTCAGGCGTACCGCTGGGTGGCGAAAATACTGTGGTAGCATTGAATCTTGCCAACAAGCAAATAGGGTAAGGAAAGTACTGGCACAGCAGATTACACCTGAGCTCGCGACACTCCGCAAACCCGACAACACACTCACCACGACACCTGAAGAAGCAAGACGAGTCCTAGTAGAAACACACTTCCCAGGAAGCGTCTTCGTCCAGGTAACAAACTGGCAAGATACTACGCAGATACCAACTCACGATGATTGGCTCTACGCACACAGGGTGATCACGCTGGAGAAACTCCAGTGGGCCATCAAAAGCTTCCATCCTTTCAAGGCGCCAGGTCCAGACGGAGTTTTCCCTGCGCTACTGCAGTGGGGAGGTAAGTCTGTAGCAGAAAGACTTGTGCCACTAATGAGAGCATGCCTGGCCTTTAGACATGTCCCAAAAGGATGGAGGGAAGTTAAAGCAATATTCATCCCCAAGCCAGGCAAGGGGGACTATACAAACGCCAAATCCTACAGACCAATCAGCCTGACCTCGTTTCTACTTAAGACCATGGAAAGGCTGTGCGAGAGGGAACTACGTGACGGCGCCCTAATGGCATTACCTCTACACGGTAACCAACACGCTTACAGCTCGGGTAAGTCTACTGAGTCCGCTCTTCATTTGGTGGTAAGCCAAATAGAGGAAACAATTCATCAGAAAGGTACCTGCCTGGGCACCTTCATAGACATCGAAGGGGCCTTCGACAAGACAAACTTCTCCAGCATCGGTGCTGCACTCTCCAAGCACGGAGTAAATCAGGTACTAATTGACTGGATAACCAACATGCTAAGCAAACGAGCAGTTCGTCTAGAGGGGGAACAGCAGCTGGCCTTAATAGCCAGGGGCTGCCCACAGGGAGGAGTGCTTTCCCCCCTACTGTGGAATCTGGTGATCAACGATCTCATCACCAGGCTCAACGATCACCGATACTTCACAGTAGGTTATGCAGACGATTTAGCAATCCTCGTACCTGGGAAGGTGACAGGAACCATCTGCAATCTCACTCAGCAAGCTCTACGTATAGTGGAGCGATGGTGCAGGGAGTATGACCTATCAGTTAACCCCACTAAAACTGAACTAGTCATGTTTACTCAGAAAAGAGCTCTAGGCCCCTTCCGCCTACCCAAGCTGTTCAACACGGAACTACAGTTGTCCAACGAGGTTAAGTATCTGGGAGTCATACTTGACAGTAAGTTAAACTGGAGCAGACACTTAGACACCAAACTGAGCAAGGCTTGTATCACCTTTTGGCAATGCAAGAAAATGATAGGCAAAAAGTGGGGACTCTCCCCCAAAATCATACTCTGGCTGTACAGCGCGGTGATTCGGCCCATGGTCACCTATGGGGCCGTGGTATGGTGGCCTCGTACTAAGCTAAGTACAGCCGTGAATAGACTACAACGCATGCAAAGACTGGCCTGCATGGCAGTGACGGGTTGCATGAGGACTACCCCGACAGCTGCGATCGAGGCCATGCTTGGGCTCCCCCCACTCCACCTGTTTATACAACAAGAGGCAACGATGGCAGCAGTACGCCTTAAGGCGCTGGATCTATGGGGTAAGAGAGAGACACAACACACCGCTCTGCTTGAGGAACTCAACAACGAACTCCCCCTAACAAAAGCAATCAACGATCGAATACCCAAGCAATTCATCTTTGACAAGAAATACAGGATTCAACTGCAGGAGGACCATCGCTGCGAAGGGCTACGCCCTGACGAGCTAAGGATCTTCACAGACGGATCCAAAACAGGTACTGGCACAGGTGCAGGGGTGTTCTCGGAGGACCTCAACATCCACCTAGCCACGCCACTTGGGGCTCATAACACGGTGTTCCAAGCCGAGTGCTTGGGCATCACCCTGGCAGCCTCTGCCATCTTAGCCAGGGAGGTGAAGGACTTCCCTATACGCATTCTCTCGGACAGCATGGCCGTCCTGCAGGCACTGAGTAGCCACACGGTCAACTCTGGGCTGATACTCGAGTGTCATCATCGCCTGAACCAGGTCGGTACAAATAATAAAGTAACCATTCAATGGATCAAGGGGCACAGTGATTCTCGAGGTAATGATGCAGCGGATGAGCTGGCCCGAAGGGGCTCTAGTATGGCGGCGATGGGACCAGAACCCATCGTACCAATACCCTACGGTTACCTCCGCAATCTGGTAAGGAAGCGCACCAGAGAACAGCACCACAAATTGTGGAATGACCACAGCGAGTGCAGACAGGCCAAGGAGGCACTTCCCTCTTTAGATGGCCGGTTTACGCAGAAAGTCCTGAGACTGACTAAAACACAGTTACGTGCAGTCACAGCCGTAACAACTGGCCACGGGACTTTTAACAAACATCTTTTTGTCTTAGGGATCACAGACAGCCCACTGTGCAGGGCGTGCATGGAGGAGGACGAGACAGCAGCACATCTGCTCCTAAGCTGCCCAGTGATCGCTGGCTACAGGGCCAAATTCCTCGGCGACCCAGGTACCGTGCAGGGGATGGTTGGCAACACCAAGGCGCTGCTAGCTTTCCTCGAGGAGCTGGGTTGGATTGAGTGAGAAAGACGAATCCCACCCGTACGCAAAATACGCGCTTAGACGTGGAGTTGCGGACACCAGCCCGTCTTAACCTAACCTAACCTAGCTAGACAGATAAATACATAAGCTACGTAATAGATACATAAATACATACATACCCACTTAATATATAGGCAAATATAAAGAAATACAAAATATGACGACAATCTATTGATAATCACAGTAGGTATCTGTTTGAAATGGACAAGCTAAGAAGACGACAGAGATAGATAATGTTCCTTTACAAGTCTTTTAAACACAGGCAATGATTGAGCACGTTTGATTGGATCTGGCAATGCATTCCATAGATGAGTAGCCTGTACAGTAAATGACTTATCCAAAAAAGTTGCCGTAATTACCGAAACAATTATAAGTATGGTAAACGAATAATTTCTTAAGGAAGTACTAAAGCCATGCAGACGAAGTTACGGGCAAAAGCTAGTATTAAATAAATCTAAGTTGGCGTCACGCTGTAGCTAATAAAAGGTACCTTTAGCTACCTAGCTAAGAATAGGTACTACATAATATCCTTGGATGTGTAATAATAAAATTCTCAGATATTCACGGATTTATAACGGCTTTAATTAAAATTGAATCAGGCTCGAGAAACATGGTCTGTGAGTCATTCCGAGTAATTAAATAAACAAAAAAGACGTAAATTGGACTTAATTTTAACCATAATCTTCATATCCCTCATTCAAATCCCTAAACCGATTGCTGGCCCAGGTTAGTCGCTGTAGAAAAACGTGGCCAAATGGAATCTCATAGACCCATCTCAAACACAGTGCCAGTGTTTGAGATTGGTCTATGAGAGCCCATCTCCTTGTTGGCCCTTCGTGTCCAGCCGCCTACACCTTTCAGGATCTGAACGTGGCAAATAAAATTCAGAAACTAAATGCATACGTAATAGCTATCGAGCTACCTACAGAACGTCACATTGCACGCAGCCAATCGCTCAAGCCTTTGAATATTTCATGGCGACTCTTCCACGATGGATCGATAGCACTTACTGCAATAATGTTTCTTTTATCACGGTGAGAAAGGTTGCATTCCGTAAATATGATATTATGAGAATCGATACACATTGTGGGAAGATATACGTAAAATTCAAATGGTGGATTTGATGTTATTGTAGAATATTGTTTGTTGGGGGATTACATCGCTGATAAAATGCTTGGTACAATGCTGGTCCTTCTCCGCAGCCGGCGCAAGAACAATTAGTGACGGGCAGAAAAGTTTTGAAGTATTGTTGGACCTGCTGAAGGCTGTATGCATATATTTGTTTTGTATAAACTCAATTTCTTTTAGTATTATATAACTGACACTCACAGCACATGTGTGAGTACTATGTTCCGACTGTAAATTTACCATTCACTGTACCTATGTGTCGTTCGTTGACTTCTGTGTGCCCTGGCAGTTGAGCGTGTCGTGCTCTCTCTAATTTCTCTCTGATGGTGGCACATATGTTAGCTCATTCGGCACCCTTCATGATGGTTGAGCTAAGTGGTGCCGATCCATGCGTCATGTTCGTGAACGGGCGCCATCAGTTGGGATTGGTCATAACTTAGCTGCCTCGGCCTGTTATTGTATTTTTTTTCATTGTTTGTTCTCTCTAGACGCTTTTACGTACACGTCTTTATACATCGTTCTCACATATATGTATTTTTTCAACAAGAATGATGTAAATGTAACCAAAAACTTGTAATTGAAACTGATGGAAAAGAGTGTCCGTGGAGTTTCTTGCAAATTCTTCCATGGAGATTGATGTCAAATAAAACACACATAGGTAGCTTAATATATTATTTAATCAAACAACAGAATTAAACTCAATTATGTACAATATAACTTCAACTAACGCTCCGACGGCAAGAGCTACAAAGGTTGCAATTCGGCTATAAAGCTTCAAATTCTGCGGTACAGTTGAAACAAGTTGTAGCGGCAACGTGTCGGTAACCACTTCTGTGTCCCGTCTTTGACGCCCTAGTGGGAAGACTGCGCGCCATGGAGCATCCTAGGAAAATCTATCTGTTTTTAAACGGTTTTGAATACCAGTAGAAACCAACCCCTCTTTCTTTTCTAAAACCCGTGTCCATCTAATGATTATTGAAGGTTTTCTACGTTGCACTTTTTTTTAACTGTAGGAACCCTATTGTTGGCGAAAACCAAAACATATTTTATTTTGGGACAATCCCATTGCACTATTCCCAAACCACTGTAACTCCTGAAAACCAGAATCAACAGTGGCGACCACCAGAAAAGCGCCGAGGCAATGAAGCTGGAAGAAGTCCCGGAAAATGAATCTAACTGTCTTGGATCCCGCATCGAAATTAATCAGAAAATAATAACGGAGGAGTAGGAATAAATACCAGTTCCCTTCATGATCCAAGAAGGAGACACAACAAACAAGGCCAATAGGCACAAAGGGTCGTTTACAACTGGGTTAAGCCCAGTAGATGATAAAAATTTGCATTAATATTAATGGGTCCTAACATTGTGAGCTTGTTATATTTGATTCCAATAATAGGTATGGCAAAAACGCTTGAACACACGGAAATTTGTTCTAGTTTCCACACGGTACATAAAGTAAAGAATTCCAGATGCAGCCTGTACATTATTCAACATAATATTGCGTTCATTCTGCCAAATAATACACTCCCATAAGATATGATGTGAAGATTGTACATATTCGCAGTCAGATGTAGAACACTGACATAAAGACGAGGTAAAGAGCTTGAAGAAAAATAATTTACTTTTAAAGTTACCATGCCTTGTGAGAAATTGGGCAACACAGTGATCCACCTCCAGCCACTTCTATATAATATATTAGCCTCCTAGTAACTACAGTTGCCTATATAAAAATCACTCAATCGGTTGCCACACAGGTAAGCTGCTTTTGAGCAGCTTAACCGATTGATTTTAGATACAACTTGGAAAAAAAATGTCTTTATGGATACAGACACCCAATGTTAACTACTCTCAAATTACCTGGTCATACGTGAATATGTATAATATGAGACAAGGAAGAAAATATACTAGGTATGAATTGTCAAAGTACCTTATCGAAAACGACGGCTGGATTCAACTCCTGAGGCATCAGCGCTGACTGAAGATCCGCATCGCTCAGTATTTTATTCTAGAAACATTTCAAGAATAACAAGAAGATAAATATTAAGGCCTTATTAGGGTTATCAGGGTTTACTGTAAGGTTTTTAGAGTTACATTAGGTTGGTTAAGGAGATTGTAGATGCCTGGGCTAGCCAATAAAAAAAGCCCGTAGGTTTTGTTTGAGGGAGGGGTTGTAGATCATAATTCTCTTCTAAAGTATTTCAAAGTTTTTTTTTTTTTTAATTCGTTGGCTAACATAATTCGCATATGCGTTAATCGCCCTTGAGATTTTATTCAGATGAAATATAATATGTTATTTTCTATCCATTCTTACTAATATACTCATCATGTTTGAGTACATTTGAATCATCTTGATGAGATTATTCGTTGTAATTTGTAACAAGGTCTCATGAAAGGAAGCAGAAGGGTTGATAGTGGAGCTACCTATTTTTCAGCCTTTAGTAAACCCAACGCCATTGGCCTCATTAGAATCGGCCTTATTCGGATGAAACTTCAATATCAAATTCGGATTCATACAGAACGCAGTGCACTATTAAGAATAACCTCCCAATATTACTCACTATTCGTGATTATTTTTCATAACTTGATCAATCTACGTACAATTTTCTGAACTTTGTAAGCGTGGGCTTCCAATTTACCGGATTCAGCTGATATACCATTATTTTACAATGAGTGACTGTCTCTCTGACGTCCACTCCTCTACAACCCCAGTGGCTGGGAAACACGATGCAATTAGCACGGTATCCCTTGGCAAGACTGGTTTCAAATTTTCTGGCTTCTGACTACCAGTAAAGACTGTCAAGGATTTACAAATGACGGCTAGGACCAACAGCTTATCATGCTTTTCGAAGCAGAAAAGAGCCTCTGTATGTAAGGTATGGTGACCCATTCACGAGTCGACCTCGGAAAGTGTTGTTCGACCTTCAAGAATTTATCCTTGCTGTTGTTATATTTAGTTACAAGCTCTTCCGTTACAGTAACTACACATCATCATAATCATCAGCCTTTTTAATGTTCCCACTGCTGGGACACAAGCCTCCTCTCTGTGACAGGGAATGGGCCGTAATCCACCACGCGGGCCCAGTCCTGGTTGGTGAATGTCACATGTATTCGATTTTTTGTTTCTAGGACATGCCGGTTTCTTCACGATGTTTTCCTTCACCGTTTTCTAGTGCGTAGAGTTTCCGTTTGTTTAGTGGTGGTGAAATAATTTACACAGAGTCTTTAAAGCGCCTTTTTTTTTGGGACAATCCCACCGCACTGTTCCCAAACCACTGCAACTCCTGAAAGCCAGAATCAACAGTGGCGACCACCAGAAAAGCGCCGAGACATTGAAGTTCGACGAAGTCCCGGAGAATGAATTTAACTGTCTTGGATCCCGCAACGAAATTAATCAGAAAATAATAATGGAGGAGTAAGAAAAACACAAATTTCCACTTCCCTCCTTATCAAGCAGGAGACAGAACAAACAATACCAATAGGCACAAAGGGTCGTTTACAACTGGGATAAGCCCAGTTGCCTAGCACCACGGATAAAAATTAGCATTAATATTAATGGTCCTAACATTGTGAGCTGTTATATTTGATCCAATAATAGGTGTGGCAAAAACGCTTAAACGCACGGAAACTTGTTCTAGTTTCCACAAGGTCCGTATAGTAAACAGCTCCTGATACAGCCTGTACATTATTCAACATAGTATTGCGTTCATTCTGCCAAAGAATACACTCCCATAAGATATGATGTGCAGATTGTACATATTCGCAGTCAGATGTAGAACACTGACATAATGGCGAGGCAAAAAGCTTGAAGGAAAATAATTTACTTTTAAAGTTACGATGCCCTGTGAGAAATTGGGCAACACAGTGATCCACCTCCAGCCACGTCCTAAACAGCCGCACGCGAACGGATGGAAAGGATTGGTGGAGGTGTCGGCCCTCAATGGAATTATCCCACCTACATTGCCATTCGGATAAAAGTTCCTCCCAGACGTCAATATGTGGTTCAAATAATCTAGAGATTTTGTCACGGTCACTCCGCGTTTAAAGCGCCTGCCTGAGTTTGAACCGACGACCTACAATTTATAAGTTGCGGCCGATATTACTAGGCCACTACACAAATGCTCATAATAAACACATCCCATTAATTCTCATTACTGTTAAAAAATACGACCAAAGCCTGTAATTGGCTCCGTTTTAATAATATATTCCAGCTCATTTTTCACAACTAAAAGGAATATTTATCATTTTTGTGACAGTGTAATGTGTGATGGATTGGGTCGGCCTTCGAAGGAAACTAATGCACCAATTATGGCCGTGTATTGATGAGTTTATAAAATATTTAAGAGCGGGGTTGTATTTGCATTGACTTGTTGTCGGTTTATGTTGGTTAACAATAAAAAAAATTAAAAAAAAATTAAAAAACGTTGCCCCACACAATGTTTTAGATTTGTTTTAAAATAAAGTTACAGGTTTATAAATGTGATATGACACGTCCAGGCAGTATCATCAATTAATTTAATTTGATTCTGTATATCTTCTACTTCATTTGTTTCTAAGTGTTTCCAATCCTTAATAGATTTTCAACCGACTTCAATAAGAATGAGGTTCTCCAATCGACTGTATGTTTTTGAATGTTTCTTACGCGAATACTCCGCCAATAATTATGAACTGATATTGATGATTCTTTTAGTTGAAAGCTGGTGCTTCTCGTGTGGTCCTATGAAAAACTTAAAAAAGAAACGGTTTCCAAAAAAAAACACTACAAAGTGAAAAAATACTTTCTTTTCGAAAGTCGATGTCAAAAACGAAAAAAAATGGTACAAAAGACAGCAACTTCCGAAAAGAAAGTTATTTTTAGCATTGTAGTGTTTTGTTTTGTTAGGAAAGTTGAGTTTTTATGGGAAATTTCCATTGTCGATAAATAATTTCATTTCATCACTATCAAAACGGTGAGGAAACCGCATTTCTAGAACTCAACATTTTAAGATAATACAAATTCTAATCCACCCTGGGTCTGCGTAGTAAATCACGGCCTGTCACAGAATAATCAAAATAAAAATAGTTTATTTCAAATAAACCTTATAGATACTTTTGAATTGTCAAACAAAATATGTATCTAGTTGCACATTTGCAGGCGTCAGAAGGTCTCTATGGAGAAGAATGTGCAAGAAACTCCATGGCACTCTTTTCCATCAGTTTTAATTACAATTATTTGGTTACATCATTCTTGTGGAAAAATACATATGTGAGAAAGCAGGCGGAAGCAGCTAAGTTATGACCAATCCCAACTGATTGCGCCCTTTCACGAACATGACGCTTGGATTGGCACCACTCAGCTCAACCATCAAATTAGTTGTTATTTAACCACTATATCCCATCAGTAGGAACTTTATACTATTGGCTTATTATTTGTATAAATCTGATTATTATTAATTTATGGAAAAACAATGCATGCCTTAAGATATAGGCTCTATTAAAAGCAAGAATATTTGTATGGATAACAAGCCTCCCGTATTTACTCGCACCTAATACGATTTCTACAGTTAAAATTACCAGCCAACACTTCGTCATAACATCAGCCTTTTAATGTTCCCAATGCTGCGACAAGCCAACTCTTACATAAAATAAAACACAAACTATCTTTAAAGTCATACTATTTCATGAGAAAAATAAAGCCAAGCGCACACTGCTGTAGGTGAATAAGTAACGGCTTGGCAAGTGCATGCGGTCACTTGAGAACTATTTCATAAAATATTCATCTGAGAGCGGCCTTTTTATTCACATGTGTTTTATCTTGTTGTATGTTAAGAGTTTTTCCCTGTTGGGTTTTTTGAATAAAAAGTTACTGGTGACTGTTATGTTTAGTTGGGATTCAGTTTTCAGAATTGTGACATGGAATCGAGTTTCGTTTGACGGGTATTTTGTATGCAGTGTTATTAGTAAATAACTAAATTGAATGATCATAATTATTCTTCAAATGACAATTTAATGTCACAAAAACTATATAATCCACTTGGGATCACCAATCGCCATTTCGTGAACGTTTCTAAATCTGAATGCCTTAGTCAAGATAATCTTTCAAAGTTTCTCCCTGAAGTATCTTCCTTAACAAGTATATATCTTCATCATTTATACTCTTGGCCTTAACCTTCTTCTCCCTTTATTTTCAATTGGTCGTCATTTCAGAATCATCATCATCATGTTTATATATATTTTTTAATGTATTTCTTTGTTTGCCCACTCTGATTCCGGTCATCGTTTCAAACCTTACTTTGCCGTATCGGAGTGCCATAAGTTCTCCTCCCTTATAATTTACCTCACAACATTTTCTCCATTTCATTGATTTGCTCACAACTATAAAGTTAACAGTATAAACCTCATATATTTTCCTGCCCGAACGTAAGGCTGTCATGTCAAGGCATTGTTTAATTCCACTAATATATTCAGCGGTCGATAGGTAGCCGTGTCAGTGGATGGAAGGTACTTCCACGAACTTTATCGATAGGCCTTCGAATAAGGCAAACGAAGGTCGAGGTAACTATACTAATAATACTACAAATAATGGTACTAATAATACTACTAATACTACCAAACTAATAATGTACTAATAATGGTGGGTAGGGTCAAAGTCAAATTAGATCATTTATTTCAACTAGGCCATGAAAAGGCACTTTTGAATGGCAAAATCTACAGTTAAAACAATATAAATTGGTTCGCAAAGGTAGATTGTTATGGAGAACAATGGACAGGAGACTCCACTTCAATAGATATTGATAACAAATATCTCCCTGCGAAGCTGTCTTTAGACAGATCTGTGATAATATTTTTATCAGAAGACTTATTTTTATGGCTAGAAAAATATTTCCTTTATGAAGGAACTCGTGATCAATTACAGCCGCATGGGTAGACACCTTTAAGGATTCTACCTGTAATGGGTGGCATTTATAAAAAAAAAAAAAAACTGCTTTGCCTAACCTGTGGAGACTAATCTAAACCTCCAGCTAGAGCATTAATATCTAAACCTAAGCGACCACGCTGAGGTAGCCCTCAACTTGGTCGCTTAGGGAGTAGCCCTGTGGGGTACGAACCTAAGCTCAGGGAATCGCTGGGAGAGACAGCAAGGGGACAGGCTGGATCTTGGCTGTTATTGATTCTACCATTAGATCGAAAAGTAGCAGGTACTTGTCAAACTAATGGTAGAACTAGTGGAGAAGAACTAACAAGAAACTCCACTGAGTCTATTTTGAATTAGCTCAGCATATCGCGGGTTGGTTTGTATTAGATCAGGGCTGGTTTAAAGGGGGCGTAGCGACAGGTCTCGATGGCAAGAACGGAAAGAATGCGGTTTGTATTTACGGATTGTGCTGGTTTCCCTACGACTCTCTTGGTGGCGTCATCGGGGGTACTGAGAGTGGGCCTCGGTCGGCGAACTCGGGCGATTTCGGAGGGTTCGTAACAGGGACCTCTTTGGTTAAGGTGTTACTAGGTTTGACCGCAGTGTCAAAGAATCGTTTGGTAAGTCGTTTCATGAACTACTGAATCATAGGGATACTAAGGTCTACATAACGTTCCTGATTTCGGACAAATCACTGGTGCCCACCCGGGCCGTAGGAATCGGTTTTAGATGGGTGACTATATATCGCGATGTATTTTATATCGCAGTATGTATTTCAATCGGTGTGTAAAGCCACCATATCAAAGCCAGCCTCTGTAAGATGCCCTACCAAGAGCGGTATCGTTTAACCCAATTATTGGGTTGTGAAGGTTAGATAGACAAATTCAATTTATTGCCTCCATAATGTACATCATCATCATCCTCAGTATTTTAATGTTCCCACTGCTGGGACATGACAGGCCTCCTCTCTGTGAGAGGGAATGGGCGGAATCCACCACGCGGGCCTAGTGCGGTTTAGTGGATGTCACATGTCGTCGAAGTTTTGGTTCTAGGATATGGTTTTCTTACGATGTTTCTCTTCACCGTTTTTAGAGCAGTGGTGATGAAATATTTTACAAAAAGTAAAGCGCCTTGTTCGAACCCACTACCAGTACTTGTAAGTCGGGGCCGTTACCACTGGGTCACTACAGCTCTGTGCAATGTACATACGGGTGCAGAATAAAAATATTAGAAACAATAATGAACCCTGTTGAGCACAGCAACATTTTAGATAAAGTATCTAGGAGAGAGGAATAGCTAAAATATAAAAAAATAATTGGCTTTCAGTTATCTATTTTTTATTTATCTGTTTTACGAAGTTCAAAAAAAAAGGAAGTAGAATAGAATAGAATATACTTTATTGTACACCAAAAAAAAAGAAATTACACATTTAAAGCAATTTAATACTGTGGGTACAAAGGCGGTCTTATTAAACAGGGGGTAGGCTACGGTGTACTGCTATATTAAAAAAAAAATACATAAAATTATATAACTATATAAAAAACTATACGCAATCTTACAAATAAACATACTTAAATAATATTACGTGTTACAAAATTTTGAAGAAGGTTTGAACAATGATAGAAATTAGATAGGAACTGAAGAGCATTAAAGAGAAAGGAAATGGTCCTTAACAAGATATTTAAAAGATGAAGTACAACACAATATGCACGTATGTTACTCCATTTGGGTTTTTAAACACGTGAGCCAAATTTCACAACTGTATGTATGTCCAAGCATTACACCGTAACTGTTCTGTTCGTTTCCCGTTTGCACCATACTTGGTGCAAATAGACTCTTTTTTGTTTTTCCTTCATTCATTACCTACTCTCAAATACAAACAAACCATTAAGTTTGTTTGTTTATGTAGTTAATCCAATACATCACTGGCTTTATTTCATCAGGGCTATAAATATAGTGGTTGCCACCTCTCTAAGCCCGGCCTCACTATAATAAGCCTACTGCCCATTGATTTCCCGAGGGCACTTTAAATTTACCGGAACACGAGTACCTGACAACGGCTCTTTATCGCCCCTACGCATACATCATCATAGATTTTTTTTAGTTGTGTTTTATTCCTCCAGATTTGTAGCATAATACCAAAGTATAAGAAAGAGAAAATATTTATTTGTGAGGTGCAAATGAGACACGAGATACCGATATAATCTATTACACGAGATACTAATATTATAAAGTTGAAGAGTTTGTTTGTTTGAACGCGCTAATCTCAGGAACTACTGGTTGGAATTGAAAAATATTTTTGTGTTGGATAGTCTGTTTATCGAGGAAGGTTTTAGGCTATGACCAATAGGAGTGGAGAATAAATGAAAAATGTTGCAAAAGCGGGCAAAATGATTCCTTTTTGAGAGCTTCCGTTGCGCGCGCTGCGTAAACGGTTCAAAGTTACGCAAATATCATGTATGATCAGATTGTTCCTCTTTAAAAGTTCTGAAAAAAAGTCCGCGACTGTGACGCGATTGACTCACTATAACGTTTATTTTTAGGGTAATCAAATTTGTTCATTTGCGAAGGAGTTTTATCAATATCTATACTAATATTATAAAACTGAAGAATTTGTTTGTTTGTTTGTAGGTTAGTTAGGGTAGGTAGATAGATAGCCAGTTAACGGGAGCGAAGCCGCGGGAATCAGCTAAATATAAATAAAATTAAATAAACAAAACAATTAAAAAAAGAACCCTGTGCGAGACCAAATATGCTCCTGTCTCAGTATGTCAGTATGTGACATCTTCCACTCTACTTGATTCAGGCCCATTTTTTTAAATCCTTAGGCCCAGGTTTGTTCCGTAGTTAACTCAACCAATGGTAAAATATTCTAACCAATGCTTTAAGATTTCGGTAAAACGCGATAATTAATCTTCAATTGTTAGCCTAACATTTAATCAAGTAATTAACTCATCAACTTATTGCGATGCAAAGAATTAATGAAAATAAAGGCGATTTACAGAAAAATTAAAACATTGGTTAGCATGAGAAACAATATACCACGGGTATTTACCTATTTCATCCGAAGTTTCGGTCGTGTTGCAACGACCGTGATCCCGGGCATAGACTAATATATATGAGTAGACTGGACTGGTGTCTCGGTGTACTGGCTCCGTTGGGGCTGAAAATTCTTCATCTACCCTCACATTTCTACACACAATACTGACCGTGTCCTTATTCTGTAAGTTCGCCGAATGCACTAAACGAGGTAATGTTTTTTGAATCGCGTTAAATACCCGTGGTTTATTGTTTCTCAATTATGAAACGCGAAAGTTTTAAAGTTAATATTGGTTAGCATATTCAACTATTAATTGAGTTAGCTACGGATAAAAAAACTGGGCCTTAGTCGCCATGATGACGTATACGCCCTCGACTTATGTCAATAAATAGCAAGCGATATTAATTTGTCAATTTGACTTAGGCAGGCTGAGTCGTCGTTGAGTCGAATGGCAAAAATTACTTAGAATATAGGTAGTGGTTTGTAGTATAACAATTAGACTAGGCTCATATATAAAATACGAAGACGTCCAGCTTTATAATAATCTACCAGCAGATATAAGGAACACATCTTCTTTTAATGTATTCAGAGCTAAACTCAAACAGTACGTCACTAACAACACAAAACTTCTAAGCTAACGATAAAAGTCTCACTATATCAATGTCTTTGATTATATACTTGTCTAGATGCCACATTGACACTACCTGAACGGCTCAAATAAAGTCTACTATAATTGGTAGACCCGCTTCTTTCTTAAGTCAGTGTCATTTGGAACACGTAAGGGTAAAGTGTTCACGAAAAATAATTAATTATGCCGGTTTGTGCCGTCAGACTGTGTCGCAATTATGTGGACAAATTGTATAATAACACCAAGATCACTTTTCATCGGTAGGTTTTGTTATTTAACCACTATTATTATAAGAAAACACGATTTTTAATTCGTTGCTTTGTAGGTTAGTCTGATTTAGCCAGTGTTGTCAGTTTATTACTAGGGAGATTTCACGAAACTATGGGAGACAAAATACAAATAGCATTACATAATCTTTTGATCAGATGAACGTTATTATTTTAAAAATTACATTATATATTTGATCAAAACTATTCTGAAAACAAACACAAAGAGATGGGTTTTGATCTATAAATTACTACTTATTTTTTTCATTGTATTTTTTGTTGTTACTAAAATAAACAAAAAAATTATTTAATTCAACCTGTTTTGTTTAACTTTCATCATATTAAATAATGGAGAAAAGGTAGGTTAATAATTTGGAGCTGGCATCCCTAAACACGCATACTTTGACAGTTTGATGACAATAAGTACACGAGCGGTACTCACACATATCACGCAATTGGAGACAGTTTTAGCGCGTCATTTGTTTGCATTGCTCTATCTAGACAAGTATATAATCAAAGATCAATGTCGACATCGTACCTACCTACATTAAGAAAACAAAACTTGTTAGCTACTGGACTACACTAATCTAAGTCATATATTTATTCGCTAAGTGAACAAGGTATGTTTTTTTTGAATAAATAAATAATCTTTAAATCCAATGCAGCTATGGGGTGAAGAAATACAACATCTCTCATAGAACAGGTAGGTACTTATTATGTTTTTGAATGATGGGAAAATTCTTTGGTTAAAAAATATAAAGAAAATTCGAAACAATGTGTCGAAAATCTGGATTTGTGCTGTTGGTGAGAATCAAGACATTGTTGTAAAAAGTAAATCCGTTGTCCTGAAGTCGGATTGACATGGTGGCGTTTTTGTACAAACACTTCAGCACCTCGATGTACCGGTAGTCGATTTGGCACCGTTGGAGATCCTGCAGTACAGCCTAAGTCTCGAGCGAATCGAAGGCTTTCTTTTACTCTTCGGTCTTCTGTATAACTTGCCGTAGCGTATGTATGTGGTCTACGGTGCTAAAGCCTTTTCGGAAACCGGCTTGTTCGGGGGGCTGGATTTGATTTAGATTCCTAAAGATGGTTCTAGACAATACTGATTCCGTCTGCTATTCTGCAATAAATCGTTTGTCCTTCTTTTCCACAGGGATTTCCAATAAATGCTACGCTTAGATATAAAACACCAAATTTCATCGTTAGCTGTCAAAACCTTTTATTTCGACTAGCTGAGCCCGCGGGTTCGCTCCCATCAACTGCCTACCCTACCTACCCCTTTTTTTCTAGGGTTATTCTTCCGCGGAGGATCTTAACACCGCCATACAGGAAATGACGTGAAATGCAGAACCCCATCTATCGAATATGAGTTCAACTGTCCGAATATCGATATGTTACTTCTTGAACACTTTAAATTTCATATAACTTTTGATAGAGTGAACCGATTGCAATGAAACTAAGTAATACTTCAAGTTACGGATAACAGTATGTATAAAGCTTTGATTATATACTTGTCTAGATAGAACAATGCAAACAAACGACGCGCTAAAACTGTCTCCAATTGCGTGATATGTGTGAGTACCGCTTACTTGACTTATGACTTATTGTCGTCAAACTGTCAATGTATGCGTGTTTAGGGATGCCTGCTCCAAACTATTAACCTAACTTTTCTGAATTATTTAATATGATGAAAGTTAAACAAAACAGGTTAAATTAAACAATAATTTTGTAGACTAGTGTATTATTTATTTTAGTAACAATAAAAAATACAATGAAAAAAATATACAGTAATTTATAGATTAAAACCCATCTCTTTGTGTTTGTTTTCGGAATATTTTCTCTTTGATTTTATTGCCTGGGCTACTTTAAGGTAAGTTGTCATTTACTGATCAAATATATAATGTAATTTTTTAAATAATAATGTACTTCTGATCGAAAGATTATGTAATGCTATTTGTATTTGGTCTCCCATAGTTTCGTTAAATCTCCCTAGTAATAAACTGACAACACTGGCTAAATCAGACTAACCTAAAAAGTAACGAATTAAAAATCGTGTGTTCTTATAATAATAGTGGTTAAATAACAAAACGTACCGGTGAAAAGTGCTCTTGGTATTATTATACGGTTTTCCCACATAATTGCTATACGGTATGACGGCACAAACCGGCATAATTAATTATTTTTCATGAACACGTTACCCTTAGGTGTTTCAAATGACACTGACATAAATAAGAAGCGAGTCTACCAATTTTAGTAGACTTTATTTGGGCCGTTCAGGTAGGGTCAATGTGGCATCTAGCTATGTAATGTAGCATAATGTAGCATGCTGGAAATGGGTTCTTTTGGTATACACTGGCTATTTTTTTTGGAATTATTTTCTATGTACAAAAACGACTTTTCTATAGATTTATTTTATTTATTGATGATGATTAATTGATATTGATAAGATAGATACATCTAAATAAAAAAAATACAGATAACACAACATTTTTTTTTTCTTTTTACTGCCTGCACGTAACGCTTACCGTCAATGAGCTTTGCCACCGACTTTTATAATTCAACAAAAATCTAGACCCTAGTTAGTTCCAGAGAGATAGACATCGCAATTTAGTCCAACGAATAACAAAGACCATTCAAAAAGAAAATTAGGTTTACAAAAGTGAGAGCGGTCATGGTCAAAGAAAAATGCAGATTTACTAGTTTTTTATTTTTTTAAACATACACACACAGTTTTTTTATATTTAAGGTCAGTTATTCCCAAAATATACTGAAAGTAATTGTTTTTTGATTTTAAATAAACAAAATTCTGGGTGCATTTCCACTAGAGATGTGAGCGATGGCGAAGCGGAGGCGAAATCTTGTAGCTACGACGAGGAATATGAGAGAAATATGCGCGCAAGGAGTGGTACGGCCCGACTTCGAACCCAGGCAGACGCTTAACTTTGTCTAAATTATTTCATTACCATTGTTCTAAAACGGTGAAGGAAAACATCGTGAGGAAACCGGCATGTCCAAGAACCAAAAAATCGAAGACATGTGACATCCACCAACCCGCACTGGGTCCGCGTGGTGGAACCCATTCCGTCTCTTTCGTCGAACATTAATAGGCTGATGAACAATGATATTCAAATAAACAGATATGTTATGAGCACGCAGATTGTGAAGACTCGAATAGGTCACAATTGTGACCTTTTAGTCTTTAGTTTATGTCACGCATGGCGAAGAGCGATATGCTTTGTTGAAAAAAAAAACAAAATAAAAAAATGCCATCGTGTGTATTTGTAATGTATTTATTTATTGATTAAAATAAATATTTTTTAATGTCAGATGAATTAAAAGTGTGTTGTGTGCTACCGCTGCTGCGCGGGACAATTTTTTCAATTGTTTTGTGAGTGTGTAACGTATCTGTTTATTTGAATATCATTGCTGATGAAGAAGAAGATGCGTGCAAACGATATGTATCTATCTTGTGTCACTTGTTTTGCGTGTGACATTTCATTGGACAACGTCGTTTTTAAGCACCTATTTATCACTTAGGTTTCTTGCACAGCTTGGTGGAATGGAAACGCATCCTCAACGTAGGACGATAGCATTGCTAATTTTATTGGACTGTAATCTGAAGAGAGACTAGCTGTGATTGGTTTCATGTATATTGCTTTATTTTTTAGCAGTAACTGAGTACGTACATTATCTCCCTGACATCAACATAAAAAATATTGTATCTCTAAAACTGGCAATTTTTTTTATACGCTGTTTTAAACTTTCAATCGACATTATAGGCCACATTGTCCCAAAATATCAACGAAATTGACCGGATGGCTATTCCCGAACATTTTTCGCGTGGTCTTTTTAGTGTTCCGTACCTCGAAAGGAAAAAACGCAACCCTTATAGGATCACTTTGTTGTCCGTCCGTCTGTCCGTCAAGACCCTTTTTCTCATGAACGCGTAGAGATATCAAGCTGAAATTACACATCAAATATTCAGGTCTACTGTCCCTTAAAGCTGTGTAAAAATCAAACTTCTGAGCTAACGCAATCAAAAGATACAGCCGTTTATGCCGTAAACATCCACAAATTCTCGACACTCGCAAGGGAATCAAAACCTACAGGGTACTTCCCGTGAACTCAGAATCTTGAAATTTGGTACGAAGCAACGTCTTATAGCACAGATAAAGTAAAAATGGCGAAAACCGTAAATTTACAGTTACATCATATAATAAAAATATTTTTAATAATTTTAATCATACTACCCCTTTCCTCATGAACACGTAGAGGTATTCAATTGAAATTCATATTAAATACTCAGGTCTATAATACCTTTAAGCTGAGGTTTGTACGGAACCCTCGGTGCGCGAGTCCGACTCGCACTTGGCTAGTTTTTTTTTTTTAAGTAATTCAATAAAATACTACTTACACCAAAGCTGTGTCCACGGACGTCACATGATATTCCAATAAGCAGAAAAATAGACAGTAATTTCAACATTGTATTTTAGCGAAATCTCCGTTACTATACAAACCAAAATCAATAGAGTTATAAAAATGTAGGCAACAGTATAAAATGAATTATTTTATATATCATAAAAACAGTTTTGATAACAACATGGTTATACCTAAGCATTTTTATGTTCAATATAAAAACTGAGTACGATTTTCTGAAAAAATACGAACAAAAAGATGACGTTTGAACTTCTTTTATTTTTAATAATTTCGTCTGTGATTGCACACATTGATGTGGAGGACCAGGTAAGCCTATTGCTATTGCAGTCCACCGCTGGACATAGGCGTCTTAAATTGCACGCCATTTCCTTCGTTCTTCGGCAACTCTCATCCAGCTGCTATCAGCCAACCTGCGAAAATCGTCGCTCCACTTAGCCTGAGCGCTTCCTACCTTACGTTTACTAGTTCGCGGTATCCACTCAAGAACACGTCTACTCCAACGGTCATCGGTTCTACGGTTAATATGGCCGGCCCATTGCCACTTCAGCTTGCTTACTCACTGAGCTATGTCGACAACTTTGGTTTATACTATGATTGTATTATAAGATATAAACGATCACAAAAATATGTATCATCATCATCAGAAAGACGTCCACTGCTGGACATCGGTCTCCCCCAAGCGTCACCAAGTGTTGCCACCCGGGGCTCATCAACCATCCCTTCTTCGAGCAATGTGCTCTTTCCACTGCCACTTAATTTCAGGCAATTATTTAGGATCTCCTCATTTCTGATTTGTATATGCAAAGTAACTCAGAGTACAGCCCTCTTGATTGCTCTTTCCTTCAGAAACATCAAATGGTACAAATTCATAAGTCGTGGCTGAGTTCTGGTCGCACAATATCTAAAATAAAACTGTGAATGGAATTATCAATCATCGACACGATGAAGAAGAAATTGCGTCAGGGTCTGGACACCTTAAATTCAGTTGCTGATTTCTTCCAGCAGTTATTGCAGCCTCGGATGAAGAGAGGGGCTTCGGGGGCACTACATATAGTAACGAATCATGCACAACCCATACACGCGGATGTGAAGTCTGAGACTACCAATGATAACACTGAAAAAGTTAGTGAACAGGTGAATGATTTTATATATTTGAATTAGGAATTAGCCAAAAAAGAAACGGGAGGAAGAACAAGCAAACACTGTCTTAGAGAGAGATTAAGTCTAGAATGATAATGTTAGTTCAAGAACGGTCTCATGGAACGACTGGACGACTCTGCCCCAAGTTTCTTTTAACAATTCTCTTATCCCTTTTAGCGAGAAAGTTAAGAACTTGGGTATATTCCTTGACAAAAACTTCTCTTGGACTGCCCAGCTACAGGAAGTTAGCGGCAAGCTATTCGCGTCTGCTGGATCTTTTAGAAGACTGCGTAATTTTCTGCCGACTGCAACCAAAATTGCGCTTGCACAATCTCTTCTGTTACCCATCCTTAATTATGCTGATGTCAGCTATCTTGACCTCACTGAAGTGCAACTTGATAAACTTCATGCTTCACCGTCGACCACATCATCGCTTTCTATCAGGTGAGATAGTGGTCAAGCGCGAGCCTATTGATAATAAAAAAAAAACTAAAAAAAAAAAGTTGAGCGGCTTCAAAATGTTTGTATAAGGTTCATATTTGGTTTGCTCAAATATTACTATATTTCTGAATTTCGTGTGAAACTCAAGTGATCGCCAATTCACCATCAAGAGAATGCTCATATTCTTTCTCTCCTATATAATATTCTCTTTATTCCTTCTACCCCTCTTTATCTCAAGAAACGGTTTTAGTTTCTGTGTGACTCGCACCTTAAAGTTCTTAGGTCATCGGATAATATGAAACTTAAAATGCCAATGCATTCCACTACCTTCCTAGACAAATATTTTACTGTCCAGGCCACTCGTCTATGGAATGCATTGCCTGTGACTATAAAGCGCGCGAAATCACTGCCTGTTTTAAGCGACTTGTGAGGGAGCACTACTTGTCATTGTGATCATAATGTTGTATATGCTGAATTGTTTTTCTTGTCTGTATATTAGTTGTATCTATTATTTTATTTGTTCTTAAAATGTGCACCAAGTGCAACCCCATATTGTGTCCAGGCTGTCTCTTTCCATTTTAGGTTGCCTGGAAGAGATCGCGGATCGCGATAAGGCCGCCTGTTGTATATTTGTTTTTGTTAAAATATGTCTTTTTGAATAATTTTTATCTTGGTGTACAATAAAATGTATAATAAATAAATAAATAAATAATGATGATGTTAATTAAGATATAGGTAAAGAACATTATGTGTGTTTAATGAGTCGATCAAACAAGTATATTGATATAAAAGAGGTTAGTACAGCATTTGATAATTTCCAGCCTTGCCCCAAAGTTAGTGGCCCGGCACACATTGAACCAGGCGTAGGATTTAAGGTAATTAATATACTTGCAGCTTGCAGATGTCATATAAGTGAACATAATGTTTCACAGTATTGTAAAGATTCTCGAGTATTTATTTTAAAATGAAAAATTGAGAAAGTCTTCATCCATATTAATGTTGATAACATTATCCTCCAGATCAATTTCATTTGTAATTCGTCGAACAAAATATTTCTGTAATTTCAGGTAACCCCGCCCGAAGACGCAGTATTAACGTTTGAACAGAAATCTTTGAGAAGATCTTTCGCACCACCATCAACCATTTTGCTAATACGAAGAATCAGTAGAGTTGTCACTCTTGTTGTGGTGTTTGTATCAGCAGTGTTGGAGTTCTACCCCACCCTTCAACGTTTAATTATTAATATTGTTAGATTTATGTATGCTAAATAAAGATTTGAATTAATGGTCTTAACTTTTTTTCTTTCTTAATTTTTTGACTTTTGATTTGGGCCTGTACTTTGAAGTCCTTCCATCTGAGATGTACCGCGCTTCTGCCTTATACGGAGATGGCCGGTGCAGGCACCCCTTCGCCCGCGTCCCGCCGTGTCCCCGCGGTCGCCGTTGCTGGTGCCGCCTCCATCATTCGAGAACGTTCCAAACAAGAATTATTGATTAAAATGTTGCATCATCATCATCATTACTTTAACTGAAACTTATACACTGCAGGCCATATAGGCCTCCCTCAAGCGTCGCCACATCTGTGCTTCTTTTATCCAGTGGAGTCACGTAGCTCTCGCCAGTTTTGCAAGTTACATGCCATGTACCTAGGTATTTGCATGCATGTAAATTTATATATTATGCATATTTTTATTCTGTAAATTTGTCTAGTCAAATATCATTTTCAACAGCCATTATTTTAAAAGATTAAGGCAGCGTTCCAAGGGAGATCGAACTTTTTATATCTATTGTTCTTGTGACTCATACTTTCAATTCGAAATGCCTGAGCAGAATAACATTTTTTCATATAAATAGACTAAATCGCAAAACACAATCTAATAATTATAATTCTAGTCACCATAGAAAATCGATTAATTATGTTTTTGGAAATTAGTACAAACATAAGATTACAGCGTTGATCGCCATTGTTCTTCATACGCTGCGATGGAACGATCCCCTGTGCGTTAAATTACTGTTTTGTTGAGTATATTATGGCCATCATGAAGATCTTGGTTCCAGTGTGTTTGCTTTTAATGACAACATGTTTTGCAGTCGAAAATTCAACCGTAAGTAACTTTCATTGTACATAAAAAACCGTAGAGGATGCATTTGTTTCGAGTCAGTTATTACATATTTCGTCATCATTTATATTAGCAATAAGGAAGTAGCATCTGTTATGATTTCAATTTTTATAAGTAATTTTATTTTAATAAGATAAGATCTTCCTATATATGCTGCAAAATATGTAATGTTTGACTTATGTGTGTGTCAAATTAAAAATATTTTATCAAATCATTATATTTTGTTACACATGACTTGATTTAATATTGAAATAAGATTTGATTGTATAAATTCAATTAAATGTACTCGCTTTAAATTGTATATGATGCGTTATAATAACACAAAATAATAAAATAATGATATCATCATTAACTTTATTGAAAGCAAGCTGTTTGCGTCAGCAAGTGAAACATGACGGACACTTTTGACATTGTCGTGTATTTAAAGTCTCTAAACTAAACCATAAAGTGTTCTAAAAGCTTCTATAAATCACGATAGCACAAATTATTCCTGTTTTGTGATTTAAAACAAATAAATTAAAAAAAACAAAAAACTATACGGTTTTCTATAAGTTGAATCTCAAATCATTTGCGAATACAATATAAGGTAAATTCAGTCATTTTTGATTACAGACAAAATTAGTACAACAATTAAATGTCCAGAAACGGGAGAAGCAGTATCTAATAGAAGATGATCCTAACGAAGGACCAGCACAAAAACGAGATGAACGACAAAGTTCTCTAGCTAAAAATCTTCGTGATCTTGATCCCAAAGGAGACTCAAGAATAACAAATATACGCCTTGCTCCCTCTCCAAATATTCTGACAGCAACCAAGCAAGCCATTAAACCTGGACCTCACCGAATACCAACAAAAATTCCAGTTATTCTTAAAACTGCAAATGTCGTACCAGGTCCAGCACATGCTATACGAATGAAGATGTTAGAAAATATGCTAAACCAGACCAAATGTAATGTAAATAAAGAAAATAATTTGTTGCCAAATAATGCTCCGCCAACTCCAAACAAAGACAGTTTACCATATTTTACTATAGAAGACAAAACAACTCGTAAGTCAGAAACTCCAGATTATGAAAAACCAGATAGTGATAGCAATGTAACTTTAAATAAAGATGATAAAGAAACACCAAGCATTGGTGGAAAAAATCCTCTAATTAAAGATAGAAATGATTATACAAAAGAAGGTAAAGATGATCAAGTCACTTCAAATACCGAAAGAAAAGAATCTGTGCAAAAACCAGTTCATTTCTTCGTAGATGAACCCGAACCGTTACCACCATCATTCAGAAGACAAAAATATGATAAAATTGTTTCTCAAAGCAAGGAAGATCCACCAAATAAAATAAAAGAAATGCCTATAGCGAAAAAGGGGACTAAAAAACCTAAGAAAGACGAAACTAGAAAAATTGACGATGACAATGACGCAGATGTTGTAAAGATATCAAATGGTACACATCTTATAAGTATAAAAAAGATTCCATACCAGGAAAGGTATAAAATCGAACGGTTAGGAGAAGAAGACAATGCTCCTACTGAAGAAAGAATTGTGAATCGGGCACCACCTAAACCAAAACCATTGAAACCGGTAGATGAATCAGAGAAACACTCTTTCAGTGTTTTAGACGCAAGTAGTCCTATCAAAGAAAACACTGTGGGTTTAACTGGACTCGCGTTTAGAGACATCAAAACTAAGGAGGAAAAAGGTTAGTTATTTATCAAAAACTCAATTTTATTGATGTTAGTTCCCTATCATACAGTAGTTGCTCTAGACAAGTGACATTCTATCAACGAAAACATCACGATGGCGATTGGACAAAGTAAAGAAAAATGGGGATAGGTACCAATCGCTATCAAAGTTTCATGTGATCCAGTTTTCCATTTCGATGATTGCCATAGCTGATAATTGATACTGTCCAGAAACTCAGAAGGCCCACCGGATGGTAAGTGGCATTGCAGGTGTTTTTAATCCTCCTCGATGCGATCTGGAACACAGCAACGATGCTTGGTGTCAGATATAAGTATGGCGGTAGTACATTCAAGGCATACTGCTTCAGAACAGAGCTCAGTCTTTTTTCTACTGAAAATGAAACTAGTCTTAGTTTGTTTCAAGATTAAAGTTTCTTATACTTGTCCTAATATTTCAGGACATTGCTGCTGTCAGTGCGTAAGATCACCCGTTCAGTGATAATGGTTGTTAGACACAAAACATTAAATAAGACTAGTTTCATTTTGGTAAGTTGTTTTTGACAACTTCGTTTCAATTCGGTCGGTATTAATCTACTGATGAGAGGACGGTACCTAAATAACGTGTTTTTGTCCTTTTCAATTGTTTGTTTTGTGCATGAGTATAATCCTGACATTACGATGATTTTGCACTCTTCAAGAGTGCAAAATGTGTGTTTAATGAAAATAAAAAATGAGTTTTATAATTATCTCAAATATTGTAAATTATATTTTTTTTCCAAACGTAATCAACTAGGTTTAGAGATTATTTATGTTATTTTTTATCTTTTAGCCCAAAACGACTGCGTCACCACAATAACAAAACATAATTATGATGAAATTGAAGAAAAAACACCAAGTTCACCATCAGTAACTCTTCAACCGACCAACCCACAGACGACTTACACTGGTTTAAATCAAGAATCATGGAACTACCTTCAAAACCCGTATTACAATGCATACTATCAAAATATCTATGACCAATGCAGAAAGAACTATGGATTAGCACAAAGCACTCCAAATATTTACGGACAAGAAGTTATAGACCCAAAAAATTACGGTGGACAAGTCAATCGACCAAGCCAAACAACTGTCGAACCATATGCACCAGAAATATCCCAGCCGTACTATCCAAATTTAGATCCAGTTCAATATCCGTACAATCCTAATGCTAATGAAAATCAACCAGAAATTGCTAATACTGTATGTCCATATCGTCAAGAAGTTCGTTCAGGGAATACGTTAGATAGGATTTGGAGATCTTGGAATGATGTTGATATAAAGGTAAAGAATGCTCAAGATAATGGAACTGAAGTACCATACAATATTGATATTAGAAGAGATTATGATGGCAATATCGATGGCAACAACGGTGAAAATGGAATCGGTAAAGTGGTTAATACAGATGCAGCGTCAACTCTGCCTATCAACATAAACGGTGCGTTAATATATCCATATCTGAATCCAGGTTACCGGTATATGCGTTGATGGCGAATAGTTTGTTAAATATAGCATAATTTATAATAATTTGAATTAAATTTTTAATGTTTGTGTAGATATGCAGTTTTTTTGACCCAACTGCCGAAGGAGAGTTATTTATTGCTCAGCAGCTTTCCCCGCTTCGCTCCTACAGCAGTCATGCTTTTTTTTGTAAAAAATCGAGCCTATGACACTCAGCCTTCCATCTAAGTCTAGTAGTAGTAGTCTTTAGTATTCCATCAATGAAGGATTTTTAGTAATCGGGTCGGTATTTCAATAGATAACTGCAAATATACATTTTACCTCTTTATATGTAGGTAAGGTTTATTAGGGTTAACTTGAGTAATTTTACTAAGAACAAAAGTACTCGTATCTTTGTTAAACTCTAACTTTTTGGGAGATATTCGGGCCTAAATATGGCCTATCATTATTTACACCAAGTTTTAGAAAGAGATAAAGAGAGAACACTAGAAAGTCAAGGTGTCGTAAAAAACAATGTGTCATAATAACTTTGATAAATATCAACATTAAATGAACCACGAATAATAACATTTGTAATTAGTCCAGCGAGAAATACTAATGAAATATTCCCTCATAAAACAAAGCCTTTTCATATTCAAACAAAGCACTACCAATCGCTTGCTATAATTAAAAATTTGTTCATAGCTATCATTGGGTCAAAATATACACGGAGTTTTCAGCTTTATATTTTACGATACTAGTGTTATAATCGTTTGAGGTAATATTTCAATTAGTCGAATATAATGCAAACATTAATAATCAAATACTGACATTGATATGGGTTGAAAACCATCCTTTGATAAACGATGTAAAGCTTGTAATGTAAACGGCAGATATTGTATCAAAAATTATTTTATGAGACTTTGTAAATTCGTTTTGTTTATTTATTCATTTGACAAAAATTATTGTGCCATCATTAACTGGTGAAACCATAATAGTTTCGGGTCCTACATGCCTATTCTTATTTGAAATAAGCGCACCACACCATTCCCAACCTTTGCTAATAATTTTTTTTTTATGGAAAATCTTCCAATGACTTCTCCCGGTCTGGGTGAAGTAGGAGGCCGTATCAGACTTTCACTGACCAAAACCAATCCGTATTCCTTCAGTTGCTTGAAACAGGGCCGCGGTAACACTTTTCCAAAATTATCCTCGACTTACAAGCATCGGCGCTAGCGGAACCCGCCAGTTTTACTGACATCTCTATGAGGCGCGCGTGGAACACAACGCGCCGTCGACTCGGGCCTTGTCCTTATTAGACGGTGAGCTACCTGTTACTCGCCGTCCGCAAGCCCGCGTTACGGTGGCCGGGAATCGTCTTGCGACTCTCGACGCCCGGGGCGTCTCCTGCGGTGGCTATGGGCGTGCGTCTCACTCACGCATTCCGCATCCTCCTTCGCGAGCATAACTGCTTCGTAGAAGGAGGTAAGAGTTTTCCATGCCCATTGCAACTCCTGGAGGCCAGAATCAACAGTGGCTAACGTAGAAAAGCGTCAAGTTAATGAAGCTCGACAAACGACGAGCTCCCTCTTGCAGTAGGAGTCCAGCTCGTTTCGCCATCTTTATCTTGCTCGTTGTTCGCTACAAAAATAAAAGTAAAAATATTCAGCCCAAACCCACTTTAGCGTAGCAGCTTTTTGGGTTATGAGTTTATAAAAGAATTTTTCGGAAATCCTACCAGACTTATCTGACTACTTACTTACCCCCGCCTAAAAAAATTAAGCACGTTCCTATATCGGTGTAGCTGGTAAAGTGAGGTAAATAAATAAAACGAACATGTAATATAGGCGAATATTAAATATTTTATTTAATATAAACCCTAAATATACCAGCAATTTACAGGAAAATCCAGCGAAATTGTGTAATAATAAACAAACACATGATATCTTTATAAACGAATAAATTACTTGAAAGATTATTGTGGTTTACCCACAACAAAATATTTAAATAATATTTTAAAATGAAGCTTTTTGGTATGCTACTAAAACTATGTAATCTTAAAACTACATTAATCTAAATTAAAATATTAATTTCTCAACAAACATTGAATTTGAAAGAAGATGGAATGTTATTTAATTAATGAAAATAATATAAAAATGCCCATATTTTACTTAAATAGGTACACGAAGTAGTGTGATCAAAATTTATAATAGAAAAAACGGGATAGATATCTATTATGTTATAAATAGTTCAATTCACTCCTTTCAGTATTTTCTACTCTTTGGTATTCATGAGACACGTCAATCCAATGCCAAATACATTGTTAGGAAAAATATATAATGTTTACTTTTTGCAAAAAAAAAAGATTATTTATGTTAAAAGAAGAATATTTTACTTTCCACGGAAACCATTTTACATAAATCAAACAGATGCAAATTTTTTTTAGAAACTCATTAACAAAACAAAAAATGGTGAGTTCATTAATTTACATGTCGAACGTTTTATTTTTTGCAAAAACAACACAACCCTTTGGATATTCAACAACAAGGAGTACGAGACACAAATTGACAAATATACAGTAGAGAATTGACATACTCTACACGATTACTCACTTTACTTTACTAGTAAACATTTCAAATAGACTGACTTTGCAAACACGAAATCGAAAATAGAATTTTTCACATGCAGACTAGAGATGTACCATTTACTAACATTTACCAAAGATATCCGTACCTTTACACTCGAGGGAACCACAATAATTGTCAACACATTGTAAGATGACAAATGGATAGGTGGACGATCAAACCACCTATCCGTTAACAATATGTTATCAATTGTTCATAGTTCAATTCACACACATATATATTCGATAATATTAGTTAACAATTTACACCCATATCATTTCAAGACGTTTCCTCAAACATCTACGAATTTAGACCTTGAAAATACCTAATTTGACAATTATATCCTTACAAAGCGACCAGTGGAGGATACATTTTACAATTGAATATAGTTTCTCAATGAAACCGAGATTTTTTTTTGAGGAAACGACTTACAAGCTTTTTTTTTTAAATCGAAAAGAAACAATCAGTGGAGAAGTCCAATACATATTTTCAAGCATAGTTAAGTGGGAGACTTTTTTAATTAATATCATGTTTGCAAAGCCAGAGACGGCCCAGCCCTGTTTAGACCTCATGGTCACCTTATTTGACGTCCTTGCGCACTTTGTGACCGCGGAAAGAGGCCTGGATCTTAGTTGCAGCCTTGTTGAGATTAGGATCGGCGAGGTCAATCTTTTCGATGTCTTCCTGTAAGGTTAGAAACAGTTTATGTTAGAATTTTGCTTAAGTCAATTTTTCTTAATCAGAATCGGAATCGCTTTGGATATTACAATTTATTGCCAATGTGTTAGTAAAAATATCTGTTGATCCCTACTTAGTTCTGAGGTAGATAAATTTGATGGCAGTTCGCACGACTGGATCCGTATGACCAAAGGCTATATGAGCTTGCCGAGGCTCGGAAGTGTCACACCTATCCAACTCCAGGATGCTTATAAGAAATTCCTATAGAAAAGCTCCTTTAAATTTTTTCACGAACTGGTCATCGAACAAGACCACCGGAACAGTAAAAATAAATAAGTATCACAAAAAGAAGAATCCATATATGTTATAGAATGCTATTTATATTGTTATACACAAAAGTATTTACTTCTAAAACAAACATCTTAACTTCAAGATTAAATCTATTAGTCAATAGACATGCAAAGATTACGTCAATTCTTGTGATTAATTAAAGTTTAGTTTAACTTTGAAATGGTCTATGTCTAGCAAATGTCTAACTAATTGTGATAGGCTTAATTTGATTGATTACTATTGTTCAAGATTGTTCGAAGACCTTACAATTCAACAAGATCTAGAGTTTAAATACATACTCGTAGTTAATACTAACTAATCGTTTATTTTGGTTGCCTTTACCGGCAATGGGAATTTATTAAAACTATAAAAACAATCAAAAATTATACAAAGAGAAAATATATCTGTCGAAATATGGATAATTTTAACAAGGTCCTGATTTTTAACCGACTTCAAAAAAAGGAGGAGGTTCTCAATTCGTCGGAATCTTTTTTTTTTTTTTTTATGTATGTTCCCCGATTACTCAAAGACGCCTGGACCGATTTCAAAAAATCTTCTTTTGTTTTGAAGGGTATACTTCCTAGTTGGTCCCATAGTCATCAGGTCAGGATCTGATGATTGGATCCTAGAGAAATCGAGGGAACTCCTCAAATATTATAGGCATTTATATAGTGATTTTGGTATTTTCACCAACAATGCAATCACTTGCACTCAGAAAGTATAATTTGGTGAAGTGGAACTGATGAAGAAGGCCACAGATGGCCACTGAAACTCCTTAATGCTAAGTATGTCACGGGTATAAAATATCGCGAATAGTTAACCGACTATGATTAAGCAAATACTTATAAATGAATGGTACTGATGAAAATGGTACCATTGAACTGTTCTGATGATGAAGCCGGAAGGTAGGCACTGGAACTCTGAAATAAAACAATGTATCCTAGTCGTGCTTGGGCTTATTGGAATCGTCATGAGATGTACTTTGGCCATAAATAATTACCATGTTAATTGGAGATACCTACCAAAACTAAAAAGTGAAAAATAAAAAACTTTTTAACAAAAAATCAAACCGACTTCCAGAACAAAAAAACTACAAACCAAAAAATAACTTTCTTTTCCGAAGTCGGTGTCGAAAAACTGAAAAAAGTTGGTTACAAAAGACACCGACTTCGGAAAAGTTATTTTTTTGTTTGTAGTTTTTTTATTTTATTCTAACACTTTTGAAGAGGTCAGTACGAGGTTAAGTATGAAATTTACAAATAAATTTATTTTACATTTTGGGGACGTTGGGAATGAATGTATGAAAAATCATTTTGAGGAACTTCGAACTTGGGGAGATGGGGCATCACCCAACCGAACGCCTCTCTGTCCGCTATAGGTAGTTTGAGGCCTTGAAATTTTTGGTAGAGGCCCGGAGTTGGACATTTTTCCGGATGATGAAAATAGGCTTCTCCCATTACCAACCTAAGACATAATATAAACATCAGCCAATAAGGGCGAGGCCGTGCGCTTCGCTGCGTTGCGTCGCGTCGTCGCAACGGAACAACGCGTTGTATTCCACACCTGCGTTGCGTTGACGCTGCGACAAGGCAACGCAAGAGGGTATGCACGCCGTCGCAGCTGAGTATCAGTTCAGCTATCAATGGATATACAAACGTGTTTTTTTGTTGCTTTTATTACGCCACCGCCGAAATAAACGTAGAAACCATAGAATATTCTGGATATCTCCTTTGTTAGCATTAAGATAGTGTTGGTCAGTTTTTTATGCAAGAATATAGGGAGTGCAAAGGATCACTGTCCGTCGTCGCAGCGGAGCTCCGACAACGCAGCGCACCACCCTCCCTTCCGCTTCGTCTCTTGTCCGACGATCCGTCGAAAAGTGACGCGCGAAGATGCAACGGTCTAATGGGGCATGTCATAAAAAACACATGGAAAACGACGCAGCGACGACGCTGCGACAACGCAACGCACTAATGGGGCCTCGCCTTAAACAGGTTTACCTCTACTTACTATATACCTTTGTATACATCTTTTGGAAATGCTTTTATTGTGCGAACAGCTAAGGAGTGGAAAACCCACAGATATAAATCTAAATAGATGACGCGACTGTATGTACTTCGCGTGCCAAAAAAGGGAGTAAAATACGATCAATAATCGTACTTGCTGTTTCGTTTAGTATTTTCGGAACCAGATAGATATACACCGAAATCTAGAAAAATGTCTAAAGCCATATTGAGCTGTAAAAAGTGTACCTACAGGAAAAAGTTGGCCGAGGCAATGGAAATATTTTCTTTCATCTGAAAGTAAATTTAATCTTAAATTGTGGTTGAAAAAGTGGCACTCTTGGTTTTCAAACAGATGGAGGGACTTGCGTTTTCTAGTAAGATTTATGTCTGTGGAAATTCCTCACCGGAGTCTGTATTTCCTTATACCTACAACCTTGGAGTCTTTAAGGCAAGAGTAAATAGGTTACTTCTAGGCAAGAGTAAATAGGTTACTTCTAGGCTTACCATCAGGTGAGATAGTGGTCAAACGCGAGCCTAACAATAATAAAAAAAAGAACCAGACATCAAGTCAAGGCTCTCTAGTTTTGTCTGGCTATTCCTAGTTTTGGTCTAGATAAGAAGAAGGCTTACGAAACTTATCCTGCTGCTCCTGATAGTTTACGGCCTGGTAAGCCTGCTTCTTCTCCTTACGGGTCTGGTGACTTTTGAACGACGCATGATGACCTCTTAACAACGCCATCTTTAACATAGTGTACTGACCTTATTCTGCTGCTCCTGATCCTTTACGGCCTGTTAAGCCTGCTCCTTCTCCTTACGGGTCTGGTGACCTCTGAACGACGCATGGTGACCACTTAACGACGTCTGGTGACCTCTGAACCACGCCATCTTTAACATGGTGTACTGACCTAATCCTGCTGCTCCTGATCGTTTACTGCCTGGTCATCCTGCTCCTTCTACTTGCGGGCCTAGTGACCTCTGAAAAACGCCATCTTTAATATTACTGACCTTATCCTGCTGCTCCTGATCCTTTACGGCTTGGTCAGCCTGCTCCTTCTCCTTGCGGGCCTGGTGACCTCTGAACGACGCCTGGATCTTGGTTGCAGCGCTGCATAGCTCTGTGAACAAGAAGAAATGTAGAAGTTAGCACAGAGAGAGCAACAGCAGAAACACGAGATGATAGAATCGAAGGAATAGATTCTCACAGACAAAACATTGATAACAAGTAAAATTAAAAAACCCTGACACATTTTTATTTCATGTTACATAATTTATCTAGTAGTAGACACGCTTCGATCGACAATCTATTGAACACGTAATTATGTCATCTAATCATATCATATCTTATATTATATCATTAAATAAAAGATAAATCTGCCAAATCACTTTTTAAGGCGTTTCTAAATGATCTTCTTAGGAAAGTCGTTTACAGTTTGTGGAGGGAGGGTTAGCAAATAAGTAAATGTGATATAATATAAGATTCCAATATTACCTTTTCATTGGATAATATATTAATGTAGGTTATTTATTTTTATAATGATATAAAGTGAAAATCAAGTGTCCGCACTATTAAACTTTATTTTTAATAATGTTTGTTCCGTTCCCACAGACAAACCGTGAAAACGGTTTTGTGGGGCATAGTTTTAAAGTTAAGATATTATAAACTTGTACTTTAATAAATAAATAAATAATAATAATTATATTATTATATCATATCTTGCGAAAATGCCCTGATTCAAGCAGTATAACGACCATAACTTTAGAAACCTGAACCAATTTTCATCGAACGTAGCTAAAAACAAATTCGGTTCATCCGTTTAAGAGCTATGATGCCACAGACGGATACAGAAATACACAAACACACAGGTATACACGTTAAACTTATAATACCCCTCTTTTTCTGTCGGAGACTTCGGAGGTTAAAAAGGTCACTTTCGTCGAGCAACTAATAATTCTGGATGTATCATGATTGCCTGCAAATGTTTCGACTAACTGTCATTGTGTGTCTTCCAATGACCGATTAAATGAATAGGTCAAATCAGAATATACTTTTTCATAATCACTTTAGAATCAGTGATTACGAACATTCTAAGTTCCAAAGTCAAATATATTTATTCAACTAGGCCAATAAGCGGTATTTTTGAACGTCAAACAATTAAAGATTTAAATTTAAATTTAAATTTACAAATAATACTATGCATTGGTTGACTACGATAAAATTTTGATAAATTAATTTTTTGGTGGCAAAACGCATTCAACTACTAATCCGCTCCCCATTTCGTCACACCGAAAAACATGATGAAACCGAATAGTCAAAAACTTTTCCCATCCATTTCGTTCATTAAAAACACCGGTCCAATCTGTTTCACCTGCAGTGTTCGAGCCGACAATATCAAATATTTCGGACAGTACCTCTCGCGGAATTTCATCAGAGCTTAACAATCTGTGCTGACAGCGGATAGATTGTGGCTACAGGGCTGGCAAGAGACATATCTGATAAATGCCCGCTTTTATTAGCTTGGTATGTATGTATCTATGAATTTATGTATGGAATCTTTGAACATGATTTTCACCTCCTTCAAAACGACGGATTAATTTTAAAATTTGCACACTTATCAAGGACCGATGACAATGCAATAATTGAAATAGTTTGTCCCATTATCCTTACCAGGATCTGCAGGATTAGCTATTGAACTAAAAAGTAAAAATAAATAATAGTTTAAAAAAAAACTAAAATAACTCGCTTTAATAGAAAATGAAGCTAAAAAGTAGAAAAGAATTTTAAATAAATTAAAATTAAGAATAGTAAGAATAAAAAAAAAATATTATAAAAAAAGCTTGGGGTGCTTTTTATGATATTTTCAAAATTACTTTACTTTTACTAATATCTGTAATTAAAATATTATACCAATAAACATCAAGCACCCCACGCTTTTTAATTATAAAATATTTTTTTTAATATATTAAAAATTATTTTCTACTGTTTAGTTTGGTATTCTATTAAAACGTGTTTTTAGTTTTTTTTAAACTATTATTAATTGCATCATTATTTGGGCAGTATAGCTGCGTTTTCTTTGAGTAGCATACAGTTCTACTCAATTTGTTTGGCTATTGCTTTTACGAAGGAGTAGGTAATGTGCAATAGGGATGAAACCTGGATAAAAAAATAATACTTAATTTTAGTCTGCCAGTTAGATTATCAAATTATTTTTGACACGTATTTTATAGTTAAAAAAAAATAGCAAATACAAAGCGCATCAACGTTCTGGAGAGCGCGACGGCACGTAAAATTTCGACGAACTTGTTCACGTGACAAAAGAACGTTTTCAATATTTTTTAATAATCCTAATGACGGCCTGGGTATAATTTTTCAGGAATCTGCTTGCAACGGACATTCAAAAGACTAAAAAACTACACTTTTAAGGACACCGCAATGGATTAGTTGCTACTTGCTAATGATCTTAGTGAAAACTATGTCCAGTACAATCTTTACATTGCGGTTAACGATAGTGTACTATCCATAGTGGAAAACAATGTTTAACCAAGACATAAATAATGCTGGAGATATACAGCTAAGACATTATACTTGGAACGGACATAACATGCAACGATGCAACACAAATCCCCACCACGCAACGTTCTTCGTAAGTAATTAAAAATGTTATAAAGTTTATTGTTTATTGTTTTTTAGTATGTTGTAAAGTTTATTGTTTAGCTCGTGGCTAAATAATAACAGCCGCACCGTTCGATCTTCAAGGTTAAGCAACGCTTGACGAGGTCGGTCCATGGATGGGTGACCATTTCAACATACCGAGTTTCCTCCGTGCCTCGGAAAGCACGTTAAGCCGTTGGTCCCGGCTGTCATTTGAAGATCTTTGACAGTGGTTACGGGTAGTCAGAAGCCTTAGACCTGACACCAGTCTTGCCAAGAGGTATCGTGTTACCCAGTTACTGGGTTGTGGAGGTCAGATAGGCAGTCGCTCCATGTAAAACACTGGTACTCAGCTGAATCCGGTAAGACTGGAAGCCGACCCCAACAATAATTGGGATAAAGGCTAGGCAGATGATGATAAAGTTTATTGCATACTGTGTAGCCGATCATTCTTCCATACAAACGTAGTCTGGCGATTAATCCACTGTTTGACGGTGTAAGTTCAAAATAAAAAATTATATCAATTTGTCTCATCATTATCTAGCCCTGTACGGAAACAAAAAAAAATAAAAATATTTAAAAGTTATGAGCGTCGAAAATTCTATATTTTAATTTTAACGGATCTTTGGGAGAAAATAAATACCATAAGAAGAAGGAAAATTCCAAAACAGTCACCATACAGGAAGAGATTAGTAGTTCAGCAATGCAAATAATTTTATTTTGAACAGATACATGTAGTCGTTTTTTCATGATATCCATATTTCCAAAGGTCTGTTTACAAAATTTCGCGCGCTTTTTTTCGTCCTAAATCATCATCCATTTCGCAAAAAAATTGAAAAAGTGTGTATTCCTACGCGAACTAGCTTCTTACTGCTCATCAAAGCACGTGTTTTCGGATGAGATAGCATGCATTTTACATATGACATCACTCAAATCGCTCATGCAAATTGTCTATCATGGCGTCCGCTGTGTGTTTCTCATCGCGCAATGCGCGCAAAGTTTGCACTATTGAACACTCATGAACGTGCTTCTCAATCGTGTAACTTGTCATGTTGGTTTGGCATAAGTAAATGAATAATAAAAAAAAAATTGATTGATTGTCACCAAAACAAAATGGCCGCCACGGGCCGCCAAAATCTACCCGCGCCAATTGAAAAACCCTTTAGAAACCAGTATAGTGTCGCGCCGACAGATCTCCTGTAGCTGGCAGTCAGCTACAGATTCACACCTTTACTCAAACAGATGAGACTATTTCCAAAATTGAGTAAGACTATTCAATTTTCGCTCGTTCCTTTGTATCTGCAGTGATTTGTTTCAGAGGAAACTTGGCACGAAACGCATGCACGTCGCACGATGTTTTACTATCAACTTGGCAGGTTCTATACGGCTGAATTTAACTTCTTTGATTGCCAGGAGCCCCGTTCGAAATAACGAATTGTATGTTTTGTGATTGCGGATATTTCCTTTTCTAGTAGTATTAAATGAAACGTTTCAGGAAAGTTTAAAATACTGGGCTTAAACTAAATATTATGAAGAGGTAAAAAAAATCTTAAGAGGTAATTTGTGAAAGATCTAATGGATATAAGGCCACATTAGACACGTTACATTCGATGTAAGCGATGGCGATGCGGTTGAAATGCCAAAATCCCTTACATTTTGGAATTTCAATTGATCACGTGGGTTAGCTGGTCCTTCCTACATAAGAAGCACCAGCTTTCAAAAAAAAAAAAGGATCATACTACATACACCCATATACACACACACTATGCATACTACATAGTCCCATTTAAATTTGATCAAGATCTGACGAGTAGTTTTTGAGTTGTCCTTAAAATGCTTATTTTTATGGTAATAAAGAAAGTACCAAAAATAAAATAAAAACATTTTAACAAAAAAAAATAAACCGACTTCCAAAACAAAACACTACAAAGCGAAAAATTACTTTCTTTTCGGTAGTCGGTAACAAAAACGAAAAAAATTGGTACCAAAGACACAGTTTAACTTTTTACTATTTATTTTTAATATAAAAAAAAGACCTGACTGAAAAAAAGAAAAGACTGGAAGCCGACCCCAACAATAATTGGGATAAAGGCTTGGCAGATGATGATGATTTTTAATATAAAAAAAACCAAGGATACTGGGGACATGCCTCGGGAGCGAAGTCACAGGAAAAACTTATACTGCATAATATCTTAATATATATAATTACATGGTGTAATTATATTCAACAAATCACAACCATGCTAAGACACCCGACTTACAGATCAAACTCAAGGAAACAAAGGTAAAGTTTAAACAGGACAATCTATAAAATCCGGCTCGAAGGACCAATATGTACAAGCACTTGGTTGCTTATACATGTTGAGATGGAAGAAAACTATTCTTGCTGACTTCTTGACAAAATATTTATTGATTGTACGTGTTTACAATAGAACGGTCGAAAGTGTACTCAACTTTATTAGTAAGAATGTCGATTTACATTGAGTAAAAATGCTTATGCTAGCGTGCTAAATAAATACGCGATGTAATCGTACACATTGGATTTTAAGCTGTTACTAACCATTAGACCAATGTAGTTGTCTTTTAAATAAAACATATTATTTAATATTATTATAAGATATAGGAGTCCACGTTACACTCACACAATTTTCTCTAACTTGAGGATGCGATATTTTCTTTCACCATTTGTGGAACTAAAATAAATGGAACACACGTATGGAATACATATCGGTACCCATCTTCTAACTAGGCCAATTGTATAGCATGATGTGGCAATTTCCTGAACATGTCAAAACTTCTAGCCGTGTCATCCTTGGTCTTCGTCAGGCTATTGATTTTGAAAGAAATAAAATACATATCGTGGTTTTTCACCTCAATCACAAAAGGAAAAAAAGTTATAAAGGATCCATTTTCCTTCTTTTTAACTTGAACAAAAAAATCTTGTCTAGAAAAATGAAGATTCCTTGGCGACCATTCAATATTTTTACTGCATCATGCATTTATATATTTTCGTATAAAATAGTGCCAATACTTAATTTTGTCATTCTTGTAGACGCCCACGAATCTGGAGCTGTAGTTTTCTAAATTCTCAGCCTAATTTACAAAAAAACGAGTCCTAATGTCAGTACCTAAAATATCAGTGTCACCTGTCAACCCTAACTCTCGAATACCTTCGTTATCGAGCGTAGGGTTGTGCCCAGCCTCCCGGCCTGTTGTTTATTCATAGATACCGAGTTACCAACCCACCGGCCATCGAGACTTAGGGCGCTTTTCTACACAAAGATTCGCGATACAGCGAGGCGGTGAGTGAGGAAAATATTCAGCAATATTACTATGTTTTCTTAGCCAGGCTTAGTGCAGCTCTGGTGGAAAATGGTTAGCAGAGTTATGTATTTTAAATACGAAAAAGCGAGTGATGCGTGCGAGGGATATGTGCTAGGGATGTGTGCGGGGGATGTGGGCGACAATCGTTTGACAGCTTTGCTACGCATCCTCGCACTGCCTCGCTACCTTTCATAGCTTGATTGGGAACAGTCAAATATTTTAACAGCTTCACTAGTGGAGTTTCTTGTCTGTTCTTCTCCTTATGAAACCACCTTAGCGAATGGACATTTGAAGCATTTTTTTATCTTCCTTTTTTTGACATACAAAAGTGCCGTTCATTGGCCTAAAAGAAATAAATTATTTGTTGCCACGCATCCTCACGCAGCCTCGCTATGTAGTGTCTTCTTTGTTTTTTAATTTGTGTCGTCTCGCAGGTCAATACAAGTGATTGGCTACTGCTTAACCGGGCGATCCTGTGGAGACTAAACTATAGCCTCCAGTCAAGTCAGGCAAAGTCTTCTTTGGTGGAAACATTCACATATATTCACAGTTTCGCATCCTCGCTTAGGCTCGCAATACTTAGCGCGTCTTTGGTGGAAAACCACCCTTATCGTCTGTTCGTCGAGTGTTATTTGTGTAATTGTGGCCCCTAGATAAGTTAGTGTTATAAATAGAGGTTTGTTTTGCCTGTTGAGATAAGGCTTGATTAAGGAGCTTTAGCTCAATCGTTGCTACGGTGATGTTTTACTAGCAACGGTTTGGTACTCGGGATGGTAAAATATTTGGCGATTTCTTCAAATCTCTCTTGATTCATTATCACAAGTGCCACTATTTGTAAGCTAAACTCTCAGCATACGATATTTTGTTTTTCTTACACCTCCGCTATTCTTTTCTGATTAATTTCGTTTCGCGATCTAAGACAGTAGTTGTTTCTCAGGGACTCATCGAACTTCATTGACTAGAAGTGTGGTGGGCTTGTCCCAAAAAGAGATACGGTATTCAGTCTTTTCTTTAGATGAAATTTACTTTTTCCTTGTTATAATTTCTTTAGGTATACAGAAAGTCTTTTAAGGAGGTATCTTATTTTTTTTGGTGAACTTAACACTGTGTAAGGGCTCTTTCAATTTAGACGTTTATTATCGGACTGCTGTGGCGGCGAAGCGGTGAGGGTGTCGTACTGCGCACTTCCTGTTGATTTTTTTCATACAATTTATATACCAAGAGTGCAGTGCGGCGCCGGTGCCGTGCACGCAGTATTTATGTGCATAAATTGTCTTTAGACCTAAGATGTTTATTCATATTATTATCCTGTTTTAGCGGCTTCGCTACCGTGGGTTGTGAGCTTCAGCGATTACTTTGAGACTACCTTTTACAAACGAACATACAATTTTACCTGATATGAAAAAAAAATTGTAGGCTCATTTATGTAGTTTTTGTATTAGAGTGTAATTTATGCCAGGGTTGTAGAACATGTTAGGCTCGATTATTTACTTTTTGTTTTAATTATAATGGTTTCAGTTTTTTTTTTATCTAATGCTAATGAATTGCATTTTATTTTAATTTCAAATGGATACATTTTTATGTAATGCATATGAATGTAATATTATTACATTCGTACTAGACTAGACTGCTGTGTCTGCAAATAAATTAATTATATATATACATACTAGCTAATCCGGCAAACTTTGTTTCGCCATAAAAAAAACCTCTACACTACCCTACCTACCCTACCCTACCTACCCTACTATGTAGGTAAGGTAATATTTTTTTTTCCAAATTTTGTTTTTCATAAGTACCTTCTCCTAACAATAACAAACACAACAAAAAAAGAATAAGCGAAATCGGTCCAGCCGTTTACGCGTGATACCGTGACCAACGGAAATAGGGAATCATTTTTAACCGACTTCAAAAAAAGGAGGAGGTTCTCAATTCGTGGGATTTTTTTTTTTTTTTATGTATATTCCCCGATTACTCAAAGACGCCTGGACCGATTTCAAAAAATCTTCTTTTGTTTTGAAGGGTATACTTTCTAGTTGGTCCCATAGTCATCAGGTCAGGATCTGATGATGGGATCCCAGAGAAATCGAGGGAACTCTTCAAATATTATAGGCATTTATATAGTGATTTTGGTATTTTCACCAACAATGCAATAACTTGCACTCAGAAAGTATAATTTGGTGAAGTGGAACTGATGAAGAAGACCACAGATGGCCACTGAAACTCCTTAATGCTAAGTATGTCACGGGTATAAAATAGCTCGAATAGTTAACGACTATGATTAAGAAAATACTTATAAATAAATGGTACTGATGAAAATGGTTCCATTGAACTGTTCTGATGATGAAGCCGGAAGGTAGGCACTGGAACTCTGCAATAAAACAATGTATCATAGTCGTGCTTGGGCTTATTGGAATCGTCATGAGATTTACTTTGGCCATAAATGATTATCATGTTAATTGGAGATACCTACCAAAACTAAAAAGAGAAAAATAAAAAAAACTTTTTAACAAAAAATCAAACCGACTTCCAGAACAAAAAACTACAAACCAAAAAATAACTTTCTTATCCGAAGTCGGTGTCGAAAAACTGAAATAAAATGGGTACAAATACACCGACTTCGAAAAAGAAAGTTATTTTTTGGTTTGTAGTTTTTTGTTCTGGAAGTCGGTTTGATTTTTTTTATATATATAGATATTATTATATTGGATGCGAAACGCACATGACCGATCAGTGTAGCTGCGCTTGGGGGCCTATGTCCAGCAGTGGACGTCATTCGGCTGAAATGATGATGATGAATATATATTAGGGTGTAATTTTTGGCAGAGTTCAAGAAATTGTAAAACTACAGTTGCGAATACTTTATAACATCATGCGAAACAGAAATTGAAGCACGCAGGTAAAGACGTGATGTCCCATTGTACGATGTTTAAAGAATAGTCCGACGAGAATTGATGTGAGACAGACCTCTGTTCATCAATAAAGATCTAGTACATCTATATTAATTCCTGCCTTGTGATTTCTCTTCCTGTATCTTGTAATCCCGGACTATACTTCTTTATAATATTAGTCTCTATAATCCATCCACATTTAATATAAACAATTCAAAATCTCCACACGATCTAAACAAAACACTGTCGACACCCGCATATCGAAACAAAACAAACCCGCACGTTGACACTTTTCTAACCCTGTCAGTTGTTTGAAAAAAGAATCCGCAATTTTCGCTCTATTTATTGAGTTCAACCTAACGGGCTTGGATCATGCAGTAAATAGATACAGAAGGCCGAATCCATACAATGAGCAAAAGAGGCGCACGCACACATAGACGCGTACGTACGGCGTGCGGCGATCTCAAACAAATGCCGATCGCGAGTGCGCTTGCAATCGCTGTACGTGAATCATATACATGTGTGCGTGCGTTTTCGCTCGACGTATGGAGCTGGCCTTCTGTTCCTATCTGTTTTTTGCTTGGGTTAACGTAGTCTGGTTCTATTTTGTGTATATACATTCACGTATATACACGGAAATCTGTTTTCAATGTGTTTATTTTAGTACCTGAAGTAAATGGAGTTTGAACGTACTGTTAGAAATATTTAAGTGTTTGTCGACATTTCGGATGCAGGGAGTACATTTACATTTTCGCTTAGTAGCTGCGAAGTTTAGCTGCGATATAACAAAGAAGGAAGTACTTGATCGTTTTCCGATTTCCATTCAGCAGGATAAAAGTTATGAGGTACTTAGCCTTGAACACATAAAAGTTATATAAATAATCATGCATGAAAAATGTGTAATTTTGGTAGGTAAGTAAACTCAAAAGAGTACTACTTAAAACTATTAGGACATATTAGTATGGGTGTACATATCCCATACTAATTTATATACCAAAAATATTATTATACCAAATTAATCATTTATTTATTCAATATTTATTGTACCAAAATGTTAATTACTCTAATTAGGTACTAAATAGCCTTTTATTAAGTAATAGAGGTACATAAAACTTATAGGTACTTAAATAACGAACATAAAACAATTACATCCATTAAAGTAAACTAATAAAATATTTAAAAATGTATATGTAGGTAATTAATGGATCTACCTTCGAAACTAAATATAATTTATCCATGTTTTGGGTATTTAATTGCTTTAAAGGTAAGTATAGACTATAGCATTTTTTAAATCGAAATATTGAGCCGCTCTAATATGCTCGTTCACGAACCGAACAATACGAACGAGGCTCTTAAAAACGAGCGAATTTGTGTAACATTTGAAGTGCAAGAAGAAGAAGAGAGAGTCAACGAAGAGTAAACGCAAAATAGAGAGGTACTCTTGTTGTACTATCAAGTTAAAGGGGAAAATTTACAAGTCCGTGATTAGACCTGTCGTACTGTATGGATTAGAATGTTGGGCTGTGAAATAGATGGATGAAAATAGATTGCATGTAGAAGAGATCATAATGTTGAGATGGATGTGCGGGGTGACGAGAATGGATAAAGTGAGAAATTAGTATATTAGAGGAAGTTTGAAAGTGTCGCCAGTGACTGAAAAGTTGAAAGGAAACCATTTCTCCTGGTGCAGTCATGTGATGAGAAGGGATAAAATGCATGTTTCTAAAAGAGTTGTGAATATAAATGTGGATGGATGGATGGAGAGGGAAGGGACGGCCAAAGAAAAGATGGATGGACAGTGTGAGGAGTGATATGAAAGAAAAGGGAGTCAGTGATAGCGTGACGGGGGACAGGACGGTATGGAAGAAGAAAACGTGTTGCGCTGACCCCAAGTAACATGGGACAAGGGCAGAAAGATGACTCTTGTTGTTCAATAGGATCACCTCTAACCTAACCCTTCAGCTTGATATAACAAAGAAGGAAGTACTTGATCGTTTTCCGATTTCCATTCAGCAGGATAAAAGTTATGAGGTACTTAGCCTTGAACACATAAAAGTTATATAAATAATCATGCATGAAAAATGTGTAATTTTGGTAGGTAAGTAAACTCAAAAGAGTACTACTTAAAACTATTAGGACATATTAGTATGGGTGTACATATCCCATACTAATTTATATACCAAAAATATTATTATACCAAATTAATCATTTATTTATTCAATATTTATTGTACCAAAATGTTAATTACTCTAATTAGGTACTAAATAGCCTTTTATTAAGTAATAGAGGTACATAAAACTTATAGGTACTTAAATAACGAACATAAAACAATTACATCCATTAAAGTAAACTAATAAAATATTTAAAAATGTATATGTAGGTAATTAATGGATCTACCTTCGAAACTAAATATAATTTATCCATGTTTTGGGTATTTAATTGCTTTAAAGGTAAGTATAGACTATAGCATTTTTTAAATCGAAATATTGAGCCGCTCTAATATGCTCGTTCACGAACCGAACAATACGAACGAGGCTCTTAAAAACGAGCGAATTTGTGTAACATTTGAAGTGCAAGAAGAAGAAGAGAGAGTCAACGAAGAGTAAACGCAAAATAGAGAGGTACTCTTGTTGTACTATCAAGTTAAAGGGGAAAATTTACAAGTCCGTGATTAGACCTGTCGTACTGTATGGATTAGAATGTTGGGCTGTGAAATAGATGGATGAAAATAGATTGCATGTAGAAGAGATCATAATGTTGAGATGGATGTGCGGGGTGACGAGAATGGATAAAGTGAGAAATTAGTATATTAGAGGAAGTTTGAAAGTGTCGCCAGTGACTGAAAAGTTGAAAGGAAACCATTTCTCCTGGTGCAGTCATGTGATGAGAAGGGATAAAATGCATGTTTCTAAAAGAGTTGTGAATATAAATGTGGATGGATGGATGGAGAGGGAAGGGACGGCCAAAGAAAAGATGGATGGACAGTGTGAGGAGTGATATGAAAGAAAAGGGAGTCAGTGATAGCGTGACGGGGGACAGGACGGTATGGAAGAAGAAAACGTGTTGCGCTGACCCCAAGTAACATGGGACAAGGGCAGAAAGATGACTCTTGTTGTTCAATAGGATCACCTCTAACCTAACCCTTCAGCTTGATATTTGAGTTACGTTGTTTTACACGTAAATGCAAACACGTCGAGAGCTTTACTTCGAATACCATGTCAAGCAATTGCAGGTACGTTACATTACTTGGATATGCTTAAGAAAATTCGCTACTGTATACTAAGCCTTTCCAAAGAGACTGGTGTATAGAAGAATTCGAGATAGGTCAATTAAATAGATGCCATAAACAGAACATGAATTGGTTTGAGACAATAAAATGGAATCGTAAAATATCATCAGCGACATTTACTGCTGGGGGATGGATTAATTTTATATGTGTTGTTATTGGCAAAATGTTTACAGATTCAAGAGACGAGTGCTTTGCCCGTTGCCAAGATTTGTGCAACATAATAGCCTTAGCAGAATATGACGCCTTTATTCCCTGAATGGTCAGCCAGACGTATTCCTATATTACTTCCACATTCCAAAGGTAAAGTTTTAAGTTCTATGTTATACGGGGCAACCCCATTGCCATCAACTGAGAACAAATTAAGACTGCGGGCTGCTACTAATAATATATTCCTCATCATCAGCCTTTTAATGTTGCCACTGCTGGGACACAGGCCACCACTCTGTGAGAGAGGGAGGGGGCCTTAATCCAACACGCGGGCCCAGTGCGGATTGGGTGGATGTCACATGTCTTCGTACTTTTGGTTCTAGGACAAGCCGGTTTCCTCACGATGTTTTCCTTCACCGTTTTATCATAATAATATCATAGATAACTAGTATTTGAAGTAGGTTAAATCCGCATCTAAATAATCACCATAAAAAAAAACTTTTTAATTTCAGAAATTAAATAAATTGAGGTGTTTCCAACCGGGTGATTCTCCTTGAAGGACATACTAGACTTTATCAGGTACAGTACTCACAAGAACGCTTCTCACCGCAACATCAATATTGATTCCAAAAATACCAAGAATTGGCGGCCATTTATAAACCAAATATGTATTCCTACCTTGTATCGAAAATAAACAGAAAGGGAAGAGAGATCAGCAACAATTTATACAATTATATGTAAATGTATTTTACCATAAATACCGCCGCCACAATACTTTTGAACACCTGTTTGTTCGGTATTTTTATTTATGTCTGATAGAGATCAAAGCAAGGGTAGCTTGGGGTTGGGTATATTGTCAATCTGAGCACCAGGGTAATTGCCCAACATACAACCAATGCTAATTCAACCGATTTAAAAAAAAATGACATCCTTCGGATTTGTTTTAGTTTTGGCTAGCCGATAGCAAAATTGTTCTGTATTTTTTTTATATTCTGTGGAAAAGGTCGTTGTTATTGCATTTGTTTCGCTCTGATGCCAAACTATTACCAAATTAATAAAATAAAGTACAATAATAATTATTTAGTATTATTATATGTGTCACCGTATTTTTGCCCAAATGAATAAAATCAAATAAAACACAATACTTTCGTTCATTATAAATACATTGATTGACATTGGTTTGTCATTGATTACATCAAAAAATATGGTATACAATTGAATACTCTCTCAGGCAGTCAGCTAGGCGGTGGGCGGGCTGACTGTTAATATGTATATAGTAGTTTTATTACTTAGTCAGGCTTATTTCATATTAGTTTCATGCGATGAAAATGGCCTAAGCGAGATAGGAGCGAAGCTCTGTTTCGCTTGTTCTGGCTGAACAATCTGTATGTTCTCACCAAAGCTAAGCGAAGTGAGATCGTAACTACTAGATGAATCTCTAATACTCAAGAAGTTGGTTGGGAAGCCAACATAGCCTCTACAGTATATAAAATGTGCAAACACAATTTTATAAGAAAGGAAGCGAGCAAGGAATCTCAATCCTTTTAGACGAAAATTGCGCTTTGCAGTGATTGGAAAATGAAGCAATCTTACTGATGGCTTTTCCTAGCCACGCCAAGTACTAGTGGTAAGTTAGTTTTGGTATGTTTTTAGGCAGATTTAATACAAGACATGGTACTCAATACTCAATACTTTATTGCATTCCATATGTATTACAAAGATGGTATAGACATAGTAAAAGATCAATATGGACCCCTGGTTCCTTGGTTTCCTTAATATGCCAAGGACTGACAGTGTTGGTACCTAGTCAGACTCTAGAATATTTGATAGATTAGAACAAACCAAGGGCATCTCTTATTGTTACAAAATAGGGCAACGCCATCTAGTGACGAGGGAAAGAACTAGTAGCGCCATCTAGTATCGAATAGCGGAACTCATCTTCTCGTGTTTTCTAGTCGTTTCGGGAACAGTGAGTTCGAAAGTCGATTGTTCCGGAAGATGATCTAAAACAGTATGGGACGTTCTAGAAACATCTTTCGTGCTATATAAAGAACGGTCGCGTTCGTTGTGAGTCAGTTTCGATTTGGTAGCGACACAGAGCGATCAGAAAAGGAAAAAGGTGCGAAGTAATAGAATTGTTCAAGGAGTGGTTTTTGTAATAAAGTGTGATTAATTGAAGTCTGCTGTTTAAATAATTTATCTGAACCCCAGTTCGTATCAGTATATTGAGCGACTGCAGGGTGGGGGTTAGATAGACAGTAGCTCCATTATAACGCTAAAAGATATTGGTTAGACTGGAATCCAAAGCCCACATGATGAAAAGGCGATGATGGTATTGCGTAGAATACAAAATGTATGGTTACGACGAATTTATTGGCCCGCCTATGTCATGTACTAAAACTAAACCTCCAAGGTCAGTATTTAAATTCTAATTCAACTCATAGGCAAGGTACCGAGTGGTACTAGCTTGTTGTTAAAGTTCGAAACTCATCCATCAACAATATTCTCCATATTATTATACATTACGTTGGTAAATTACTTGTGAACCCAAGTATAATATATGTGTCACAATTTGATAGATGTACTATTAACATTTTGCTGAAGTAAATTACGTACGAGTATTATATAATGGTTTATCAATAATTTTTTGAGAATGATTTTGTTTACTAGTGTTATTTAAATGGCTCCACCGAACTGTATTGTGGTATATTTTAACATTGTCATCATCATCATCATATCAGCCGAAAAAAGTCCACTGCTGGAAATAGGCCTCCCTCAACACCACATTGATCGGTCCCGTGCGTCTCGCATGCAATGGATCCCCGGATTGGTCTACCTGGTGGAAGGCCTTCCAACGCAACGACTTCCGGTTCGCGGTCGCCACTCCAGAACCTTTCTGCCCCATCGGCCATCCGTTCTGTGAGCAATCTGCCCTGCCTACTGCCACTTAAGTTTGGCAATTCTTCGGGCTATGCCGGTAACCCTAGTTCTCTTGCGGATCTCTACATTTCTGATTCGATCTCGCAAGGATAATCCGAGCATAGCTCTCTCCATTGCCCTGTGGGTGCCTGTAAGCTTTCTTCCCATTCTAAGCGACCCTGTCTCAGAGCCATATGCCTTCACTGGCAATACACACTGGTCATAGACTTTCGTCTTGAGAAACTGTGGTAAGTTGGACGAGAAGATACCGCGCAACTTCCCGAACGCTTCCCAGCCGCAGGGGGCAGCGTTCTCTGTGCACTTTAACAACAAACTGCGATCGCTAACCCGCCTGCCAACCGTGGCGATTATGGCAAACCCCCCCAAACCAAAATGAATTAAGATTGTAATGTAACACAATTAGTACAATTAACAAAAATTTAAATGGACAGGTATATTTTTTGTCGTGCACAAAATCAATAATAGTATTAGGCTTCTATTGGACAGATTCGGTTGTTAAAAAGACACCTTTTTACTAAACTCCTTGTGAAGCTACAAAAATATCCTTCCAAATAAAATACACCACTGAAAATTAGAAAAAATAAAGCTGAAAACAACATTACCTTAACAAAAATGGCCGTACAAAATACTATCGATCGACGCGATATCGACAGAGTACACATTTTTACTGACAGCCCTTTGTTCCCACGCCTCGAAAGTAACATAATAGAGCCTCGAAATGTCTCGGTGTTCACCGACAACAGAAAACAGGTACAGAAGGCCAGCTCCGTACAGCGAGCGAAAACAAACGCACGCACATATAGACGTGCGTGCGGTTATAACAAACAAAAGCCGGTCGCGAGTGCCCTTGCACTCGCTGTACATGAAGCATATCTATATATGCGTGCGTTTTCGTTCGCGGTATAGAGTCGGCCTTCTGTATCTGTTTATTATGTGGTCTCAATCAACGTCCGCTGAAATGATAGCAATTTCTGAGAGGATATTTAAAGAATTTATTTTTAATAGAGTTTCTGTTTTTTCAGCTGATAGGCTTTTGTTTTTCTTTTGATGGGCTTAGAATGTAAATATTTTGTTTTTAAAGATGATAAAAAGTATTTAGAAAATTGAAAATGTTTTGATTTAAATTCTGCTAAAGTTAGATGGGAGTCTCACTGGGCAAAGTGGCACTGGGCAAGATGGTTAGGTCATCTGAGTTCCTAATGGTTCCTAACGGTTCTGTGTCGGTTTTCAGAAAAAAACGAGTAAAGTCTTAAGTATGACTTATGATAAGTAGAGTTAGGCCTTGAAACGTTTTGCAAAGGAAAAGGGTACCACACATCCTTTGCTGACTTAAAAGTCGAATTACATATAATTATTAAGACTAAAAAAACTTAATGAGACAAGATCCTAGATTCACAGTAAAAGCAACGTTAATGGCAATAGGCAGGGCAGATTGATTGCAGACAAGAAAACAGATAGGGCCGAAAGGTTCAAGGATGGTGACCACGAACTGGAAGATGATATATTGGAAGTTAGATCGATGACCTAGAAGCATTCGCTGAATGCGTTTATGTGGTTATGGGTTATAATAACTACGATGATGAATCAGAAGCAATCTCCTGTATTTTAACAACTATTATGATTAGTAATGCGTTATTCAATCATTATATCAATGTTTAATTTAACAATTAATTCATGAATCCAATTTTCAGCAGTAAATTTAAACTAGATGCCTATTACACATTATGTATTATTATCAAATATAATATATCAATTTAATTTCCCCTGACGGGTTAATCATAGCTGTACATGTAATGCCAAACCAAACTTGGCAAGAGTACAAAAATGAAATGTAATATTATACGTTGCTCAAACCACCAAGCGTATAAAATTATGAACAGTATTATATTATAGAGAGTGTTTTAATATTTTTGGCGAGACGTGATTTGATTCGGTCATGATAAGTAGTTTTCTGTGTCGATCATTCAATTTGATAAATGTTATATTTAATCAGTGTCGTATCATTGCTTATTTTTTTACAAGGTTTTTATTAACTTGCTTCGTTTGTATGTGTAACTTACATATTGTTAATAATTATTATTTCAGCCATCAGAATTTCGCATTGTGGTTGATAAAAGCCAATTGGTTATCTATAGACTTATGTCTAAATTCCATTGCTTCAGGCTAGTGCAATATTCATAGTCGTAAATATGAAGAAGATGAAAATAATAGAACATCAGAAAATCGATTATTTGAGCGTGAAGTGACGTGTAGTTTAAAAAACCTTTTTTACAAAAAAATACAACCAACTTCCAAATAAGAACACTACAAAGTGAAAAATAACTTCAATTTCAGAAGTCGGTGTCAAAAACGAAGAAACAATAACAAGAACATCGACTTCGGAAATTGACGTTACATGAAGTAGGTTATCATTTCATTAAATTTTTTTTTTTTTACTTTTTAGATAACCCGAATAACATGAAACTTGTACTCAACTGGTCAAATTTGAGTGTACCAGGGTGAACTGTACACATCTGCATATCCCTTTAGTTAGAGCGTACCGGCGTGATGAAGTTTATTGAAGAGTTCTGTTGTATATCTTCGAAGTCCTTGATCAAATCTAGCTGGGACCACACACAGGAGAAGTAACAGCTTTCAAATAAAAAAAAGAATCATAAAATTCGATTCACCTAGTAAAAAGTTCTGAGGTAAAACAAATTAAAAATATACAGTCGAATTAAGAACCTCCTCCTTTTTGAAGTCGGTTCGAACTACCACCTTCTATCGACGTACAACGTTCTCAATCAACTTTTCACTGCAGCCTAAAAAAGATACCAAAAAGAATCTCAAAGAAAACCATCATCCGAGCGGTATGATTTTTTAATCCCAAAACTCGAGTACATCGACTTTCTACAAATTAAATGAAAATTTAATAAAGCACACAATTCTTGCCCGCTTTGCCCTATCTGCTTGTGCCCAACTTAGGGGTTGCCCGGGCAACCTTTGATGCCGTAATATTAGTAACACAGTAATAACTTATTGTATCTACCCTAGATACAATAAGTTATTAAAAAAAACTTTTAGAGAACTCTTCGAGAATTTGATTTACCTGCCAGACCGTTACAGTGGCGGGTTAAACTATACTATTATTCATTAGGTATATTATTTTATAATCTAATTAAATATTAAAATGAAAAATAATTGTTTGTTTAATTTAAGATGGTTTCCTTTGAGAAAGAAAATATTATATAACTTTTCTTTTCATAAGTATGTGCAATGCTAAATTCCATTGATAAACGGTTAAAAGGCTTATAAATTTTCCGTAAGAATCATTGGCCTGTTCAAAACTAAAAGATTAAAATACTGAGAGTAAAGAAGCCTATTTAAAATTATCCAACCATTTCTTACCAGTTTAAATAACATCTAAGACTTCAATGGCCTCCCACTTACTTTTATAAAACCCTCAACTTCCATTCACGTTATTCAACAAAAAAAGAAACTTGGGCACCTAAAAATGGCTTTACAAAAAACAGCAAACTAAACTAATATTACGGCATCAAAGGTTGCCCGGGCAACCCCTAAGTTGGGCACAAGCAGATAGGGCAAAGCGGGCAAGAATTGTGTGCTTTATTAAATTTTCATTTAATTTGTAGAAAGTCGATGTACTCGAGTTTTGGGATTAAAAAATCATACCGCTCGGATGATGGTTTTCTTTGAGATTCTTTTTGGTATCTTTTTTAGGCTGCAGTGAAAAGTTGATTGAGAACGTTGTACGTCGATAGAAGGTGGTAGTTCGAACCGACTTCAAAAAGGAGGAGGTTCTTAATTCGACTGTATATTTTTAATTTGTTTTACCTCAGAACTTTTTACTAGGTGAATCGAATTTTATGATTCTTTTTTTTATTTGAAAGCTGTTACTTCTCCTGTGTGTGGTCCCAGCTAGATTTGATCAAGGACTTCGAAGATATACAACAGAACTCTTCAATAAACTTCATCACGCCGGTACGCTCTAACTAAAGGGATATGCAGATGTGTACAGTTCACCCTGGTACACTCAAATTTGACCAGTTGAGTACAAGTTTCATGTTATTCGGGTTATCTAAAAAGTAAAAAAAAAAAAAATTAATGAAATGATAACCTACTTCATGTAACGTCAATTTCCGAAGTCGATGTTCTTGTTATTGTTTCTTCGTTTTTGACACCGACTTCTGAAATTGAAGTTATTTTTCACTTTGTAGTGTTCTTATTTGGAAGTTGGTTGTATTTTTTTGTAAAAAAGGTTTTTTAAACTACACGTCACTTCACGCTCAAATAATCGATTTTCTGATGTTCTATTATTTTCATCTTCTTCATATTTACGACTATGAATATTGCACTAGCCTGAAGCAATGGAATTTAGACATAAGTCTATAGATAACCAATTGGCTTTTATCAACCACAATGCGAAATTCTGATGGCTGAAATAATAATTATTAACAATATGTAAGTTACACATACAAACGAAGCAAGTTAATAAAAACCTTGTAAAAAAATAAGCAATGATACGACACTGATTAAATATAACATTTATCAAATTGAATGATCGACACAGAAAACTACTTATCATGACCGAATCAAATCACGTCTCGCCAAAAATATTAAAACACTCTCTATAATATAATACTGTTCATAATTTTATACGCTTGGTGGTTTGAGCAACGTATAATATTACATTTCATTTTTGTACTCTTGCCAAGTTTGGTTTGGCATTACATGTACAGCTATGATTAACCCGTCAGGGGAAATTAAATTGATATATTATATTTGATAATAATACATAATGTGTAATAGGCATCTAGTTTAAATTTACTGCTGAAAATTGGATTCATGAATTAATTGTTAAATTAAACATTGATATAATGATTGAATAACGCATTACTAATCATAATAGTTGTTAAAATACAGGAGATTGCTTCTGATTCATCATCGTAGTTATTATAACCCATAACCACATAAACGCATTCAGCGAATGCTTCTAGGTCATCGATCTAACTTCCAATATATCATCTTCCAGTTCGTGGTCACCATCCTTGAACCTTTCGGCCCTATCTGTTTTCTTGTCTGCAATCAATCTGCCCTGCCTATTGCCATTAACGTTGCTTTTACTGTGAATCTAGGATCTTGTCTCATTAAGTTTTTTTAGTCTTAATAATTATATGTAATTCGACTTTTAAGTCAGCAAAGGATGTGTGGTACCCTTTTCCTTTGCAAAACGTTTCAAGGCCTAACTCTACTTATCATAAGTCATACTTAAGACTTTACTCGTTTTTTTCTGAAAACCGACACAGAACCGTTAGGAACCATTAGGAACTCAGATGACCTAACCATCTTGCCCAGTGCCACTTTGCCCAGTGAGACTCCCATCTAACTTTAGCAGAATTTAAATCAAAACATTTTCAATTTTCTAAATACTTTTTATCATCTTTAAAAACAAAATATTTACATTCTAGATACAATAAGTTATTAAAAAAAAACTTTTTAACAAAAAATCAAACCGACTTCCAGAATAAAAAACTACAAACCAAAAAATAACTTTCTTTTCCGAAGTCGGTGTCTTTTGTACCAATTTTTTTCAGTTTTTCGACACTGACTTCGGGAAAGAAAGTTATTTTTTGCTTTGTAGTTTTTTAACCAACTTCCCAAAAAGGAGGAGGTTCTATGTTCGACATTATGTTTTTTTTTTTTTTTTGTGTATTTTCACCGATATCTCCATCAATTGTGGACCGATTTTGAAAATTCTTGAAAAGTATGTTCCGAAATTGGTCCCATTTTAATTTGGTGTAGATCTGATGAAGAACTTCGGAGATATACAACAGAACGCTTCAATAAATAACGGCAAATCTCTCGAGATTGCTGCAATCGCATGTCTGTTTATTGTTTATACCATTTCAGAACATAACATCACTCCAGTACGCTCTTAAGGGGTACGCAGATCTCTCATTTCACCGGTTATGATCAAGGTTCATGAAATCTATTCTGGCGTTATAGTTACTTTACTAACTTTCCTATTAGGCAGGTACACCTAAAAAGTGAAAAATAAAAAAAAAACCTTTTGCAAAAAAATACTACCGACGAAGTCGGTGTCTTTCGTAGGTACCAAGTTTTTTGCGTTATGGACACCGACTTCAAAAAATAAAGTAATTTTTCACTTTGTAGTTTTGTATTTGGAAGTCGGTAGTATTTTATTGCAAAAAGTTTTTTTATTGTTCTGGAAGTCGGTTTGATTTTTTGTTATAAAGTTTTTATTTTTCTCTTTTTAGTTTTGGTAGGTATCTCCAATTAACATGATAATGATTTGTGGCCAAAGTACATCTCATGGCGATTCCAATAAGCCCAAGCACGACTAGGATATATTGTATTATTTCAGAGTTCCAGTGCCTAAGTTCTGGCTTCATCATCAGAACAGTTCAATGGTACCATTCATTTATAAGTATTTGCTTTATCATAGTCGGTTAACTTTTCGAGTTATTTCATACCCGTGACATACTTAGCATTTAGGAATTCCAGTGGCCATCTGTGTTCTTCTTCATCAGTTCCACTTCACCAAATTATACTTTCGGAGTGCAAGTGATTGCATTGTTGATGAAAATACCAAAATCACTATATGTATGCCTATAATATTTGAGGAGTTCCCTCGATTGCTCTAGGATCCCATCATCAGATCCGACCTAATGACTATGGGACCAACTAGGAAGTATACTCTTCAAAACAAAACAAGATTTTTTGAAATCGGTCTAGGCCTCTTTGAGTAATCGGGGAACATACATAAAAAAAAGAAAAAGAGTTCCGACGAATTGAGAACCTCCTCCTTTTTTTGAAGTCGGTTAAAAATAATAATTATATAAAATTTTAAGATTAACCCAACAGGAGACGAGCGGTGTGAGTTCTCGACATCCAGCGCATATTAAATTCAAGAACGCCGAAAGAAAACCACTATCCTGTGGTAACCAGAACGAAGGTGACTGGTGGCAGCCAGGTAGGTAGGTCGATCTGCTTATCGGAGGATAGCACCGCCCACCTTATTTTATTAATACAATTTTGTTGCTTTACTTCACATACGTGGCTTTTCATTTAGACCTGAAGTCCCATTTCTAAAACTCAGTATATAAGTGCCTCACCTCTTATAGTGCTCTTTGTGCAACAATACCTGCCAATATCTTGACTGATCTTTACGAGGCAAATGCTAACACTGTCGACGTGGCTGAATTCTGGTTAAAACATATTTAAATTGAAATCATCCACACGAAGAAGAAGATAATATATAATATAAAATTATAAAGATTTATATTTTTATATGTAACGAACAAACTTAAATACCACTGGACCGATTTCAAAAAATCTTTCACAGTTGGGAAGCTACTCTATCCTCGGGTAACAAAAGGCTACTTTTCATCCCTGTGTTCCCACGGGAACGGGCATTACACGGTTGAAACCGCGAGGCGACCGCTAGTAATATATAAATGAGAATATTTCGAACACCTCGACATTTAGGTATATCTAACATGCACAGGAACATATAAGACGGTAAGTATAGCTAACCATGTCATAAATTGTACAAGTACCAATCCAAAGTTAGGAGGGACTCATCAATCGCCACTCCGACGACACACGACCCGTGTGACATACGGCACACAATCCAATTTGTACCCGAAACGTATCCTTGTGGTACACCTACAAGTTTGTTCTTTGTTTCATGGGAACTTTGTACCCCGTGGTTTTAATGGGAATAGCGAGCGTTTGAATAATTTTATGACCCAAATTCTTGATAGGCACGTATACTGGTACAGATTAAATTCTAATCTATATTCAAATCTAATTTTGAAGCGAATTTAATGAGTGATCATCGCTGTAGAATAGGTACATTTTGATTGGAATGATTGGTTACATGTAAATTACTTTGATTGGCAAAATCTGTTATTATAAAGTTTAAAAAATTTGTTTTTTTTCTTTTGGATTGGCACGAATTTAATGACATAAGCAAATCATCATTTCAGCTGCAAGACGTCCACTGCTGGTAATATACTAGCTTTTCTCAAATGACATCACACACAAACATATCACATCACATCGGCACTGATCATTGAGAAGTATAGATCTCGCATTCCAGCGACCTGAACGTATACCGAATGTCGAATCCAACTCGGCTGGACGGGGTTCGGGAAGTTGCGCGGTATCTTCTCGTCCAATTTACTGCAGTGTCTCAAGACAAAAGTCTATGACCAGTGTGTGTTGCCAGTGATCACCTATGGTACCGAGACGTGATCGCTCACAATGTGCCTTATCAGAAAGCGGCTATGCTCGGCATTTTATTGCGTGATCACGTCAGAAATGAGGAAATCCGCAGGATAACCAAAGTTACCGACATAGCCTGAAGAATTGCCAAACTTGAATGGCAGTGGGCAGGGCACTTTACTCGCAGAACGGATGGCCGGAGGGACCGAAAAGTTCTGGAATGGCGACTACGAACCGGAAGACGATGCGTTGGAAGGCCTCCCACTAGGTGGACCGATGACCTGGTTAAGGTTGCGGGAAGGCGCTGGTAGTGAGACGCTCGGGATCTATGTCTAGCAGTGGACGTCTTTCGGCTGAAATGATGATGATGCCGTGCTATTAGGTAGTCGGACCAATTGGAATATTCATCAAAGTACGCGAGGAAGCTACTCTCCATTCTCTTAGTTACAAACTAACTTAGCTAAACATGCTTGCGATGTTATTGCATGCCGGTCAATAGTGCTAGGACTAAGTTTAAAGGAACGTACGTTCGGTATTCCGGAGCTTAGGTTTATGATATACTAGATACGTCTAAGCCATTGGGCAGCATCATAGTTAATTAGGGTTCTCATGTAGAAGTGGAGTCTAATGTGTACTGTTGGCCTGCCATGGTGAGTCACGGATTAATTTGAAAAGAGTTACGGCGGCCTAGGCACAACTGAAGGAACACGGGTGGGTTTTAGTTAGTAAAAATCTGACACGCTTCACCCAGAGCGGGAGAAGGCATTGGATGATTTCCTACCCAAAAAAAAAGGAGGCAACCTTCTATGGAACTAAAAACTATTGAATATTAGACTGGTGCATTTATGAAATGCGAAATTTAAGACCATTCATGTTCTTAAACTTAGAACTTTCAACCCTTGAACTTTTTAGAACCGTTTGCATTCTTTTAATTTTAATTTCAATCTCTCAAAAAACCTGTGAATTTTATCATTTTTAAAAAGTCTTTGACACCGATTGTCGCTGTGAAGAGAATGCGACTTCAATTTGAACGTAAGTGTGGGAAGTGCAGACCTTCACCTTACATAAAAAATTCTGCATTCTTCCGTCTAGCCAAGTATTTCTTCGATTAAAAGTACTTTTAATAGCCTGCGATATTTAAACTATTTATTTCTAGGACTGTTTCATTCCTAATAAAACCGCACTCATGTGGTTTTGAAGTCTAGTGCTTGTGCGGCTTCTCTCCGCAGGCCATGGCCCACCTTTCACCCTGTACCACATGCTCTGTTACCTGTACATTTGAGGACCTTATGGCAAACAAACATAATATTTAAAAACTGTATTTGCCTTCGACGCGCTGATAAAAAAAGATTCCTAATCAAACTAATATTATAAAGGCGAAAGTTTGTGAGTGTGTGTGTTTGTTTGTTCCACTTTCACGCAAAAACTACCCGACGGATCTGGATGAAATTTGGCACAGAGATAGATTATAGTCTAAAATAGCACATTGGGTACTTTTTATCCCGGGCATGTGTTCCCTTCTCACACTAATCATACTAATATTATGAAGGTAAAAGTTTGTGAGAGTGTAAGTGTGTTAGTATGTTTGTTACTCTTTCAAGCAAAAACTTCTGAACGGATCAAAATGAAACTTGGCACAGAGATAGATTAAAGTCTGAAATAGCACATATGATACTTTTTATCCCGAATACATGATAATATGTTCCCTTGGGCTAACTTTGGACATTCACGCGAGCGAAGCCGCTGGCAGAAGTAAATTAAGGTGCCTTAATGAATCTAACAAGGCTTGGAAAACAAATGTACGTTGTGTGTAATGACGAGAAATCAAATTATCCTCTTCGTCTATTAGCCCCCCGATAAGCTTCGCTCCTTGATTACTTGCTGACTCATGACAAATAGAGTGTGGATCTTCCCACTTTGTTTCCTTCCCAATGATAAATGATGTACGAACGATGAGTGAAAGGGACCAATGTTGTAATGGAGGAGTTTCGCTAAGCGTTTCGGTTTTGTACTTAGTGATGATTGGGATAAAGTTGGGAATTGGAAAACTTGGATACTGAAAAAAAAATGGAAGGTTTTATTTTTTCTTTTGCAAAATATAACTGAGTGTTTTAGTAGCCGGGTGGTTTGTTGACTCATACATATTACATTTCCATCATTTAATGTTCGTATTCTATTTAATCAAGGTTGGTAGTTAGCGGAAGCCAAACAAACTGCCACCATAAGCTCTTAGGCGGCGTCCTAATTTACAACGATCGTACGAGCAAACGATGCGTTCATCGTCGTGCGATCAAAATATGTTTCTATGCTCGCGCGATGACTTGCAAGCTTCAATTAGGACAAACTAAAGAAATGTGTGTGTGTTTAATCTCTTCGTGCGACGAGAACGCATCGTTTGCTCGTACGATCGTTGCCAATTAGGAAGCCGCCTTAGAGTAAGGTTATTTTAGGTGTGCGTAAGGGACAGATGTACATGACTTGTGTACATCTGTCCCTTTTTACAGTCGAACTATGATAGTTTTGGCACGTCAGGGTACGGAGTAGACTTGCCAAGCAGTATTATAATTATTATCCTTTCACTTGGTTGTGAAGGTCAGGTAGCTAATCACTCCATGAAAAAAAATCACATAAAAAAGCCCGACTGCTTAAGAAGCGAACTAAAAAAGACGCAAACAAGAAGAAAATCATGCTGTGCAGTCGGAGGATATATAATCGCGAGCTGACTGACCAAAGCCATATTATGTATCCTATGACTGCGAAGCATAATTTTCTTCTTGTAAACATCTTTTTAGTTCGCTTCATATACAGGTGGGTTTTTTTATTAGATTTTTTTTATTTTTGTCTTTTAAACAGATAAGTAGTACCTATATATTTTTGTAATTACCTCTTAAAACCCTTCATTTTGATACCGCATACGATGGGTTTGGAAAAAAAAGAGATTCGTCCCTCAATATGGCCCCCAATATCCACCATATTTCTTTTTTAAATTTTAATGAAGTCAGTAACTCGCAAGGTTTATACAAATCGATTGACGTAAGATTCTAGAATGCCAAATAGGAACAAACATACATACATTCATAGACTGATAAACACATAACCCTCCTTTGCGTCGCGCAGTCGGGTAAAAATAGGTACTGGTGTTCAGCGGTAAAATTTTTGTATCCATATTTATTACGGAAAGAGATAACTTTCTATTAACCCAATTTTATGACGCACGGAGTACTGAGACCTGAGAGCAAATCTCATTGATGAAATTTTTGTGCCGAAAGATATTTTTTAAATGAATTACGATCAAATCTCTACCACTGGGCGAGCACCCGTGTCTACTTACGTATAATGGTACCTTTTATAATTCTAAATTAATCAAAGCTCCCTGCACTGGTACACGCCCGGCCCTTCCCTCACTTTCCAAGCCAGCTTATTTCGTTACCTACCTCAATCGGATCTCGGCACGTACCGACACGATCTTATCGATTCGATAGCTAACCGAGTATCCGCTGCCTCCGCAGACTCGATGGCGCGGAAGCTAATTGAATCTATTAAATTATACTCCGTGTAACATCGAATGGTTCTTTTTGCGGCTTTCCAATCGGATTACGAAGTGGCGTATTTGTAGGTATATTGAAATAAGGATGAAATTGCCCAGTATTTAGTATCAGAATCAGAATATTTATTTGTGTGGAGGTACTTACAGTTTGTTTTGTAAGCAAAACGTTTATTAAAGCAATGATTTGTTTCTGAAATTAGTTTTCTAGCAAATGACAGGTTGGAATAGGAATGGTTTTATTAACCGACTTCAAAAAAAGGAGGAGGTTCACAATACGTCGAATTTTTTTTTATGTATGTTACCAGGTCTACTGTTTTTTTTAACTTTAAAATTAATAATAATATGGAATCAAGTTTGACCAGCCACCTGCAACCAGCGACCTTACTATAATCTACAATATTTATTGTGACGTGTTTCGGGGGTACCGCAAAATAAACTGTCATTCCAGTATTTGGCGTATTATTGTAACCGAACCGATCCTACGTTACATTGGCTAGTAAAACTTGATTCTATATTATTATTAATTTTAAAGTTGAGGAAAGAAGAATAAAAAAAAAATAGGCCCGTCCCTCTGAAGGCCGCTGCGTAGCCAGCAAATTCCACTCCGCGACGCCCTGCCTCGAGCGGACCGCCTCAGCCTTAGCTGAACCCTCGGTCTTAGCCGAACAGACGGTTTAGCCGGACAGTCAACTCCAGCCAGGCACCCGCCAGGCCTGGACGGATTTAGAAAAATCTTCTTTTGTTTGAAAGTGTACACTTCCCAGGTAGTACCATGGTCATCAGGTTAGGATCTGATGATGTCATCCTGGAGAAATCAAGGGAACTCCTCAAATATTATAGGCATACATATAACGATTTTGGTATTTTCATCAACAATGGAATGATTTGCTCTTAGAAAGTATAATTTGGTGAAGTGGAAATGATGAAGAAGACCACAGATGGCCACTGGATTTTCTTAATGCTAAGTGTATCACGGGTATCAGATATCTCGAATAGTTAACCAACTATGATGAAGCAAACACTTATAAATAAATGGTACTGATGAAAATGGTACAATCGAACTGATCTGATGATGAAGCCGGAAAGTTGGCACTGGAACTCCGAAATAAAACAATGTATCCTAATCGTGTTTGGGCTTATTAGAATCGTTATGAGATTTACTTTGCCTATAAATGATTTCAATGGTAATTGGAGGTACCAACAAAACTAAAAAGAGGAAAATAAAATATTATTAACAAAAATATCCAAAAATTTATTTTCCGAAGTCAGTGTCTATAATACCTATATTCCGTTTTTAGACACCGACTTCGGAAAAGAAAGTTATTTTTCGCTTTGTAGTGTTTTGTTTTGAAAGTCGGTTTGATATTTTTGTTAAAAAGTTTTTAAAACCTTTTTTTGTATAATGAAAATAATTTGTATGTTTGGCAAAAAGCTTCAATAAATTAAGTTAAAGAAACTTCTAACGTAAGGATTGTGCTGCTTATTTTGTACATATTAGTGACTGCGTAGTGAATATACCATACTGGTAACCAGGTCCGGTAAGACTAAAAGCCTGAGAGGTGATGATGATGAGGTAAAGTACCTTACGTATAATTAATCGTTTGTAACAGTAGCTCTGTAGTTTTTCAAGCGAAAATTGTGTCGCGCTGTCGTTCGTCGATCAAAAGATTTGTCGTCCCATTGGTTCAAAAGTTTGTCATAAAAACAATCAGTCGCACTAACGTACTTCGAGTCGAAGTGCTGTCGCCCTAACATTTGTCGCGTAGGTATTTGTTTGTCGCAACTATGATGCGGAGTCAAAGGAGATTACATACACAGGCCCCTTATTAGATACTGTGTCTGCGATTTCAATATTATCCAAAAATATTATTTATATTTTGTGTTTTTTTCCATCCGTGTCCTTTATATGTTGGGACAATAACAGATGAGGTTCCTTCACTTGGACATTTGTATGCAACTTATTGCATTGTAATAAGGGTTAATTTCAAGAACAGAAACATCGTTATATCTCGTGAACCCCGAAAAATAAATAAAAAATGTTTTCTAATTACGAATAAAACGTGTTTTTTCTACAATATACAATCAAATTCATCAAGATACAATTTTTTTTTCTTAGGGGACCATGTTCCCATACAAAATTAGCATTCTCCTTTTTCAAAGTATCTGCTCAGGTGGGGTAATCCTAAGCTCTTAGAGTAAGGTTATTTTGAGTGTGTGTAAGGGACAGATGTATATGAGTTGTATACATCTGTCCCTATATAAAATAACTTCCTGCTGGAATTAACAGAACTACATTAGTACCAAAACCGTACAATATCTCAAGAAACCGTTCCTCTCAACATACAAGGTCCTATTCTGGCCAACCAATTTATTACGACAGTTATTAGATGCATCAACTCTGGCCGAGTGCCAGAACTAACCCATCCCTCTCTCTGTTTTTATCTGTGCTGAAATAGCGGTATTCCAAACTAAGAGAGTAGTGGGGTTTCCTTAAGTTAACCGCTATATTTAAGGTTCCCCTTCTCGACGGCACGAACTATTTTGTGCGCGGGGTTATAATGTATGCTATCTCATCCGACTTCACGTGCGAAAGAGATAAATGCTGTGATGAGCAGTAAGAAGCTAGTTCGCGTACGAATTAGTACTTTTGTTTGTGGCGAAATGGATGATGAATTTGGACGGAAATGAGAGCGCGGAATTTTATAAAGAGACTTTTGGGAGTCTAGATATCATGAAAAACGACAAAATTTATATTAACAAAATAATATTATTTGCATTTTTTAATTACTAATCTATCACTGTATGGAGGCCGTTTTGCAATTTTCCTTCTTCTTATGGTATTTATTTCCGCCCAAAGATGCGTTAAAATTAGTGTTGAAATATGGAAATTTCGACGCCCATAACTTTTTATGTTTTTTGTAACCTTAAGGTTACACTAATCGATCATTCTTCCATACAAACGTAGTATGACGATTACGCCACTGTTTGAAAGGTGTACGCTTAAAAATAAAATATGTTATTAACTTGTCTCATCGTTATGTAGCCCTGTATGGAAACACAAAAGTAAAAATAAAAACGTGTATTTCAAAGTTATGAGCGTCGAAAGTTTCATATTACAACATAATTTCAACGTATCTATGGGAGGAAATAAATATCATAAAAACACGAAAATTTGCAAAACAGTCACTATACAGCAATGATATTCAAATAAACAGATTCGTTATACACTCACAAAACAATTGAAAAAAGTGTTCCGCACTCACACTTTTTATTCATCTGACATTTCAATACAAATCGAAAGGGATGGCTTGATAAAGCCAACAAGAAAAAAAGAGACAGCTAGTGTTTGTCACTTGCATGTGAATTTAAACAAACATTATTCTGACCACCAATGTTGTTATCTTTTTCTAACCTCCAAATTTCAGAATATTAGGAAAAAATGAAATAAATTAGTAGATTGAGGCGTATTGCGTACGCACATATGGTATGAGATCCCTTCTGTTTTATGTACTTTGGTATCACAATTGGTACAATTTCTAAATACACACGCTGGCATTTATTTATTTTGTTTTTGTTTCAACAAAGCGTATCGCTCTTCGCCATGCGTGACATAAACTAAAGACTAAAGTTCACAATTGTGACCTATTCGAGTCTTCACAATGCGCACGCTCATAACATATCTGTTTATTTGAATATCATTGCTATACAGGCATAGATTAACAGCAAATAATTTAAAAAATGCAAATAATTTTATTTTGAACAAATACCTACATTCAGTAATTTTTTCATGATGCTGCATACTCCCAAAGGTCTGTTTTTAAATTTCGCGCGCTCGTTTTCGTTTTAAATCAACATCCATTTATTATGTGTGTACCATGAGTGTTTATTCGTACGCCCAATAGCTTCTCACTGCTCATCACGGCATCTATCCCTTTCGTACGTGTTGTCGGATGAGATAGCATGCATTTTAACCCCGGCCACAAAATAGTTTGTGCCGCCGGCTAGAGCAGCCTTAAGTTGTAGTAGTGCGAATATAGTTAGGAAATTGTTCTACTCACAAAATTTTGTTTTAATATGGCAGCATTGTTTTATGCACTAACGAGAGTTTTTGTATGAAAAGTGTTTTTGTTTACATGTAAAAGGAATGTGTCGGTTTTTAGGTGAGTTTTGCAAGTTATTAAATTTTGTTTCAGATTATTGATTCTTGAAAATGATGATAGGACGTGTAGAAATAATAAAGCGTGTTGCGAAGACCCCAAGCACAGATAATATCTCCAAGTTATATATGACAATGACAGGAAGATGATGCAAAAAATATAGTACCTATCTATACTCCATTTGAAATAACATTATGAATTTCGACAACCCTTTTTTACAGTCCGTTCAACCGATTTTGAGTTCTATTACGTAAACATAAAGGGTGACACAAAAAGCATAAACCTATTATCAAAACTTTTTACTACAGCTGCCATTTGTCATATCGCCAACGCAATAGAAGTCAAAATCGGTTGAACAGGCTGTAAAATAGGATTATTTAAAATTCTAATGTTATTTGAAATGGTGTATAGTAAATATAAGTCTAAATTTAGGTTAGGTAATTCAGAGCAAATTATATAATAACACTTGTGTTGATTTATTTGCATACAAAAGTAAATAAACTTTTTTTACTAGTTGTAATGTACAACTTTACGCCTTGTTAGCGCTTTTACAAATATGAAGAAAGCACGCTTTGAAACCCAAGGCGATACAAAAGCATATCATTAGCAAATTAACCACAGATATATAACATGTCACAATTCGCAATCCAGTACTAAATACCACGTCTGAACATCAAAGATTGCCATTAAAATCCATCATACACGGCCCACTTTGATCTCTGCCCACCCTCGACAACACACGCGTGAGTTTATACAACCGTTAACGAGCTCGTAACTAAAACACGGCGGTTACCGAAACGGGAGCAGTCTGTATACAAAGTGTAAAGTGAAAGCACCCTGTATACAGAGAGAAAAGTTCTGAGCTTTCGTAAATAATGGAGGTGGCTCGGATCTTGTAGAGCGGAACTGTTTAATTGTTTCAGATTTAATTATTTACGATTATTTTAGCGAATTAGGGCGAATTTATAGAATATTTTCGCTGAATTTGGATTTTATGTTAATTTTATGGGGACGTAATAATAATTTATTATTCGGTTAAACATAAACCTGCATTTTCCAGGTACCTTCTGATACGAATTTATACCTATTCCGTTCCGTTTCCTTCCGGCTTACTTAAGTTGGTAAATAAAAAAGATAGATTGTTGTGAATTTATAAAATTGTCTAAGTCTTCCATCGCCATTTTGATTAAGTTTCGGTTCCGTCAACTTTTATTCGACTGCCTAAGGAGGGTAATGTGTTAATCAGTCTATGTATGCATGTATGTATGTTTGTTCCTATGTGGCGTTCTAGAAACCAAACGCGTTTGCCGATTTTGATGATTCTTACGTCAATCGATTTGTGTCAAGCTGTTCTCGAGTTATAAATGATGTAACTCCCGACACCCGACTTTGTTTTATGTATATATATTTATAGGCAGCTAATTGTGACAGAGCACAGAGACAGCAATACTATTTTATGACATCTACCTTATTTCTGTGAGCCCAAATATTAACGTATTTGATTCGAGTATAATACTGAAAGCCAAGCCCCATATATTCTGCCAGCCATAGACCTAATATAATAGAAACTTTAACAATAGTGATAGATCGTTTTCGCCACACATAGGCTCGTTCATATTAACGCTCAAAAGGTTAGCCCACTCTATCAATCTTAGTTCTAGCTAGTTTGTGAATCTTTGAGACTTTCCCGACGGTTTCTGACGTAAATAGTTTTATACGAAGTCTACTTGGATTTGCTGGCAAGCCAAGCCTTTGATGAATAATGGCGTTAAGGTAGGAAGCAGAATGTGTGATATATTGATATTAATAAGTTATATATTAAAGACTACCTTACTTACCTACCTACCCAATAACCTTGCCACTACCAAATAATGAATTTATAGGCAAATTTTTGCTACTTTGGGTTACATTATTGCAATTTTCATAAGGATCTCTATTTTTTTAGAAAATAATTTATAGCCTATGTTACTCGGGAATAATGTAGCTTTCCAAAGGTGAAAGAATTTTTAAAATCGTTCCAGTAGTTTCGGAGCCTATTCGGTACAAACAAACAAAAAAAAACACAAACACGGTACAAACAAACAAAAAAATCTTTCCTCTTTATAATATTGGTATATATTTCAACAGTTCACTATTACTAATACTTCACTAAAAGCTAATTGCTTGAAAACGGAGACTCTACTGTAAAAAGACGATTTATATTCATACTGAGATGACAACTGACAGAGATATATAGAAGAAATTCTAAGTATAATAAAATAAACTTTACATGGATTGAGTAATAGAAAGATAGAAAAGTGGTATATATGATGTAGTAACTTAGAAATGAAACCAGAAAGTAAATATGGCAAAAATAATTTAGAATATAAGACAGGAGCATGACGAATTAAGCAAGTTATATATTTGAGCGTAAGGCTCACCCCGTAACCTACATTCTCCGTGCCCAAAAATATAATACAACAATATTCATGTATGCACAAGAGGTAACCCTCTCCCGAAACAACAGACGGGGCTTATCTAAACGTTACTAACAAAACAAAAGCCACTGAAATCCTAAACAATCATTTTGAGGTCTTATCATAAGGGGCTATTAATATTATATAATAAATATTTAATTGATAAGGGAAGAAACAGTGAAGATATCAAAATTCGTTGCTAGGTAAATGAATAATGTTTTGTTAATAAGCTCCTTTAATTTAGGAGAAAATTCTACACTGTAAAAGATTACGGTGAAAGACTCACAGACAATTATAATTATTATAGGCCGTATAAGAATCCAATTCGAGAAAGAGGTCAACCGTCGAATCCGACTCGGCTGGAAGACGTTCGGGAAGGCGCGCAATATCTTCTCATCCAATTTACCGCAGTGTCTCAAGACAAAAATCCAGTGTGTGATCACCTATGGGACCGAGATGTGGTCGCTCACAATGGGCTTTATCAGAAAGCTTAAAATCACCCAAAGGGCAATGGAGAGGGCTATGCTCTGAGTTTCCTTGGGTGATAGCATCAAAAATGAGGATATCCGCAGGAGAACCAAAGTTCCAGACATAGCCCAAAGAATTGCGAAACATGGTAGTGGACAGGGCACATTGCTCGCAGAACGGATGACCGATGGGGCCGAAAAGTTCTGGAATAGCGACCGCGTACCGGAAGACGATGCGTTGGAAGGTCTCCCACTAGGTGGACCGATGACCTGGTTAATATTGCGGGAATACGCTGCATGTGAGACGCACGGGATCGGTCAATGTGGCGACGCCTGGGGGAGGCCTATGTCCAGCAGTGGACGTCTTTCGGATAAAATGATGATGTATAAGAATCTACTTACTGTAGAGGTATTAGTTGTGTGGGCTTGCAAACGAACAGCCATGGATGTTATTTAAAGGCACATCCTGAAAAATCACTATTCCATATTTGAAAGAAGAATTCTTTAAATAGAGAGTAGCCATTGACATACAGGTTTGGCATAGTTAAAAATGGCGTCGATTTATAATCTTATAATTATAGTATCTGTATACGCCTCTTATTTACATGTGGTACCTAGGGTACTACAAGTTCATAATATACCTACCTTCATGTAGTACATACTGAAGAAACCTACGAAGTTCTGTTCCTAAAATAGTGTCTGTAAACACACGATCATACGTGAATTTACCCGTAACGATGCCTTTACATGAAGTATCAGCTTCAAAAGTGCAAGAAAGACAGATTTTTAGAAATTTAACCACAGAGTGGGATCTTAATATTCGGTTCGAATGAATGTTTGTCTTTTCCTGTTGGTAAGAAACTTCCCAACAGATTTAAACGACAAGAAAAGTTACTTTGTAAAAAGTTTAATTTATTATTCTCATCTTGTGATTAATTTATACTGTACCGTTTAAAGACGAGCGTCTTTACTAACAGTATTACTATAAGCTCGAACTTTATAATCCATATAATACCAGCCTGTTACTATCCCACTGAAGGGCAAAGACCTCTTCTCATACAGAGAAGCCACGAGCATTGATCACCACGCTTGCTCAAGGCGGTTTGGCGATTGCCGACTTATATCTTAATCTGAATATCTTAATCTTAATTTCATTATCTTATTATCTTAATCTTAATTTCATTATCTTAATATCTTAATCTTAATTTCATTATCTTAATATCTTAATCTTAATTTCATTATCTTAATAATCTTATAAATGTGAAAGCTTGGATGGATGTATGTTTGTTACTCAATCACGCAAAAACGATGGAACGGATCTGAATGAAATTTGGCACATAGATTGGTTATAGTCAGGAATAGCACTTAGGATACGTTTTATCCCAGGAATATGTTCCGTCGGCATAATTTCTGTCTTTCACTCGGGCGAAGCTGCTGGCAAAAGCTAGTTACCTTTAAGTCCAGGTTTCTTAACGATATTTTCATTCATATTTGCCTGTGACGTCTAAAATAAATTAAAATATTGGTGTTTGCCCAGATTTTAACACACGAACTCAAGCAGGTGAAGGCGAGGTCTTAGATACTGGGTCACCAAGACAATAATCCTTAACGCAGTTATTTGGTTGTGTTCAGTATGGGAGGTCAGATAGGCAGTCGATCCATGTAATTCACAAGGGGAAAAGAATAGATAAATTGGCTAAACTTTATAAACACTATTTCCAAAGTATCTCTTTAACACTTAAGTTTCCAAGGATATCACACTATCCAATAATAAATAGTATAGAAGAGATGAAATTGGTACTCTAAATAAAGTAGCAAGTAGTAGTAGGTATACCATTTATTTAAGGGCCTACATACGCTTTAGTGCCGTAAAACGGTAACTTTCTAAAGCATACTCCTCAGTAACGGCTAGGTTAAAAGGTTTGCAAAAAATATATATTTATTACTGATTCATGTACATAATTTTGAACACAAGGTTTTTTCGTGTAACTAAAAGTTTTGCTTTAACAACACGATATTTTTTCGCTACTTTTGGAAACTCCTCCAAAACGACTTGGATGTTTAAAAATAATTGTATACAGAAAAATTGATGGCTGGAATTTCTTCATACCTAACATAGCATATGTAAATCAAATAATATTTTGCAAACGAAACTATTCAAAAGGAGGTTCAATTTTGATATTTTGGCATCGAGCGGGCGCACGGCCAGTACTGCGTTACATTGGAGCGTATATATCGCCTTAAGCTGTAGAATTAGGGTTAAAACCTTGCGTCTTTATCTAAGGCATAACTTAAGAGACCCCGAACTTAATTAACCCGTAGATATTCCAAAATATTTAAGCTCTTTAAATAGTTTTGTAAAGATTATAATATTTAAATTGAAACACTCTTAGAAGTTAATTTAGCTATATAATATTAAATTGTAATAGTTAAGGGCATCCGATGGTTGCGAGACGCTCACGACCGATCAGTATGATCTATGTCCAGTAGTCGATGTATTTTGGCTGAAGCGCTGATGATGAAGACAAAGCTTTAGACAAAGTGATATTTTATTGTCTATAAACGATTGTTAGAATGTCCAAATGTATGATTACCTACCGAAAAGTCATATAGTCAATCCCTAACATTTTGAATTTTTGACAGTCGTTATTACTGATAGTTACTTTGTCTAGAGTTTCTTCGTAGCTTAAATATTCAGAAACCACAGCAGTCGCTTTGATAAAGAAATCTGACCTAATTTCTTCATTCTCAGTAATATTATCCAAGTTCCTATGGTAATTTTCCGATTGAAAATCGTTGGGGGAACAGCTGCCTTTTTCAATGCATATAATAAGAATTCTTAGAAATTTGGGTCATAAGAAAGGTAAGTTTTGATACCATTAGCATGAAATTATCGAAGTTAAGAAACTGAAGAAATGAAATGATATTCTGTAAATTTCGCTTGGAATTGATTTGTTTTAAAAGTCAATTATAGCGGACTCACATTGAGACACCGTTCGAATTTCAAAGCGATATTCGAATTTTGAATAAGCAGATTGGTGTAATCTTGTTGAAAAAATTGATTGAATTATTATTGGAGTCAAAATGACTCCATATGCGAAAACAATGGCGGTCCTAAGAGTCGAAATAGGCAAATGGTAAATAACAGAAATGCCTAATAGAAGCTCTTCGCTTCTCTTCTTACTATTTCACAGTATCTTTTAATTTATTTATTTTTCCAATATTAATAAAATATCAGAATTCAAATGAACCAAACTCACGGACCAATATGGTCCAGACGTAACTAGATGGCGGGAGAGCTGGACTCCTTCAAATATAACTGGTACTTAGCAGCTCTAAATAGAAAGGAGTGGAGAGAGATTAGGGAGGCTTTTGACCAGCACTGGTCTACCACACCACAGCTATTTGATCTTAGCAAACCATAAAGAAAACCACAAAGAAAACAAATTAGCGAGAACCATAAAAAGGCCACACAACTTTTTTTCATGCGATATGAATCTAAATTACTCTTATGATTTATTCGCGTGTCTTAACAAAACGTTTGCGAATCGTTATAAAGTTTGAGCTCGTAAAAAATATATGAAATTATTTTAACTGTTGAAGATATGACTTACTCGTACTATTCTTATTTTGAACTTAGAATAAGTGGTTCGTATATGAGAACAATTTAGATGTAAAAGTTTTCAGCATGCTCCTTTACAGTTTAATTTAAAGACATGGAAAATTTACGGGCTCTAAGCGACTTTACAGGGTAGAAGTTATTATTCTGCGAGGCCATTGCGTAACACGGAATCAATGACAGTTTATTGTAAAAAAGTTCATTGCGATATTTATATTATCGAGCTGATCTGAAGGAATTGCCAAATTTCCCTTTAGAATCCTACAATTTGTCTCGTGTATTCTAAGTTGTTTGTTGAAACAATACAGGGTTGTGTTCGAATTTCCTACGGCAGTCGGGTAAAAATATATCTGCTAAATAAATGTCTAACTAGGCATAATTTACAATCGAAAACCGGTTGTTTAAAACCGTTGTCATCAAACTATTTTGTTTATATTTGTTGTAGTTTATCCCACAATTCTTTTGCAGTCTTGGCACTCCTAGAGTCTTTGGTCAACCGGACCCACTCGAAATGGACGCGCGGGATCAGTCAACCCAATCACATTTTGAATAGGTCGCCTGGACCCACTGCCTAATTTCATTATTAGTACAGTCACGGAGTAAAGCTGAACCTTTTGTGTAGGTACCAAGAGTCTTGGTCCAAGACGGGTCAATTTTCATGATCAATTTGGCTTTTGTTTTTTCGTCATCTGCATCTCCTATGTTCACCACCACTTCTGGCTTCACACAATGTTTCGTGCCTTCAAGGACTAGGAAATTCTCTGCCTCAAACACCACTCGCTCTAATTTTCACGGCCCCGTAACTTTGGTAAATTTATTATATAGCAGCCATTGTTGAATTGAACCACGAGGTTTTACGTATAAAGCCGCAATGAGTCGAAAAGGGATGGGTCTTGGGTACAAAAATTATAATTCTATTTAGTCCCTCAGTGAGATTATCAAATAATATTGGACCCGTATTTTTTACTTTATCAAATAAATAAAAATAGACAATGATAAAGCGCATCGCATAGTTTAGGAGTGGAGGCTTGTGTTGTGACGTCACTTTGTCAGTATAAAGTGTAGCACACCGTGACGTCACACGGTATTTCAACGCACTGTATCGTCGTAATTTTTGTTTACGTGGCAAAAGAAAATACATGTCCAATATTTTTAGGTTATCTAATTGACGGACTAAATGAATATTTTTTTGCCAACTACCCTATTGTCCGTCACTACATAGTGAAAATACGTTTTAAAAAGTCTTGTTAAACTTGTTTTAGTCCGAAATTCTTGTTAAAAACCACTTTTGAGAGAGAACCGGAGAGAATTTTATCAGCTTCGGCCCTAGTGTGTAACAATGGTCGTAGTGCCTCGACTGATTGTTTAAAAAGCTCAGTGCGCACTGCAGAGCCTCGTATGCGGTTTGCAACAGCTGGTGGCCCGAGAATAAGAGCTCGCGTAAATGCCCAATCGAGCAGTTTCCATCGTATCTCTCGATATCCCTTCTCCGAGAGGTGATCCGCCTCTGGTACAAATGCTCGGGCTAGTCCCACGGTAGGCAAGGCGTATACTAATTTGTTTAATACATTTGGTTCTATCTTCTCACCAAATACTTCCTCTTTAGTAGCCGTCGTCACTTCCCAGCGAGTCCAGCCGTCTGGAAGATGCTCCTGTGCTAAAATCCTCACTCGCTCCAAAATCTCTGTCTGTCTGTCACCAGGCTGTATCTCATGAACCGTGATAGCTAGACAGTTGAAATTTTCATAGATGATGTATTTCTGTTGCCGCTATAATAAAATCCTAAAAATATAATAAAATAAATATTTAAGTGGAGCTCTCATACGAAAAACGTGATTTTTTGCCGTTTTTTGCGATAATGGTACGGAACCCTTCGTGCGCGAAACGGAACCCTTTGTCCGACTCGGCTTTTAATAACCTGACAATAATATAATAATATAACTTTATTGGCATAAGAAAACATACAAATACATGGATTCCCTGAGTCTTGTGCTAGGTGATTGACCTGTGTTACAGGAGCCAGTGCCCTCTTCCGGGGATCAATTACAATTTATTCTTATGCATAAAATTAAAACTAAGGTACATATTCAAACTAATAATAAAATAAAAATCAAAGATGTGTTTGTGTGCGAGTGTGTGAGCAAGTGTTTTTGTGTGTGTGTGTGTGTGATTGTTAGTGTGTGTGCACGTATGTGGTAATGTGTCTACGTGTATTGTACTAATGGAAGGATTTGTCTCACGAGATGGTCACTAGTATTTGCTCTGTTTCCTCGTAGCTGAGGGACAATAACCATGGCTTAAGGCTCTGCTTGACTTTATGCACAGTAAGTCTGTTAATTGCGAGGTTCTTGTTGACCCTATTATAAATTTGTGAGCTTTGGGCACGATAGTGACGTCGGGCTAGTGCAGAACGACACTGAACCGATTCACAAACAGGAAAGCCAATTCGTCGACAGGTAAGGTTTTTATCAAGTGGCATCATGGAATGATTGCGCAGGACAGTGCGGAGGATATAAAGTTGTCTGACCGTAAGTACCTGAGCATCGGAGTACAGCTGGGCTGTGGGGTAGTCCCTTTTACGGAAATGCATGACTTTGAGAACCGCCCGCTGAGCTCGTTCCACCCTAAGCATCACGGTTTTGAAAGTCCCGCCCCATACTGGTATGCAGTAAGTTATTATGGAGTCACACAGGGAACGATATACAAGGGAAGCTGTATCAATGTCAGCCGAAAGTCTGAGTTCCTTAAATAAGTATATTAGTTTTCGAAGCCGGGAGCATAGACTATCCGTATGAACACGCCAATCCAGCCTCTCGTCGATACAAACCCCTAAATATTTAATACTAGGAACCATAGTCAAGCAGTTACAGGTGAGTTTGGTGAGCGATACTGGATTACTTTGGTCTTGGATATGTTGAGGGTCAGCAGATTAGTAGAAAGCCAGTCCATAATTGTTCGCAAAGTGAGTTCAGCTCTGTGTTTAGCTTTGTCCCAGTCCTTATCGTATATCAACAGAGCTATGTCATCCGCATAGGTAAAAATGTCGCATTGGATAAGGCGCAATTGACAGAGATCGTTAATGTATATTTGGAAAAGTGTGGGTCCCAAAATACTTCCCTGAGGTATACCGTAGCCGATAAACTCCTCATCACTAAGAATGGAATCTATTTTAACGCTTTGGCTACGTCCACTAAGGTAGTCTTTGTAAATATCTAGGGCAACACCACTAATTCCCATATGCTCCATCTTGGCCAATAGTCTAGGGATGGAAACTGTATCAAAGGCCTTCGTTAAATCTAGGAAGACACCATAACATTTAAGGCAATTGTCCAATTTATCGACCAAGGCATTTGTAAAGTCGGAGACAGCGTCTTCTGTGGAGACTCCTGAGCGAAAACCTTACTGGTTGTTTGCGATTAGTTTATTTTTTGTTAATTTTTTTGTCAGACTGTTGTTGAGAATTCTTTCGAGTATTTTGAGATTGGCCGATAGTTGGACACGTCGTCTTTGGCTCCACTTTTGTACACTGGATGTACAACTGCACGTTTGAAAACTTTCGGGAAAATTCCCGAAGTGATGGAGCAGTTGCATATATGGGCAATGGAAGGAGCCAGGATTCTGCTAGATTGTTTTATAATTTTTGCAGGGATGTTGTCCCAACCAGTTGCACAAACACCAAGTAACCTGTGAATTGTACTTATTACAAGTGACTCATCAACCAACAGAATAGTCAAAGAGTTAATTGGGGACGGGGAAGAGGATGTATAAGAGGCGGCTTGACGTTATTAATGTCAAGCGGAAGAGTGAAGATCTTTATTTTAAACACTTGGATTATGTATACAAACAGATAGATGAACAGATTATAGACACTTTAGATATATTTAACAACAAATAACTTGTTATTGAGGGTTTTTGCCCGTGTTCATGGCGACTGAATCGTTTAGAGTGGAGTCGAGTCTCTACAAAAGGGCTCAGGCGAGAATTTAGGCGTATGATAGAAAGGTTTATACGCTATTGAGGTTTCTCATTTGATCCAACCACCCTTGAAACTATTACAACATTCCCCGATCATTCCACACACACAAAAAGAACCAATGTCACCAAGAAGTTTTTATTCAATCGCAAGTTCTTCTGATTCAGACCAAGTTTTCCAATTAGGTACCTCCACATTTAAGTTAGGGTTGGTCGGGGCTATTTGGTAAATGGTTTCAACCACGCAACCTCCGCCACTTTATATGAATTATGGGTTACGGGGTTTTTGCTCGTTTGAACCCTATGGAGGCTTTTGGTCAAAAGTTAAATTACCATAAACTAATGGGCTCTTTCATCACCTCTGAAAAAAATATGGTTGGGTTATCAAGTAAATTATTATGATAAAAAATGTGTTAGCTTTGTAGTAGGTAGGTTGTACCTTTGATTAGGGGTAAGATGAATTATTAAGAATAATTGAAGGAGAAGACTTCAGACTATAACGAATCTAAATTATTTGGTATTTGGACAAGATAATGATCAGTGAGTTGTGGCTTTGAAGATTATAAAACCGCTCCTTGTTATTGTACTTTGATGCATTTATAACTAAAATCACTGGTCAGACCAGATAAGGCGATTACAGCAGCCTTATTGCGTAATCGGCAAGGCCAAGGGCAAAGTGTATGAACAATCGACCAATCACATAGTCGGATATCCATATCGCGTCTTTGATCTCGCCATGTGATTGGTCGATTATTCAAACTCTTTGCCCTTTGCCTTGCCGAATTCATGACGCATTCATTGACCCCGTCAAAGCGTTACAAGACGGGCAAGACCTTTAGAAATAAAGACAAGGCATAAAAAGAGAGATAACTAAAATCAATTCTATATGGCATCTGAAAAAGGCCAAATAAATCGAAAGTGGTTTCTAAAAAAAGGATTTCATTAAAGTCGGTTTCAAATATGTACCTCTCTAACAAAAGAATTTGCCCCTACGAACCGAACTAGAACAAAATGAACCTAACACAATCAAAACTTCTCCTTCTAATAAAGCCTAATTATAACAAAGTATGCTCCACATTTTTACTTCATTAGCCTGTAGAACAGAAACGCTACGTAATATAAACGGTCCCTGAAATAAGAAACGACTATTCGGAAGAATTTCAGCCTGAAATATTTGCAGGAACTTTATTCTTGCGCATATTTTTCGTGATATAATTGGCACAGTGAAATACGTAGAATCGTTCTTGCTGTCGACTGAATTTTACCTGGTAAAAGATTGGACTTTTCGCTTTTTTATTGTATTTCGTAGATATGAGATGGGAATAGCTGACTTAAAAGAGTTTCTAGGAATACTTTCTTGAGTTTGTCTCTCGGTGATAAATTTTGATACCAACCTCGCTGTAAGGCACCTTCATGATAGCGCAACGCAATATAAATTGCGTCGACCTGAAAAATTGTCGGCATGCTTCGTATTGCGTCCATGTTAGCGTACTTGTAATTTCACTTAGTAAAAATCAATTATTGGTAAGATATATTATACAAATATATACTTTATTGTACACCAAGATAAAACAATACAAAAAGAAACATAAAAAAAAAAACATACAACAGGCGGCCTTAAGTATCGCGTTCTGCGAATCTGCGATCTCTTCCAGGCAACCTTTAATGGATAGAGATAGCCTGGACACGACATGGGGTTGCACTTGGTGCATATTTCAAAACATACTATTATTATTACTAAGTACAATTAGGTACTAAAAACAAACTACTAAAATAGATACATAAATACCTACATACATCAAAATATACAAACAAGAAAACAATACAGCTTAAACAAGGACAGGATCACAGAGACAGGTATTGTTCCTTTATAAGTTTTTTAAAGACAGGCAACAACTGAGCACGTTTTATTGGGTCAGGCAAAGCATTCCATAAACGAGCAGCCTGGACAGTAAATGATTTATCAAAGAATGTAGTGGAATGCGTAGGCATTTTAAGTCGCAAGTTTTCTGATGACCTAAGAGATTTCGTGTGTGAATCGTAGATAAACTGAAAATGATCCTTGAGGAAGATAAAAATCAAGAAATCCATAAGATAAATCAAATCCTTAAGATATAAATCAGATCGCGTTGAGCTATCAGGAATGTTGCTTAGGTTTTTCATCATAACATGAGTAATTTTCGTACTTCTCGTGCATACATGAGAGAAGGTTAAGAAGTCTGATCTCGGAAAACACACATAGGAAAAATCTTTAGCTGAAGAATACGTGGATTTGAAGGCTATACAAAACGAATCAAAAGCGTTCCTGGTACCAAAGGGATTATTGGTTTCAAAGGAATATTTTCAACAATACACAGTATTTGCAAGAAAAATAAACAACATCACAGGATAAAAACCGTGTACAGAACCGGATAGAACAGGATAAAATATACAAGAAAACATTCATACTTTCTTTTGCCTGAAAGCCTAGTACCACCAAATGTCGTCACCAAGCGGTATCGTGATATCCAGTGCTTGATTGTGGAGATCACATAGGCAGTCACTCCTTGTAAAATATTTAGACTGGCAGTCGACTCCAACATAGTAAGGAGAGCCCTAGACAGATGTTGATGAAATCTTCATACATTACAAAACATTTCTAGCCAATTTCACCACATCACTACTCCAAGAATAGAACAGCCACTGTGATGGCCAGAAGCGCGTCGCATTATTGTTTCATTTGGCCTTGGGTACCAGTTATACCCAAAATCAAAGAGTATTTGTCTGGCCTTGGGAACCAGGAGTACCCATGCAGAAAAGATTCGGAGTGACAGTAAATAATGCCTTGTTACACGAAATTACTACGATCACGAAGTTACTGTAAAATTTCCATGCAAAATTTGCAACGTTTATTCACAACCAATTTTATTAATTAAGACAATCATATTTTTAAACAATTTATAAACAGTTCAAACGGCCTGTTCAGTGGCATTATAAAAATATCAAGTGTTAACAAAATACTGAGAAAGGAAGTCATAAATATAGGCTGTTTACAAAACGAGCCGGAGCGGCCCGCCGCGCCATGTAGCGGCTCACTCCTGGCGAAATAAAGCTTGATTGACCCTGGGTACCACTGGTACCCATGGCCGGGTCAGTCGATAAAATAGAATATACTAACAGCTAAGATTAAAAGATCAAATAAATAAGCAGACGCATGAAAATGTGTATTATACTTCGGGTCATCAATAATTCGACCTTTTTCTCTCCATCAGAAAGGACCTGCTTATTATACAATGCACGGCGTCGAAGTCAATAAGTGTCTGGCCCAACAATCGATCTTGTGTGGCGGCAGTGTAATTTGTAGGTCGTTTGCTTTGGCCGAACGTGTAAGGTATGTAATACTGATGTAGGTTAGGTGGCAGATGTTGCCTGCCCTGACCTATATCTTGGTGGGAATGGCCAGGGAATGGTGTTAACAAATTCTAGCTATTTTTAATCTATTTAGGAACATTCTTTATACTATTTTACTTTTTTGTGTTGACTTATCAGACTATGACAAAAATATTAGCCAGCCAGAAAGCCATACAGGGGAACTGGGTATAGTGGCGTAGCTTGGGATGGGCCTGTATCCAGCAGTAGACTGCGATAGGCCTAGTTGATTGAAAGTAGTAACTTAGTAACGTATGGTATCACCATTCGTAGCGATGGCTTTGAAGTAACTACGGCGATATTATTGAAACTGTTAGATTTGCTTCCAACTTATTATATGCCCCCAATGATTTTATATATATACTGAGGTAGATACTTTTTACCGACGTCTGTGCAGCAATAAAAACACAAGCTGACCAGCTTGAGTGATCTCAGTCCGACGTAGGACGTCTGGCCGCGACACGAACGTACGTTTGAACAGTTATTTTTTTCTCTTTCTGACAACGGGGTCCTATTTATATCTCTGTGATGTTTTAACCTAATCAGTGACAGATTAAGCTCCAAGTGCCATCGGTCCTATGTAGGTAGCTAAAGTAAAATATCGCTATGTTTTAATTTCTTTATAATGAGTATGATGTCTCTACTGGTAAAATTTCATTGTGTTCCTCTATGTATATCGCGTGAATAGCGTCAAAATTCGGAAGAGCAAGGGAGTAAATACGCCATATAGGTAAGAGTACTTGCGGCATTTGGGAGTGCGCTGTGAGTTTCCGTGATATTCAAGTCAATATTGTATGTCAGAGGTGTCAAATTGAAGGAAAATATAGGTATCTTGTGACGATCAAACTGAAATCTATAATTCAGTTTGAAAGCGGCACTTTTGAACGTTACATTAAAATTTACCAGGATTAAAAATTGATTCTACCGTGCATTCGAAAAGTAGCTTATTATGGAGAAGAAAGCACAAGAAACTCCATACTTACTTACTCTTTAAAAAAAGTTTTTTTACCATATTTAGGTACTTATGTACCTAAATACATTAATAAATTCATATGTGTGAGGACAATGCACTCAGAATCACTACACACTATACAACGTACAGGTACAAAGTATTAAAAGTACTCACACATGTACTGTGCAGTTATATAATAGGTACTAGAAAAACATTAACATCCGAAGCAGTTAAGTTATGACCAATCCCAACTGACGGCGCCCGTTCACGAACATGACGCATGAATCGGCACCACCCAGCTCAACCATCATGAAGGGAACCGAATGATCCAAACTGGGCATGGTGACAAAATTATTGAATCACCTCTCAATATTTCTAAACAAATATCAGCTGTTTTGAAAAGGTATTTGAAATTAAGATTACTTCTGCAGTAATACTTTCAAATACCTCTAAAAGCCAGCAAAGAAAAAGGAAAACGAACCTTCTGATTGATTTTCTTCCCAAACTAAAACCCATATAACCCAAGCTAGTAATTGTTAAACTTTATTCCTCTTTTACGAGTTTCCCTCATTGAAATAAAACCTTACTGCTTCGCTATTGATTGCTTTCGTTTAACGTTAGACTTTTAAGACTCCCACAGACAGGGGAGACGCGAAATTGCGACAACGATGCGGCGATGCTTTTTCATAGAAATTATTCAGAAATTGTTCTACAGAAAGATCGATTAATACCTTTGAAAAATCTTTGCCACATTGTCGCGTGGCGCCAATCTTTGGCAGCCTTTGTTTCTGCGATAGAAATAGATTAGAAAGCTTGAATTCGAGTTTGAACCATGAGTGATAAAGGAATAATCTCAAAGATAACATAGAAATAGTTCTAAAGATAGAAAAATGTCTTCTATGAAAAATCGTTGTCCAATGTCGCCTTGCGAAGTTGCGACTATCTGAGGGAGCCTTTAATACAGAGATCTTTCGAGCTGTTCGTGAGCCGTTCGTGGTGTAGGAATAATCTCGAGGATAAATGGAATGAAGGATCTGTTTATATTGGATTAGTCTTTAGTATAAATATTTAGTGAGACCCTTATTTGCCCTCATTGTGGTGTTAGTAAGATTACTAATTATTTTCCTCTTCTTAGCGCATCGATAGCAAATATAGTCTCTAAATATTATGTTTGGCCCAGCCTCCTGACTACTTCATCGAGCCATCGGATAGTCTCCAGCCTGGGCACGCGTTGCCATGGTCGACCTGGAAAGCTCTAAATAGTCTCCGCTTGCCGGTCGGCCGCACCAAAAACAACCTCTACAGGTGGGGATTCTCGGATGGCTCCAACCTTCAGTGTTTGTGTGGCGTCTCTACGAAAACCATGGTCCACCTTTCGTCTTGCTCTGTCACCTGTGCATATAAAGACCTTAAGACTGCATCCCCGGATGGTGGTGCCGTGGCAGAATTCTAATTATTTTTATACAATTTATATTCTGATATAAATTACAAGGGTACGGTTAGGGGCCTACGTATTACTGAAGGCATGCAATGAGGAAAGGGACAAATTGCTCAAAGGGACATAAAAAAATTGTCCGCATTGTTGTTAATGGGAAAAGTGCTCAAAAGGCTGGCAGCATTGCCTTTATGTACATACCAACCAATAATATATGTACGGCCTTATGTATGGTTTCATACATATTGCTTTACTCAAAGAATTCATGCACAAAAATTGTTTTTAACTATTAACTTTTGTAGCGGCACCACCGCCGCCACTTACGAACTAATGACATGACGTCACACAAATCCTGCATTGCGAAAGCAAAGTTTTCGGCGCGATTTGAACACATACAACAGTCCAAAAATAACCGTAGGGCAGTTGCCCGGACCAGACACAACATAAACTGGTGACCCTCGAACATGAACATCAGCGCAGCCTTCATGCAGAGCTACTTCATCATGACGTCATCATCACTTCCTCAAGCTTTCAAGCAGCGAGTCACACAGCCAGCCAGTACCCACGGCATCTACGGGGGCACCATACGGCATCACCAGCATGCAGCGGACGCGGATTCCTGGTCATCACCCCCAGCTTCTTTCATCATCGCTCCGACCCACTGCAGCTAGCAGCTCTGTCCCGACTCACTGGGACATCATCACCGCCCCGAACAACTGGAGCCAGCAACACTATCCCGACTCACTGGGATTTTATCACCCCGACTCACTGCGGCACAACCGCATACACAACCTTCCACTGGCCAGGCACGCATCACAGGATGTACGGACGACTCAATCTGCAATCGACCTCCGGTCTCCGGAGGGGAGTGATGTAGCGGCACCAAAGCCGCCATCTACGAACTAATGACATGACGTGACACAAATCCTTAATCGCGCAAGCAAAGTATTTGGCGCGATTGTAACTCATACCTCCTTTTCTCTCTAACCTAACTTATTTTTTCATTTTATTTATGCTTGTGTCGGAATTATTGAAGTTATTTAAACACTGTCACGAATTTCACCAACCAATTTTACAAGATTGGTACCTAAGTACTTCCATAATTACTTTTTAATTATTCAAAAGAAATGTCCTAAGCAGCCCATCTAAACCCATTAAGCCTGTTCATAAAGTATGCTATTATAAATCATAGCCGCTCCAAAATTAGTCGTACCTTAATTGCTATAATTTTTATAATTCATGGAAAGTTTTGAAACTTTGGCACTTTCGTAATACTCAAACATCTGGCTTCTAATGAGTTTATTTAGCCGAATTTAGTCAATATTTTTAAGTCTGTTTTGACGTTAATTCGGACTAATACTCAATTTGGTTAGTTGGTTAACTATTTTGATTGCATGACTAAGTTCATTAAGAACGTTGGTTGTTTCGAAATTGTATCGTTTTGAAAGTTGTTTTTGTTTGTGAATCAAGACATTCGTTTTGTTTACCAAGATTAAATAGACTTCATTTCAAATCTGTTCATTCTTAATAAAGTTAGTGTTGCAATCAAAATATTATGAATTTTAAATAAAATAGTATCTGATTAGTGGGCAGTTTTTATTGCTGCTGAAAGACTCTCGTAATCACATACGAGTAATTTGACTTAAAGATGAATTTACCTACCAACGATATAAAAATCTTTAACTCAAGTTTTACTCAAATAGAATAAAGAATTTCATCTCGCAAAACCTATGGAAATAAACAGAGTAAGCCGTTTCAGTGAAAAATCGTGAAAACTTAATGGATCAGAAACGGTGATAAATTATTGAAAATAGTTCTGTGTCGTTTGCAATGCGTTAGGTGGTTCACACACGGCGCTGGAACTGCTAAAATTGGCATGTAGATTTTATGCCTCTTCATAACATGGTATAAAAGAAGTTAAGCGAGAAAAAGTCAAAAGAAAAGACTCACGGTTGGATTGAGTAAATAATAATAGTAATGCAAATGTATTTATTTTATTTGTTTATTTATTTTAGGAGTCAGTGATAGTGTGACGGTTGACAGAAAGGAATGAAGAAGGAAACGTGTTGCGCCAACCCCAAGTAAAATGGGACAAGGATAGGCAGTTGCTGAATAATGAGTATAAGTAAGGTATTTAGGAATACATGACTTGTGCTTGTGACATGACGCAAAAAAGTGCTGCCAAATATACGTCAACTCGTACTATTCCGCAAAAGAGAGCATGGACGCGGACTTTTTAATGCGGAGTGACCGTGAGAAAATCTCTAGATTATTTAAACCACATATTGACGTCTGGGAGGAACTTTTATCTGGCAATGTAGGTGGGATAATTCCATCAAGGGCCGACACCTCCACCAATTCTTTCCATCCGTTTGCGTGCAGCTGGCACGCGAACGGATGGAAAGAATCATCACTTTGTTGCCCAATTTCTCGCAGGGCATGGTAACTTTAAGAGTAAATAATTTCCTTCAAGCTCGTTGCCTCGCCTTTATGTCAGTGTTCTACATCTGACTGCGGATATGTACAATCTGCACATCATATCTTATAGGAGTGTATTCTTTGGCAGAATTAACGTAATTTTAATGTTGAATAATGTACAGCAGGCCGCATCAGGAGTTGTTTACTATACGGACCTTCTGTAAACTAGAACCAATTTCCGTGCGTTCAAGCGTTTTTGCCATACCTATTATTAAAAACAAATATTAGGACAATGTTAGGACCCATTAATATTGATGCTAATGTTTATCCGTGGTGCTAGGCAACTGGGCTTATCCCAGTTGTAAACGACCCTTTGTGCCTATTGGCCTTGTTTGTTCTGTCTCCTGCTTGATATGCAGGGAAGTGGAAAATTGAATGTTTTCCTACTCCTCCTTTATTCTTTTCTGATTAATTTCGTTGCGGGATCCAAGACAGTTAAATTAATTCTCCGGGACTTCGTCGAGCTTTATTGTCTCGGCGCTTTTCTGGTGGTCGCCACTGTTGATTCTGGCTTTCAGGAGTTGCAGTGGTTTGGGAATAGTGCGGTGGGATTGTCCCAATAAAAATATAAAAAAATACGTCAACTCTTTAAAAGTCATCTAACATCGGATATTTGTTCACTAAAATCAGCACACTTAACTGACGGATCATACTATGATTGTATTCTATGTTAGCAGGAGATGCCTGAGAGTGTTACTAGAACTAACCGATGGGTCGTCAATTGATGGTAGAATCAATCAGTCAATGTCGGTTGACATTTCCTACAACACCAAAGCCAAACGACGCGACGTCAATATCGATTCGAATGTTAGCTCTCTAATTGCAGGAGAATGCTTATACGCCTTAATTGAATTCAGTCAAATTCAACATTTAATACGTAAAGTCGACGGATAAAACGCCACAGCTTATTCGCTCAGTGCGATATTAAACCCAAGTTTTCTCACAACGGTGGCTTGAGTCCAAATATCGCATTAAGTAGTTAGGAATTTACGACAGTTTCGTATTTATTGCTATTATATGCATAGTTTAAACTAATTTACTGGATTAGTTGGGTAAGTGCCTGACGTGTATGCAGGCAGAACTAAAAGGATATTGGAGCTAGGTCTTATGCTTCGATTCTTTTTACTTGAAAACGAAACCGCTTGTTTGGGATTGATGTTGAATGAAATTCAGTAATTTTTCAGCAAGCGATATACTGGCACAGTTAAACAAGTTCTACATAGTTTTTTTCCTATTTGCCTTTTCTTATCAAAATCTAAATAACATAATTAATTGCATTATGTTTTTTCATAGTTTAGATTTTTTTTTTTTAATTTCCATGTATGTCGCTTGCTGAAAAAGTACCTCATCAATATCAAAACCATAAAATGGTCCTTCGAGCCGGAATCATGATCCAACCAAGTTTTTCTTTATATTTACTAAAAGCAAGAATGAGACGGCTTTAATTTTTAAAGCTGTCAAACTAGTATTCAGTTTAAAATTCGGCGTGGTTATAAGAAGAATTTACTGAGATGCTGTCTTAAGCTGTTCTGAGTTTCATTTAACCCTTCTTTGAAAGCCTGAGATTAGTTATAGTGGACACAAATCTGCAGAGTAACGGTGGCAAAGCTGTATTTATATAGTTTTATATTCTGTAAAGGTCAGCCTCGTTGGTCAGTGGTCGCAAACGCTATCTGCTCAGCATGAGATCCTGGGTTCCCATGTCAGGCAAGGTGTCGTTGGCTTTTTCTATCTGGAAGTCTGGATTTGAGCCTGGTTGGTTTGAGTGGGTTCCCTCATTGTCTAGGCGGGGGGGGGGAGGGACTCAGTAGCCGAACCCGAGGCGGGGCCGCTCGTTAGTGCTTCTGTCGATAAGCCGACGACGTAGCGGACAATAAGTAGGTTGCGGTGCAGCTTGGCATTGCAAGACGTTGCAACTAAGGCGGGCCGCGATGTCGTATCGCCTCCCATACCCGTACGATATCGCGGCTGAGGGTCGCCACTGTCTGATGGCGGACGCGGTGGGGCCGTAGGGGAGAAGGAATGTCGGTATAGTGTTGGCCGCTCTCCCTATCCCTTGCGGCCGAAAAATGGTAGATGGCGGGGCCATTGACTTGGCCCGTCACAGGGGGACCATACGCGGGGTCGTCTGGCACCCATGAGGTGGTTTGCTCCTTAGGGCGGTCACGGCGTACAATGTATTCTAGTGCGGCGGTGATGGGAGGGTACTCCCCAGACGAGGGTCCGGTGACGGACAGCCGCGGCGGGTTCGCGAAGTGCATTAGCGGGGAAACCGTGGAGTTTTAGTGTTTATCCACACCAAAAATAAAGACGTGATGTTATGTATTCAATAAAAAATACAACCAAGACAAGATAAATGATACACTTCAAGCCAAACATAAAATACTTTACTTTAGAAACTAATAAAAACATCAAACGAAATTCTCCTTAATCTTATTTCCAACAGAAATCTCCAAGGCCAATTGAGTGAAAAGTAAGAAAAATGATTTTCTTCTCGCACTTACAGAATGTATTTATTTCGAGAGGCGGTATACAGGCTGGGTTATAAATCATTGTTGTTTAATCGCAAGCCTATATCTGTGAGTTATGAGCTGTCGATGCCTTGTCCTGACTGTAGGGAGTTGTAGGGTTACCGTGGTTTTAGATTTTACCGTATTCTTTAGTGCAATTCGCTGTAAGAAGCTTGAGGAGCTCGTGGCTAAATAATGTTAGCGGCACAGGTCAGTCCGTGGATGGGTGACCACTTCAACATACCGAGTTTCCTCCGTGCCTCGGAAAGCACGTTAAGCCGTTGGTCCCGGCTGTCATTTGAAGATCTTTGACAGTCGTTACGAGTGTCAGAAGCTTGAGATCTGACACCAGTCTAGCCAAGCGGTACCGTGTTACCCAGTTATTGGGTTGTGGAGGTCAGATAGGCAGTCGCTCCATGTAAAACACTGGTACTCAGCTGAATCCGGTTAGACTGGAAGCCGACCCCAATATAGTTGGGAAAACGCAAGGCAGATTGATTGATTCGCTGTAAGAAGCTTGTTTGCGAACGTTTTGCAATTGAAAGATAATAATGAGTACTTCTTTGTAAAACAAGTGTGCAAGACTTTTAACTTTTTTGCAAGACTCTTGACCACATAACAGTTTTAAATAAATATTTTCAGTGATCCAGAACGGTTCATTTGCCATTATTTTTATATCCTCTTAGAATATTGTTTCGATATATATTGTGTTTTTTATTGTTATTAAGTATTTATTGGGTTACAAAAATCAATTCGGTCATTTCTCCAGTTTTCTGTGGTCCAATAAAAAAAATGGTTCAGTTGCTATTATTTTTATATCTTCTTAGAACCTGTATTCGTATATTTTGCTTTTTAGGGTTCCGTACCTCAAAAAGAAAAAAAACGGATCCCTTATAGGATCACTTTTGGACAACAAGTCTGTCTGTCCCTATGTCTGTCAAGACCCTTTATCTCGGGAACGCGTGGAGGTATCGAGTTGAAATTAATATTGTATTTAATTTGCAACCGCTTGCAGGTGCGGAAATTCAAATTTATGAATAAACACAATCAAAAGATACAACCGCTAATGACGCATATTTTACTCTCGTAAGGGAATCAAAATCTACAGGGCACTTCCCGTTGACCTATAATCATGAAATTTGGCATAAAGCAATGTCTTATAGCACAAGTAAAGAACTATATCATTATTAACTTATTTGCAGTTGGTAAACTGACCGGGACTTATGTCGTTGTATGGGGACTACAGTTTTTCAACGGCAAAGTTAATTTTGTCCCTCAATTCTGCTTATCTTATCGTTAGAGCAATGTTCGGTGCCCTCATAGTTTATGAAATTCAGTAATGTTATTTAATTATTTTGGTGAATGTAGCTGTTTGTACGAGTCCGACTCGCACTTGGCCAGTTTTTTTTATGTTGTTACGTTATTTTTCCCTAAGGGCATTCGAAATCTGTCCCGACTGTAGGTTTAGTTATTCGTCTTTCTCAAGCATCTGTTTCGTCTTAGACCTGCATTGCTTATAGTCACCCTACACCAGTACCTAGTACAGCTCTGTATGATATTGTGCTCACAAAGCTTATTAGTGAGTAATGAATTTATGTTGGAAACACCCACAATGTGCGCGAAATCACTATTAACGGTTATTAGTCCGTGTATGTGTCACCGTGAGGCTTCGAATCGCGCTTCAATGTGAAGTTTTATAGTTGGAAGGAACTCGCCGTTTTATTACTGCCTAGAAATGTTGGCGTGACTTAGTTGTAAGTGACTTACAGAGTTTTTGAACCGGAATTATGCCAAGCTTTTATTACTTGCAATTTAAGTATGTAAGTGTGTTCGGGTCAAATCTTGCAACTGAATTTTAAAGCAGTTATCCTCCACCGATTATGATGACATTTTGCATACACGTTTAGTTTGGATGATAATGCATGGTTAGCTAAGTGATGTCATTCCAAATCCAATATGGCGGATGACCCATGACGGCGGACTATACTTCATAAAAGATAACTTGATCTCTCCGACAGTTGTCAGTGTCAATACAGTAGCAATCGCGTTTGACAGGCTAACAATAACGTAACAATAATGTATACGTCAGTTTGACATAATATGTCGCAGAGATCAAGCTATATTTTACGAAGTATAGTTATTTTTTGTGAACTGCCGTTATATGGGCATCAAATGAAAGGATTTGCTGAGTAGAATACGAAAAAATCTTGTTTCAAAAATGATTTCTAAATGTTTTTTTTTAATCAGATAATTTTTGGTATTTATTTATGTATTGAGTCACCTTGTTGGATTTAAATTAGCCAGAAATTCAGAATAAAATACGAAGGGACGTAAAGAAGATCTTTCTCATTTTTAATTTTTTGAACCTGGAAGATTGACCAGACAATCGCTATCTGCGATATGATGCTACAATCATAAAAGGAATAAAATAAGTTAAATTTAAAATCCTGAGAATTCTAGGCTCATAAAACTGAAGTGCAACCAAAACTAGCTGCTCATAAACCCCTAGCGGAAAGTCAAAATGCAAATACCGTATTGCCCTCATGACCTGAAGTCTATACACACGAGGTGGCGACGCGACGTCTTAAGCCAAGCACACACGATGACATAACGGAAGCCTGTCTGTGGTTCCGACGATCGCTTTTAGTGAATTCCCGGTGGATATTCCGGAGGAAACGCCTTTGGGTGTATGTATATTGGTGTGACAATCACTGAGGAATTTTGAACTTTCAACACGTTTTCAATGAAATCGTACACATAAATATGTGCGTTAGATTTGCATGAACTAATTCCTCCTAGCCCGTTCCATCATCGGACTACAAGACGTACGATGATGCGTCATCGGTACATTGTGGACATCCCATCCATACGCACCAAACGTTTCGAGAATACTTTTATTATGCGTACAGCAAAGGAGTGGCATTCCCTGCCGGAGTCTGTATTTCCTGATAGCTACAACCTGGGAGACTTCAAGTCAAGAGTGAATAGGTTTCTTCTAGGCAAGTGTGTTTCATCGTCGACCACATCTTCAATTACCATCAGGTAAGATAGCGGAAAAGCAACAATAAAAAAAAGTAATCTTTGGATTACTTACCTCTTTTAAAATATTGTCTATGAAAAGGACGCGTATCTGTGGAAGCCTTAAAACTAGATGCCCGTCTTGTCTGTGGCTTGTCGACGATCGCTTTTAGTGCATTCCGGTGTTACGGGATATTCAGGGGGAAACGCCTTAGGATTTGTTGCTTGTCTATTGGAGTGGAAATAGCTGAGGAGTTTTGAGCTGCATGGATGGCGTATTATTGTATTGCATGTCTGAAGCTTATGGCTTAGAGTATGTCACTTTACAAACCAAAAAATATTGCTACTTGTCTATTAGGTCCTATAATTTATTTTATTCTAAAACTAGCGGACGCCTCGCGGTTTCACCCGCGTAGTTTCCTTTTCCGTGGAAATACAGGGATAAATAGTAGCCTATGTCACCCGGGGATAGTGTAGCTTACCAACGGTGAAAGAATTTTGAAATCGGTCCAGTAGTTTTTAGATTTATTCGTTATATACAAAAATACAAACCTGTCCCCTTTATAATTTTAGTATAGATATAGAAAACCGGCCAAGTGCGAGTCGGTCTCGCGCACGAAGGGTTCCGTACCATTATCGCAAAAAACGGCAAAAATATCACGTCTTTTGTATGGGAGCCCCACTTAAATATTTATTTTATTCTGTTTCTAGTATTTGTTGTTATAGCGGCAATAGAAATACATCACCTGTGAAAATTTAAACTGTCTAGCTGTCACGGTTAATGAGATACAGCCTGGTGACAGACAGACGGACGGACCGCGGAGTCTTAGTAATAGGGCCCCGTTTTTACCCTTTGGGTACGGAACCCTAAAAACAAACCCAATTACAAGGGTTGTTTTGATTTTTACATTTTAGTTTCACGTTTACAACATTATATATTTTTTTTAACTACAAGACAGTCATACTGACAAGATCTTTCACTTGTGTATGAACATTGTGAAACCCTTTCATTTGATATCCATATCATAGCAGTGCACAAAAATAACTAGTCCGCCATCTTGGGCCGTCCGCCATATTGGATTTAGAATGACATCACTTAGCTAACCATGTATTGTCATCCAAACAAACATGTATGCACAATTTCATCTCAATAGGTGGAGAACAACTGCTTTAAAATTCAGTTGCAAGATTTGACCCGAACACACTTACATACATTGCAAGTTAAATAAAAGCTTGTAATAATATGACTTCTTTTTCATTATTTAACTCATTCTTCCTTTCAGTACAGTAATCTGAAAATAATGGCTCAATCCGTTCCAGATTATCCTTGTAATCTGAATGTAAATAGCTTTAAAATGGAACATCGCCCCAGAGATTATTCTTCAGATTAAGACTGAAAACCCCGCGCCACGATTCTGCTAAAATATATTTTAGATATTTTAATTTAACCAAGTCTCCTGCTATAAGCCTTTTTGGCAGTTGCGAGATACATTTTTGATGCATCGTGATGGAAAGGGAAGCAAAGAAAAAAACTGGATAAGTGTGTGACGGACTTCGCATATTTAGGGTTCCGTACAAAACCTCAAAAACAAGTTGGTTTTAATAGAAAACATTGGAATTTTCAAAGAAAAATCTGTATTTATTAGTAAAATTTACGTATTAATAAATATTATCACCAAATTTGAAGTTCATAGGTATGAAGTTAAAAAGTTCTTCATATTCTTTTTTTGTTAATAAACTGAATTTGGTGGCTTATCATTTCTTGTTTTCCAATATTTTTTTAAAACAAAAAGGACAGCATTTTTCTACTCAACTAGTTCTAAACAAAGATACCCCACTCGATGGGGTAGCGATATTTTTTCCGCACCCTCCTTTCCAGTATCGGAGCCGCCTTAAAAACCTCTAAAAATATTTTTTGACAATTTGTATGGCTTGGTCAGTAAGATGCTTATACTGTGAAAAATTTCCACCCATTTGGTTGTGTGACAGTCGACAGACAGACGGACACGTGGGTGACAGGAAAATGGCTCCGATTGGACGCATAGGGTAAGGAACCCTACGGATTATGTGAAGAAACACACGAAAGGGATAACTTCTTTTTTTTAAATTATTGTATGGACTCGTGCTTGACCACTATCTCACCTGATGGTAAGCGATGATGTGGTCGACGGTGAAACACGCTTGCCTAGAAATAACCCATTTACTCTTGACTTAAAGACTCCTAGATTGTAGCGTGATGGTTGACAGGGACGAATGCAAGAAGAAAATGTGTACGTATGGCGTCCCATGTAACAAGTTGTGCTAAATTAGACGATTTTATTCAAGATAAGAATGCTTGGAAACATGCTGGTCCTGCCCATATCTTTAGTGTGGACAAAATCAAACTGGTTAATTTGAATTATATTCAAAATTATAGTAACGCTTTATTTTTTCTTCTCTTTTTGTATAAAAAATTGACTCGAACACTGATCCGTTGTTGTTGAATTAGGTAATTTACCTATATTTGCAATATTTGCAAGTATGTGAGAACCATGTTCCTATTTATCAAGTGAAGGAATTTACCTGTTAGTGCTTGTAATTCTTTATACCTATATATAGTATAGTAGTGCTGGGTGCATCGTCCTCACGTATATGAATTTATTAATGTATGTATTTAGGTAAATTTTGAAAAAAAAATAAAAAAAAAATTATGTATGGAGTTTCTTGTGCGTTCTTCTCCATAACTCGCTACGTTGCCGAATGCACGGTAGAATACATTTTTATTACTTGTTAATTTTAATTTTAACGTTCAAAAGCGCCGCTTTATGACCTACTTGAAATAAACACATGTGTATATCCTATGCCATAGGCTCATGCCGATGGACAAGCAAAGTAAAATATTGAACCACGTAATACCCAGCAACAACTTATTCAATTTAATCCCCACAAAACATATTAACAATTCACTCTAAATACTATCAAACACAAATTACTATCAAAAAACATTAATCTTTTTAAAATACTATCGATCTACCCACAATAAAAATACACAATGCATTAATCAGATAGCAGTAGAGACTCCTAAGTACATCGCAAATGCATCAACTTGATTGCGTTAACTAAAGTTAACCCTAACTCTGTTACGTTAAAAGCCTTTCAAGGGTAAATATGGCCATATAGGTACAGCGTTTGAGGGTTATGTAAGTTAACCGCAATTACCCTTTTTGGGGGGGTCAAAGTGTTATTACAAAAATGCTGTTACGAATTGTTTTTATTGCAAATTAAAGTACTGTTTTTAACCGACCTCCCAAAAAGGAGGAGGTTCTATGTTCGATATTATATTAGTTTTTTTTTTGTTTATATTCACCGATATCTCCGTCAATTATGGACCGATTTTAAAAATTCTTTTTTTGTTTGAACAAGTATGTTTTTTGTTGTCCCATTTTAATTTGGTGAAGACCTGATGAAGAATTTCGGAGATATACAACGGAACTCTTCAATAAATAACTGCTGCAATCGCATGTCTGTTTATTGTTTATACCATTTCATAACATAAAATCACGCCAGTGCGCCCTTAAGGGGTACGCAGATCTCTCATTTCACCGGTTATGTTCAAGTTTCATGAAATCTATTCTGGCGTTATAGGTACCTTACTAAACAACTTGCCTATTAGTTAGGTACAACTAAAAAGTGAAAAATAAAAACAAAACTTGTTTGCAAGAAAATACTACCGACTTCTAAATACAAAACTACAATGTGAAAAATAACTTTATTTTTGGAAGTCGGTGTCCATAACGCAAAAAATTGATACTTATGAAAGACAACGACTTCCAAAAATTAAGTTATTTTTCACTTTGTAGTTTTGTATTTGGAAGTCGGTAGTATTTTTTTGCAAAATAGTTTTTTTATTTTATTTATTTAACGCTTCAATGTTTATCTGGTAAAATGATGGATTACAATTTATGGAATTCGGCTTACTCAAAGACACCTGGACCGATTTAGAAAATTCTTCTTTTGTTTGAACCTGGGAAGTATACCCTTATACTTCCCAGGTGGTTTCATGGTCATCAAGTCAGGATCTGGTGATGGGATTCTGGAGCGATATAGCGATTTTGGTATTTTAATCAACAATGGAATCATTTGCACTCAGAAAGTATCATTTGTTGGGTTGAGGACCACTCAAAAGATGTCACGGGTATAAGATATCTCGAATAGTTAACTATGTTGTGGCAAATATTTTTAAATAAATGGTACCGATAAAAATGGTACCATCGAACTGATCTAATGATGAAGCCGGAAGGAAGGCACTGGAACTCCGAGTTTAAACAATGTATCCTAGTCGTGTTTGGGCTTATTGGAATCATCATGATATGTACTTTGGCTATAAATGATTTGCACGTTAATTGCAGGTACCTATAATAATCAAACCGACTACCTACCAAAACAAAACACTTCAAAGCGAAAAATAACTTTTTCTCCGAAGTCGGTGTCGAAAACCCGAAAACAATAGGTACCAAAGTCACCTACTTCGGAAAAGCAAGTAATTTTTCCCTTTGAAGTGTTTTGTTTTGTAAGTCGGTTTGTTTTTTGAAAACGTTAAGCAATGAATGATATTGCCGAATGCGAATGCTTTGACCTATGAAAAAAGTTACGCAATTAGGCTGCATGTACGTATAGTTATTAAGTTAATCTTATCCATTACTGACTTAGTCCGACCAACAAGTAAAATTTAAAAATTTAAAATACCCCCGACACATTTATCTTGCGAAAATATCACGATCTAAACAGTAAAACGTGCATAACTTTTGAACGGCTGAACCGATTATATTCAAACATAGCTAAGAACACTCTCGATACAATCACCTTTCAAACAAAAACTAAATCAAAATCGGTTCATCCGTTGAGGCGCTATGATGCCACAGACAGACACACAGATACACAGCAACACACCTCAAACTTATAACACCTCTCTTTTTCCGTCGGCGGTTAAAAAGCACTTTTGACGATTTGATAACAAATTGTTAGCTAGCATTGCCCAATCCAGAGGGTCAGAAAATAAAACTTACACCTTTGGTACCTATATTTTCAGGAATTTATTCTACACTAGCGTACGCCTTGCGGTTTCACCCGCATAGATCCCGTCCCCACGGGAATACAGGGATAAAAAGTAGCCTATGTCAGCCGGGGATAGTGTAGCTTCCCAACGGGGAAAGAATTTATGGAATCGGTCCAGTAGTTTTTAAGTTTATTCGTTACATACAAAAATACAAATCTTTCCTCTTTATAATATTAGTATAGGAATATAGATACAGATAGGTATGAGAAAGTCTGTGGCCTTCATTGGGACGATATACGTTCAGGGTAATATTATTACTACACCCTTGTGTGTTGTAACCATAACTTATAGCTAGGGTACCTTTAAACAGAGGCAGCAGGATTTATTTTACCTATTTTCTACTGCTTTTTTGAATTATCAAGGAATCGAGCAGTAGTCTGCAAGTTGAAGCCGATTGTACGTTACAAAACGCTTTTCTGTGGAGAAAAGCGGGCAAGATATTCCATTGACACTGTTATAAATTAAGTTATAACAAAACTTATCCGTGAGATGGGAATGGGCCATCACTATGACCCAGTGCGGATTGGTGGTCTTTGTCCCAGCAGAGAAAAGTTTATTGGTTGTTTAAGCATATCCTAAGTTATAACAAAACCCTGATTACATTATTCTTGTACATTGATTTCACCGCTCGTATATAAACATTACATTTCATCATTGGGTTCACATGTGGAAACAATAATCTTCAATGTTTCAAAGTCATTTGAAGGTCTGTGACAGTCGTTACGAGTAGTCAGAAGCTTGAGATCTCACACCAGTCTAGCCAAGGAGTACTGTGTTACCCAGTTACTGGGTTGTGGAGGTCAGATAGGCAGTCGTTCCACGTAAAACACTGGTACTCAGCTGAATCCTGTTAGACTGGAAGCCGACCCCAACATAGATGGGAAAAGGCTAGGCAGATTGATTGAACAATGTTTCAATGTTAATGGCAACTGGTGTAAATACTCAATACTAAGATTTCCTAACTAAGGAACAAACTAACCCCTCCCTACCAATTAAATCAAAAACTACATAATAAATACCCCGTTGTCCAAGGTTATCTTCTATATAACATCCAAGGCGATCACTCAAAGGGTGTGGCTGTATTGAGCCATGACCTTGACACGCATGACCTTGGACAGAGTGGTCGAACCGGAACCTTTTGGGGGCGGATCGATACCGTTTCCTTTTGGTATGTAAAAAGAGTCTAAAATTGACTCTGTTTTTAACCCAGTTCAAAAAGGAGGAAGTTATCAATTCGACAGTATATTATAACTGTCACTTAAGTGTTACCTCAGAACTTTTTGTCAGGTGCTTCTCACGTGGTCCCATTTCATCAAGATCTGATGAAGAACATTGGAGATATACATCAGAACTCTTCCATAAATGATGGCAAATCACTCGGGACAGCTGCAATCACATGTCTGTTTATTGATTACACCATTTCATATCATAACATCACACTGGTACGCTCTAAAGGGGTACGCAGGTTTGAACAGTTCACCCTGATATACTCTCATTCCACCGGTTCTGTTCAAGTTTCATGTTATTGAGTAAATCTATTCTGGCATCACTTAGGGAATTATAGGTACCTAACCTAACTGGTCCATTAAGTACCACAATTAAAAAATGAAAAATATTCTTACAATAAAATACAACCGACTTCCAAATAAAAACACTACAAAGTGAAAAATAACTTCAATTTCGGCAGACGGTGTCGAAAAACGAAGACAGGAACACCGACTGAAAGACATGAGGAAGTTTTATGCATGAATGTGGATGCCTAAGAGGAGAGGAAGACTAAATAAACAATAGATGAAATACATCCGATGACGTTTATTTTCCAAGTGAAAATCTGCACAGAATAAACATCAAACTTAAATCTGTTACAAAACTGATAAGTAATATACCAAATGAAAAAATACTTTAGTTGAACAAAAGATGCAAAAGCTTAAAATATTCTATATACATTTGATTGAAAAGTAAAATTCGTAAAAAAATATGGCAGCGAAATGTCTGCACCGCTGACACGGTCGCATCGTGCAGCTTTAATATATAATGACGATGTATTTTTGCCTCAAGGCTGTTTTTTATCGATTTTATTATGTTCTACGTTCAGGAGTGGATGTTTATGGAGTGAAATGCTATCTGTAAAGGTCAGTTCGAACGTCATTTAAGTGCTCGTACGCAAGTTAAAAGCAAATTCATTTCATAAAAAAGTAGATCATCGCGGCTTCAGAATGTAATACTGTTCGAATTTCAAAGTGATGGTACGAGAATTCGGGGTTTTTTAATATGGGGATAGTCAGTAGACTAACTTCTGCATTCTAAGTCATAATATTTTGTCATCAGTCGTCATTTCTCCCACTTGAGTCATTCAAATTAAGGGCTTTTTATTTTTCCATTGTCTTGGTGGCCAACTCTCTCACAACCAGAGTAGAGGAAGTTTCCTTCAAAAGGACTTCGAATGGCTTATATTCTAAGTCCTTTTGAAGGGAACTTAAGCTTTTGTTTATGTAACTAGCAAATATAGAATAGAGAGTGTGTGGAAATATCTATCTGAAAAAATAGATTAGCTGGAACTTATCCAAAGGTCGAAAAACAGTGTAAAACACTGACCTCTTAACTATACTGTAGATTATATTTATCTCTAAAGACGATATTATTTATTTAAAAAAAAAACAATTTTCATGCCGTAATAAAGTATGAAAAGGAAGTATCCCACATACATCAAAGCCCACAATAAAATGCTTTTAGTCATACAAAGGTTCTAAAAGAGAGGCGTACCGAGGTCATTAATTTGTATATCATCAAAAGGTTCCAACAAAGAGTATAAAATGAATGTCACGTTGAAGCCAATTAATCATCATACAGAGTTTAAATAAAACTTCTGTGGGTATATAAAGCAGGAGTTTGGTTTGTAAAGGTAACCTTGGTGAGGGAGCAAGAAGATTGTAGACAAGTAATATCTTTTTACTACTAAATAAATGTTGGAAGTTAAAGCGTTTATTAATACAGGTTCATCCAATTCGATTTCGAGTCACTCTTATTAATAAAAAAGACACAAAATATTATTTAAGTATTTTTTGTAGAATAACTATTTTAACGCATGTTTTCTATCGCGGAATGAGTCATTTCGTGAATGTGATGTTTTAAACTTTGACGTTTGAACATAGTCAAACTTAAAATAGTATAGATGCGGCCGTACAGCCGTTTGCCATACAAGAAACAGGGCATTTTTAATGTCTCGTGAAGATAGTCGACCACGTGGCGGGTTCGGTTTGGTCTAGTATTACTAAATTCTGACGCCATAACTACGCGCAGTCCGCCTGTCAATACGTTAGAAATATATCTCATTATTGACAGCTGTCAAAATTGCAGTGTGTTTGTCTAATGTCCCTACCGTTTTAGTGCTTACCAGTTGGCGCCACTAGCGAGTGTTTACTACGCGCACGGAAACAAAGTTTTAATTAAAATCATTTGTAATGCCATAAAAGTGCGATAAAATAAAATTTCTTGTATACCGCAACGTTGGGCAGTCCCATTTTGTTCGAAAAAAAAGAACACATTAATTTCGGAAGACAAAATCTCTTAAATCAAAGCGTATCGTATTCAGCCGTAATTAAACAGTTATTGCAAAATTTGTGTGTGTACATTTGTGTGTTTTACACCAGTTAAATGTCCACAAATAATGTCTTTTGACATTTTGGGGACCTCACTCACCACTAGCGCCTCTAGCGGAAAATTCAAACGCGATAGTTATAGAGTTTGTTAGATTTTACAAACATAAGAAACTTGAATTGGACCACTCTTTAGATTTGTGGAATAAGCTTTATGTTTAGTAATAAAATTGAACAAAACAGGCTTCAAAGAAAAGTTTTATTGTATTCATTTACCGATAGCATTGACGATCGCTCAACTCATCAATTCACGTCACGCTGAAGGACTTTTTATTGTAACCTAATTTGTTAAATAAACAGAAATTGTGAATATAATTTCCATTTTCGAAATATTCTTTACATTGAAAACAAAATCAAATCTTAAAGAGTTATTCTCCTAATACTAGCTTTTACCAGCAGCTTCGTCTATGTTAAGGGAGAATATTATGCAACAAGAACGAATTACTGGGTTATTGTACCCTAAGGTTTAATCTAGGTCATGGCCCACCCGTGTCCGAAGTTTCACTCAAATCCGAGCCACCATTAACCGATCCGAATCCGAGAAATTTCGGTTCCGAATTAGCCGTAGTAGTTCTTGTAGGGGAGGTTACGCACTACATCCTAATTGCGTCCGAACATTTTCGTTCGAATTCAGACAATAACCATTGTACCCTAAAATTTAATCCAGGTCATGGTCCACCCGTGTCCAAAGTTTCACTCAAATCCGAGCCACCATTAACCGATCCGAATCCGAGAAATTTCGGTTCCGAATTAGCCGTAGTACTTCTTGTAGGGGAGGTTACGCACTACATCCTAATTGCGTCCGAACATTTTCGTTCGAATTCGGATATAATTTGGAACTGAAATCACGGACTCGGATCGCATGTAGTGCGTAACCGTCCTTATTCTTTAAGTAGGATGTTATTATTATAAAAGGAAAGATTACCCTAAACAATCGGATATTTTCAGGATTTCTCTACATTAGGTACAAACTTAGTTTCAGTGCGCGAGAAAGCCAAAAAGCTGGTACTTTCGTGTGTAAGACTAATGCCCTACGATTACAGGTGGGAAAAAGATCTGTGATAGCTAAGCCCGCCATATATTCTCGCTTAGGTGATTACTTCTTCAGTTTTTGTCAAAGGGTTTTTGAGGACATAGTAAATTATGTGATTTTATTAGTTAGCTGTGTATGTACATGTTTTCAAGAAACAGACGCGTGTAAAGGACTAGACTCAGCAACAAAAATAAAAAAAATATTTTCTTTATATACACATAAAAGTGCTTTTCGACTGCTCTAGGCCCATTTTCTTTTGTTTTATTTTTAGTGTCTTATCTATCTATACTAATATTATAAAGAAGTAAAGTTTGTGAGTTTGTGAGCGTGTATTTGTGATATTGTAAAGGGTAATCTCTGGATCTACTGAACCGATTATAAAAATTCTTTCACCAATGGAAAGCTACATTATTCCTGAGTGACATATGCTATAATTTATTTACAAAAAAAATAGAGATCCTTATGAAAATTACAATAATGTAACCCAAAGTCGCAAAATATTGCTTCGCAGGGTTCTACGTAAAAAATAAAACATTTAATTATGTTTTAGTTTTATGGGTTTGACGCGGACGAAGTCGCGGGCAACAGCTACTTTAATAATAAAAACAATAGACAAGTTTTTCTACATTTAATTTTTAGTACGTTTTTAGTAGTAACTATACAGATAGTTTCAGTACTCGAGAAAGCCAAAAATCCGGTACTTTCGAGTGTGAGACTAATGACCTACGATTACAGGTGGGGATTCGGATACGGATCTGTGATAGCTAAGCCCGCCATATATTCTCGCTAAGGTGATTACTTGCTAGAGCCATTTTCTTTGGTTTTACAGGTTTTTTGTCTTAAAATTATTGGCCATTTTTGAGGATCTATGTGTAGGGTGTTTCTTTGTTCACTTACAGAAAGATAAATAAAATTCCTTTCCCGCATAGTTTTTTTTTTTAAAGTATTCCTTTTCTGCCTAACGTTTGAAATAACGTAGTTGAATAATCAGAAGTGTAAAATCTTTTCTTTCGACTAGTATACTAAGGTATTCTTATGTTGGACGGCTGTTTAAAAGTGAAGCACGTAAACGGTAAATATTACGCGAAAACCAATAACTTTACATAATAGTAGGTATTTATTTTTCTTCACAAATTTTCTGGTCGGCACGTGAATGTACTGTAAGCCCAGTAACATGAATGAGCCTCTTTTGAGCCACAGGGTAAATGGACGTTTTGTTACATTCCATTGTATGCCACAAAAAGGGACTTTATGTGGCAGCAAATACACTAAAACATGGTATAGATATTCCTTATGTTATTATAATTATAATCTCGCACTGTCTCTGTGTGTACATCAATAATCCAACTACTAGTAACTTTTATATAATATTATAAAGAGGAAATAATTTTTTGTTTGTTTGTTTGTACCGAATAGGCTCCGAAACTACTGGACCGATTTAAAAAAATCTTTCACCAATAGAAAGCTACATTATTCCTGAGTAACATAGGCTATTTTTTCATACCGAATACGGGTCCTGTGGGGTACTCCACGGAAACGAAGAGCAGGGAACAGCTAGTATATTATAAATTAATGTGAAAGTAGCTCTGTCTGTCTGTTTGTTACGTTTCCACACATAAACAGCTGAACCAATTTTGATTAATTTAACATTGGACCTTTGAGAAGGATATTAAAAACTTTTGATTCCAGGGGTACGATCCTTTGAGATAATAATAAAAATAGTTGAAGTATAAGAATTAATTATAGTAAGACACAATGTAGACCCCTATTCGAATGTCATCTATTTTTTTAAATAACTTTCCGTAATAAGGTCAACTGAATTACGTTAAAAAATATTTTCCGGTTTAATAAGAAAAAAGGTGCTTGTGTTTTTCACATAACATTTTTGCCGAGTTAGTTTTAAAGGCTCAGTACTCAAAGAATGTTTTGTTCATTTTATACTCGGCAATGTTGTATGAAAAACACATGAATATACACGTTGTAGACTATCTCGTAAGGACTGTTGTTTTGAAACTTTATATTATTCTGTTCTAGCAAAAGTGTTTTCATTAGGTAGAATAATAGCACACATTCTGCTGTTTCACATCTCCCTGTTTGCCCAGAAACATAAAATTAAAGTATTTTATATATATATTTTTTACTGTTATAATGAAATGAGAAACTTGATCTTGCTTTGTTAATATTGTTCTCTCTGTCTTGGTAAAAAATGACGAATTCTCAGTAGGTATTCATTCTCAAACCGAATATTACCTCGGAGTATGGAACAAAATTGCTCTCATTAAAATTAATAGGTAATAATTTGCATCGACATAAGAATTATACTAAAATTATCATTTAAACATAATTGTCAATCATCAAAACAAAGCAAAAATTATCTCCAAATCTTCCTCACCACTTTTATATACGACCTAAAAATAAATCAAATTAAATTGGTGTTGTCCATACTAATATTATAAAGATTGGTATTTTTGTATGTAACGAATAAACTTCAAAACTACTGGACCGATTTCAAAAATTCTTCCACCGTTAGCAGGCTACACTATCCCCGGGTGACATAGGCTACTTTTTATCCCTGAATTTCCACGGAAACGGACCACGGACGGAAATACGCGGGTGAAACCGCGAGGCGTCCGCTAGAATATTATGAAATAAAGCACAACATGATGAGCTAAAAGTTCCCGTAATCCACCTAGCCCGTTTCATCATCGGACTATCAGACGTACGGCGCTGCGCCATCGGTACATGGTGGACATTCCACCCATACGCACAAAATGTTTTGGGAATATTTTTATTATGCGTACAGCTAAGGAGTGGAATTCCCTGTCGGAGTCTGTGTTTCTCGATAGCTACAATCTAGGGGTATTTAAGTCCCTGTCTGGGTCGCGGATAAATTTGAAAGAGAGTTACCGCGGCCCTGGCAAAAGCAACTGAAGGAACGCGGGTGGGTTTTAGTCAGTAAAAGTCTGACACGCCCTCCTGCTTCACCCAGAGCGGGAGAAGTCATTACTGATAACAAAATTTGTGCAACATGTTAAATTTAGTCTTGTTATACTTATTTTTATTATTTTTACCTTTGTATAGATTCTTTTACCGATTGTTTTGTGAATGTGTGAACATTGTAGGCCTTCTAGATGCTAGTTAACATTTGTTAACTTTTTTATATAATCTTTTCCTTTTTTTTTTTTAGTTTCTTACGACTTATTGTCATAATTCGGGCCTACGTTGTCCCCCCATATCTAAGTACTAATGCTTTAACATGGAAATATTGTAAAACCAAACCATTTTTAAAAGAGTAACCATGTAGTTTCTTGCCGGTTCTTCTCCATAGGAAACGACCAACCCGAACCGTGCACATTTTGTCGACGTTTTATAAGTGCCCATGTAGACCTATGTGAAATAAAAAAAAAATGATTTTAATTGATGATTTCCCAATCAAAAAAAAAAAAAAAAAGTTGGTATTGAAGTCAAGAGTGAATAGGTTTTTATAGGCAAGCGTTCTTCACCGTCGACCACGCAACCAAGCGATGATCGCTTACCAACAGGTGAGATGTGGTCAAGCGACTATAAAACAAAATCTTTTATTTCTAACTAGATTATACCAGCGGCTTTGCCCGCGTGTATGTCGGAAACTATCCCAAGAGAGCATACTCCCGAAAAAAAAAGTACCTCATGTCCTTCTCCAAGTCCCTAACTATTTTTAAACCAAAATTCTTTTAAGCATTTATGCGTGAAAATGTAGCAAGCAGACAGAGTTACTTATTTACACTTATAAAATTATTAAGGACTAGAGGACGCCTCGCGGTTTCACCCGCGTATTACTCGTTCCCGTGGGAATACAGGGATAAAAAGAATCCTATGTCACCGGGGATAGTGTAGCTTCCCAACGGTGAAATAATTTTTGAAATCGGGTCGGTAGTTTTTATGTTTATTCGTTACATACTAAAATACAAATCTTGCCTCTTTATAATATTATTAGTAATTAATATTAGTATTGGTATTAGTATTAGTATTAGTATTAGTATTAGTATTAGTATTAGTATTAGTATTAGTATTAGTATTAGTATTAGTATTAGTATTAGTATTAGTTTTAGTATTAGTATTAGTATTAGTATTAGTATTAGTATTAGTATTAGTATTAGTATTAGTATTAGTATTAGTATTAGTATCAGTATTAGTATTAGTATTAGTATTAGTATTAGTATTAGTAGGTATTAGTATTAGTATTAGTATTAGTATTAGTATCAGTATTAGTATAGAAGTATAGATTACATAATGTTAACGATAATAAATACGAAAATACACAAAGAAACAAAACATAACTAGATAAGCTAAGATTTACTTTTCATCTCAGAGATACCAGTTATTCCATGCACGTAGCTCCCGGTTCGTTATTGTTCTTAGTTAACCTAATTTTGTGAACCACGACCCAGATGTAGTGTACTGCAGTGTGTAATGGTGCATAACATAAGTTTATATATGTTAACTAACTAGCTGCATTTGCATTTGCTTATTAGAAGGACTATAAACCTATATAGAAACCATACTTGCATAAAAGCAAGTAGAGTTTAGAAAAGTTTGATAAGATTTACCCGATTGCTACAAAACCTTTTTCAATATAAATAGGTAATAATTAAAATCAAAACTGTTGTATGTACTTTCACTATCAAATTTTGAACGAATGCAAACACACACAACACATTGCACACAGCACAAACACAACACATTGCACACAGCACACTCACAACCCATTTTTCTTTCTTTCTTTTAAATGAGGTAGTTGTTTAAAGTGTTCTTTTTAAACTGGAATTTCTTCGCAGGATCAGGTTATGGTTGGTTAAAATTGCAATAGTCATGCCCTCTATTTCAAGAGACATTAACGTAACTAGAATAATGTGTTTGAGTTATGCCATGTACAGCTACATTTTTTCGACAAATACAGTAGTCTTCTTTCAGCTAAAACACTAGAAATTGGTGAGGGGCGAGCGTTTTGGAGGACTATCTTTATGTAGAAAATTGACGTTGAAAAAGTGCTGGCTCTCAGCATAATTTAAATAAATTCTTTTAGATCTTGATTTAAACAAATACTTACTTATACAGTTTAGGCACTGGGCCCACCACGGACGAGGAAGCGATTAGCTATTGACTATTTTCTCGCTAAAGAAACGGACAAAAGAGAATTATAGATCCCGTGTATTGGCACGACACATTATTTTTGAAAAAAGACACATATATATTAATAGTTGATAGCTGGCTGTTCACACTGCCGGCGAGAACACTCTCACCGATAATTGATAATACTCGCTCAGAGATACTCGCTCAACGATGCTCGCTTGGCGGTCAGAACTCACGCCGAGAGACCAACCAGGCAACTCCGGCAACCAGCTACCGACCGCTCCGTGCGAGTGGTGCGAGTAATCGCCCGTCGCACAAGAACTCTCACTTATAGCCGACCGAAAAATCTATCGAAACTACAAACTCGCTTCTCGCTGCTCGCCAACTCATATCTAGTTTCAAACTCTACTCGCTTCTCGCTGATCATCGGCGTTGGGACAAGTGCCTTACACTAATAATTTGGAACAATTTTTCAACATCTTTCAACAAAATCTTTATCTAAGTTCCGCATACAAAGTCTAAGATATTTTTTCTAAAGTACCAGATCGCGTGTGGCCCGCCTCCGGAAATCGAAGCATTACGTACAGGCGAGTGCAGTTTGTTACTAATTGTAGTTTTATTTTCTTTCTTTGTTGCTACAATATTGAGTTTGTTTTATTTAACTTTTTGTGGAGTAAATGGAAAAGAAATACCTAGTGGGTTTAAAATTTGTTACTGTTGTAGTTTTTCAGCCCCGACAGAAAATGGGGTGTTATAAAATTTAAGAAGATATGTATGTATTGGTGTATCTGTCCGTGAAATTATAGCTCCTAAACAGATGAACCGATTTTGATTTAGTTAATTGTTTGTGTGAAAAGTGTCTTTATCGAAAGTGTTCTTAGCTGGTTTGATGAAAATCTATTCAGCCTTTCAAAAGTTATGCGCATTTTACTCTTTGTTTCGGAGTATTTTCGCTAGATATCGTTTTATAATTATGTGTTTTGATGGATTGTCGATCGAAGCGTGTCTACTACCAGATAAATTATGTAGTTTAAAGAGGTAGTTTGGGGAGGTCAGGGGTTTTTAATTTCTCTGATTCATCAAACGGGTATCAAAGTACTCTTACTATATTCTATTAATATTGTAAATATGAAAGTCTGGACGGTTGTTAATCAATAATGTCAAACTGATTTGGATTTAAATAAACACACGGGTAGACCGTAAGCATTTGGACATAGGGTAAGCTCTAGTGCATGTTTAAGAAACTGACTCACATAAAATATTGTTCCATTGTTGTTGAATTAGGTAGTTTAGCTATGTTTGCAATATTTGTAAGTATGTGAGTACCATGTTCCTATTTATCAATTGAATGAATTTATCTGTTAGTGCTTGTAATACTTTATACCTATGCGTAGTATAGTAGTGTTAATCTGGGAGCATTGTCCTCACGTATATGAATTAATGTATTTATGTAAATATAGTAAAAAACTTTTTTTTAAAGTTAAATTTGATTTTCTTGTACGAGTACGTTCATCTCCATAACAAGCTACTTTTCCAAATGGAATCAATTATTGTAACTTTTAAGTTAAATTTTTTGTCTTTCAAAAGTGCCGCTTATTGGCCTAATTGAAATAAATAATTAGTCTTTGACTTTAAAGTAATGTTTCGACTGCTGAGACAGACTTTATCTCCGTGAGAAGTAATCGACCACGCAGATCCAGTGAGGGTTGTTTATTGCGGGTCGTTAGTCGGAAACGATAAAAGTTTACCTGCTAGGTGATTTCATCATCCCCCCCGGTGGGTTCCCGCATTATCGAGGCGGGGGGCTCAGTAACCGTGGCTTGGTCACCCACGGTGAAGTGAAGAGGAACCCGAGGAGGGGCCGCTCGTCAGGGCTTTTGCCGATTAAGCCGGCAACGTAGCGGCCAACAAGTAGGTTGCGGTGCCGCTTGGTAACAGGTGACACCGCAACTGAGGCGGGCTGCGATGTATTATGGAGCGTCCCAGGTCCCATACGATATCGCGGCTGAGGGTTGGAGGCCGCGGCGGGAGAGGAGTGCCGGTATTGCGGTGCGCCGCTCTCCCTACCTTCCGCGGCCTAGACGGGGTCGCCACCGTCTGATGGCGGACGCGGTGGGGCTGCAGGGGAGGAGGAGTGTCGGTATAGCGTTAGCCGCTCTCCCTATCCTCTGCGGCCGCAAAATGGTAGGTGGCGGGGCCATTGACCTTGACCCGTCACAGGGGGACCAAGGGTGCCATACACGGGGTCGTCTGGCACCCATGTGCTGATTTGGTCCCTGTGATGGGGGGTACTCCCCCGAGGAGGGTCCGGTGAAGGACAGCCGCGGCGGGTTCGCGGTGAGTGCTAACGCATGCCCGTGTTTCCGCCATATGCGGCTCAGGAGGACACCTTGGAGTTTTAGTGGGTTAGAGTCCCAGATAACTGCACTATCTCCCCGTGGTAGTGCAGTATGCATGAGCATTTCTAAACGCAAAAAAAAGGCGATTTCATCGTGTCGATCGAGAAGTAACTAGTCTTTGTTTTCTACATAAGTAGAAAAATTTACAATACAACTGCCTTAAAATGAGCTAGACATTTTGCATTTAGTAGTCTTACTCAGCAACATCATACTTCCAAAATTTATGCCACAATAAAACAACCCGTACCAATAATCATATAAATAAAATTCTTAGCTACTAAAACCTTATACTCCATAATATATCTACCTACGAACCTAATGACATATTCAGTAGAACAATAAAATACGACGACAGAACGCATTTACATTGAAAGCAACACAATTCAATAAGGGACCTGCTCCGAATAAAATTCGGAATACCTACATAGAGTAAAGTACGACACAATGTAAAGGTTACGTCGATGTACACTTGAGAAATGACAATGTTAAACAGTGTTGATACGTATTTCTTTTCCCAAAATGGAGACATAAACTAGCTTATATATAGAATTGTTTAGCGTCTGCAAAGTAATTCATCATCATGTGCCTACCCTTGTCCCATGTTACTTGGGGTCGGCGCAACACGTTTTCTTCTTCCATACCGTCCTGTCCCCAGTCACGCCATCACTGACTCCCTTTTCTTTCATATCACTCCTCACACAGTCCATCCATCTTTTCTTTGGCCTTCCATTCCCTCTCCATCCATCCACATTTATATTCATAAATCTTTTAGTAACATGCGTTTCATCACATGCCCATACCAGAACAAACGGTTTCCTTTCAACTTTTCTGTCACTGGCGCCACTTTCAAACTTCTTCTAATATACTAATTTCTCATTTTATCCATTCTCGTCACTCTGCACATCCATCTCAACATTCTCATCTCTGCTAGATGCAATCTCTTTTCATCCATCTTTTTCACAGCCCAACATTCTGAGCCATACAGTACGACAGGTCTAATCACGGACTTGTAAATATTCCCCTTTAACTTGAGGGGCATTTGTGGGTTGCAAGTTGTTCCAGTGATCTGTCGCCATTTTATCCACCCCGAGTAGATCCGGTGTGTTACGTCTCGGTCTACCTCGCCATCCCCTTGGGCACTCGACCTTAGGTACCGGCAGTCGGAGCACATCAGTATGGGTGTTCCAGCGAGAAGTATAGGCACGGAACTGAAGAGACCGCTAAAATTGCAGAACAAGTATTCTGATAAGCAATTGATTAGCAAAATACTCTTTAAACACTTAATGATTTTTATGCTTCACAAGCGCTGCAGATTTACGAGATTTCGTGAAAAAGACGGTTTAATCTTTTCAAACTGACATTTGTATTGCAGTAAATAGATGTCTAAACTCTAAAGTATACTCACATTCACGGTGAAAATCAAAATTTACATTCATAGGTAAACCACCGACGGAAAAAGAGGGGTGTTATAAGTTTGACGTGTGTTGCTGTGTATCTGTGTGTCTGTCTGTGGCATCATAGCTCCTAAACGGATGAACCGATTTTGATTTAGTTTTTTTTTGTTTGAAAGGTGATTATGTCGAGAGTTTTCTTAGCTATGTTTGAATAAAATCGGTTCAGCCGTTCAATAGTTATGTGCGTTTTACTGTTTGAATCGGGGTGTTAACGCAAGATATCATGTCATAATTACGAGTTCAATAGATTGCCGATCGAAGCGTATCTACTATATCCTAGATAAATTATGTAGCATGAAATAAAAATGTGTCGGGGAATTTTAAATTTTGAAATTTAACTTGACTTCGGCTGTGCTTAATTGGGTTACGTATATGCATATTACGGTATGCAGTAAGCGTTAGAGTCGTTAAGTGTTCTAAAACCAATTCCTACGTGAGTTCATTTATTACTCAAGTCACACAACTTAAACAATGATTGTGTTAGAATGAATTTTGCCGATGTAGCTTCTAGCCTGTGTCTTGCTGTACAATGCGGTATATTTTGTGAGATGCATACGCGGTTTTACGGCGTACTGCTTTGAATATTATGAGTTCTTGTGTTTTACTGCCGTTTGAACATAAATGAGACAAGCTTGTATGAACAAAAGTAATGTAGAAAATTTCTAGTAGTGTTATAAAATATAGTATTTTATTTTAAACACGAAAAAGAACGTAGAATTTATGAATTCTAGAGGAAGTGGTTATTGTGATATACATGTGTGTAAGATTTTTTCTTCAGGTCTACAATTATGCCTATTGAGATGGTACCTTTTCACGTACTGCATGGGAGATACCCATTCGATGCAATCGTAGCTGCCAGTTTAGATTTACCGCAAATACTCAACTTTAAATTTTTTAATAAAAATTTGAAATTGAGTATTTGTTAAACTCTGTTTTGGCCTAAAAAACCTGCCAAAATTTGGCATTAAAGTACGGTTTGACACCTTCTTAACTCCAAATACTCAAATCAGAAACTGGGCCTTAGTATTGGTCAAAATCTAAACAATTTGTATATGCGACCTAGAAGACCTTCATATTTCAAATTTGGTCACTTATTTTATTCCTGGAAAGATTGCATTGGATAGTTTGGTTGACATTAAATTTCAAAAAGAGTCAAAGTCACCAGTAAATAAGACTGCTGAGGTTTCGCAAACATAAACGACGTTGCGTTACTTCTTTCAAAGACTTGTATAGCTTATATCCGCCATTAAATGCTACATACATGAAAACTGTGTCGAAGCCTGTGTATTTTAAATAGAAATAGTACATTACTGCAGCAGCCAGCAAAAGAGGCATTGATGGACGAACGTGTAAATGTGGGCCGAGGCGAAGCCGAGGCACACATACGTAAGTCCATCAATGCCTAGTTGTGGCCAAGGCTTGTATAGTACTTTTCTCAAATATGCGCGGAAATTTAAACTAAGTAGTACCTAGAACTAAATTTGTCAAAATCAGTGACGAACAACAATAATTGTTCCCGCGTTAGTGTTCATTTGTTTTGTTTTCAATTACCAGCGTTCTAGTTGCAATCCAGTTCGAAATTTAAATAAAACCTTTGATAAGTTACCTCCTTGGTGGCCATGCTTCGGAGAAAAAGATCGTTCCATTTTTAAATTACACGACAGATATGAGTTTACTATGTAATTTATTTGGCCGCTAGACACGACAGATATGGATTTTCATACAACTTTTGCCGGCCGCTGCTCGCATGTTTTTGGCCAGTACAGCAATTTCGATTTATCTAGAAGAAGGTTGTCGAAATAATGTTCAAATTTCCAAGCATTTTTGAGAAAATGGCCTTAACGCCCACCTATCCAGATACTTTGTAAATATCTGGATATTTACTAAGATGAATGTGGTGCGTACTATGGTTGCCTTTTCATTGAATTCTGATTGGGCCACGTCACACTAAGACTCACCGACGTACTAGGCTCCTCCTGGCCTCAAAGAGCACAATAAGCCGTTAGAGCTAGTAGTCATTTGAAGTTCTTTCACAGTCGTTACGGCAATGAATCTGACACCAGTCTTGTTAGTCAGTCTACTGGGTTGTGGGGGTCAGATAGGCAGTAATTATATGTAAAATACTGTAGGTACTCCGCGAAATCCGGTGGCACTGGGAGCAACCCCAAAAATAGCTGTGAAAAGGCAAGGCAGATTGATTTGATCTGACCACGTCAGGACATCATCATTTAGGCTTGCAGGAGTGGATAATTTCTGCACATGGACTTAGAGAATTTGAAAAGAGAAAATATTGGCCGCACAACCGTTTCCTCTTTTTCCACTAATTGGTAAATTTTGTTAGGGTATTGCTTAGTCCAGCTCTATGTCTTTGAAGAAGGTCATCTTACTAAACACTTGAAGTTGAAGTACTATTAGTGTCCGTTGCTAGGCAACGCATCCACTTAGCCGAACTTAGGATTAACGAAGCTCATTAGTTGAGTCTGGATAGGTAAAAAGGTGTCTGGTTTAGAGATATTTCAAATGAGGTCAGTTTTTAAGAGTTTATATAGAAAATGAGGTGCTTTACGTTATGTGTATTAGTGGCTGGAAAAATTTCTGTTGCGCGTGTAGAGTGTTGGCGTACACACCATTCTTTCGAAATACAGACGTGATATCATGTTTTGTGGTTAATGTTCAATTCAAATTCTTTCCGGTTGGCTATTTTTCCAAGGTTCCTGATATGCAAACCCTAATAACTGCAAGCGAGTAGACAGCAGAAACAGTTCATACCATTGTCCTGCCCATGACACTCACGTTTCAACAAACCACAGTGCAATGGACATGTAGGCAAGGCAACAACGTCTTGACATGACCCCGTCAAAATATTCTGGAGTACCTAGCGACTGGATGATGCAGAGCGTTGCAAGGCATTCCACAAGATGAACTGATGGCCTGGTCTATGCTGCGGGAATCAATGTAGCGGAACTTGGGGAGGCCTATGTCCAACAGTGGATGTCTTTTAACTAAAATGATGATACTGTCTTTTAATTTATTGTTCTCGGGACTTTTAACGTCAATTAATTCATTTCGCCCGCGTGAATAGTGTTTTATCATCCCAAGGGCACATTATACCGGAATTAAAAGTTGCATATGTGCTATTCCAGGCAAAAAATTATCTATGTGCCAAATTTAATCCAGAACCGTTTAGCCGTTCTGGCGTGATTGAGTAACAAACATACAGCCATCCAAACATTCGCATTTATAATATTGGTATGATTTAAAACTTTATGCAACATATATGTATGTATTTGATTCAACTGTTTGGTTATTTATAGTTCAACCTGTACAGACAATAAAAACATGTTAGTTAAAATAAATAAATCTGATTCTGACGAATTGTTGCTGGTTGGTTTGTTCAGTCAATTCCATTATTTGAATTTGTTATGTTTGAGTGTTCACTTAATTGATGTGTATAAAAAAGAGTATTTGGTTCGGTTTGAATAAAACTTTGTTTTTGTTTGCGTTGCTCATTAAATAATGTTTCATATTGAATTGTATTTATTTGTTGGTTCGTGGTGTTATTTACAAAAATATCTTTTCACTCTGTGCTGCCTTACTAGGCGTACAAATATTGTTTACACAAATCTTTGCTAAAGAGATTGAGATAGAGAGTCAGAAAGAAACTTGTTCATAAAAAAAATAACTTCAAAAACAAAACACTAAAAAGTACAAAATAGCTTTCGTTTCGGAAGTCGGTGTAGCAAAACGATAAAAACATGAGGTACGAAAAACACCGACTTCCGAAAAAGGTTTTATTTCTCTCTTTTTAGTGTTGGTTCACCTTCACTACAAAATGCGGAAGTTCCATAGTAGGGTACCTAAAGGATTGACAATATAGCCATAATAACTCAATTTACACATTCGTACTGTTTGTCGCTGAAGAATTCAGTTGTATACTCCATATCTTGAAAACTGCCAAACCGATTTTTTTTTCTTTTGTTTATGTAATATATGTCGGAGGAAGGTAATAGGTATACGGTTAATAATTAGGAACAAAGAAATATCGCTTGTAAACTTGACTATTAATTCAGTTTTGTTTAATTGGCAACATTTAGCTTCTGATTCAAACCTCAGTTCGATTTTATTCGATTGACAACACTTTATTCTTCTTATGTCAAAATACTCGATTCTGATTGGATGTTTTAAAAGCGATAACTTGCCAGATGAGTTCTTTAGCCAATAAAAAGCAGGGGTGTCTATATAGGCGCTCTGAGTGGGTTCTTTCCGCCATGTTTTTGGTGGAGTTAGAAAAAAAAAACGCTGTCGCGCGTTTCGGAGTTAAAAAGAGGTGTGAGGAAAACAGTTGAGAAGTGAAGTAGCCAAAAAGTGGCGTGTATAAACTTGAAAATTGTGTTTTTGTTGAGAGAAAGCGAAATGCTTGGTGACCGAATCCGCTGCTTTGATAAAATTGGACCAAGGACTATGTCTAAAACGGCATAAATTACCTGCTTGTGCAAGCATACCCACGTTAAGCCCACAAGATCGAGGGTATATTGAAAATAGCCCTCATTTTTCCAACATATATAATCTTTTTTTTTAGTTTCTTTCGACTTATTATCGGGCCTATGTTGTCCCCCCATATCTAAGTACTAATGCTGTAACATGGAAATATTGTAAACCAAACAATTTTTTAAAAGAGTAACCATGTAGTTTCTTGCCTGTTCTTCTCCATAGGAAACACCCAACCCGAACCGTGCACCTTTTGTCGACATAGATTTTTTATTTTTATTAGACACTGCCCTGGTAGGGCTATGTCTAATAAAAAAAAAATGATTTTGAATAAAAATAATGATCTAAATCGGTGAGCCAAACAGCCAAACGCGAGAAAATCGCGGGCAAACATACAGGTCAAACTGAGAATCTGCTTTTAGTTAAAAATAACGTTGCTGTGAAACAAGAGAGCTTATTTCTTTAAAGTGCTTCAACCAAAAATTGCATTTTTCTTTGCAGTGTGCCCCAACCATCGCACTTTCAAAATTAATTTATTTTGTAGCTGCATTTTTCATTTGCTTTTAGCGACAAAGCTGCAAGATTTAATATTATGCATTAGACTTTTAAGTTTCCAAAAAATCCTTTTAAGACCTCGTGGAACCGACTATCTTGGCTTTTGATTTGAGAATTTAGATTAAAGAACGTGTCAAAATTTACTTTTCTTCAATATTTTTGCCGCTACTTTTAGAAACAAAGCTGCAAGATTTTTTTGCATTAAACTTTTAAGTGTACAAATATCTTTATATCTTATCTTTCTTTCTTAACTTTTGCTGGCTATTACCCGGTTTCTGAATTGAGATTAAGAACACATCAAACCCTACTTTTATGCCAAAGTTTGACTGGAGTTCAATGTAAACTCTACTTAAGGTTTTTTTTTTGTTTATCTTTTCTAGAATGCATCAATAGGATGGACTCTGATCTTATTACAATCTGGCCTTATAAAATAGACTCATAAATATATATATATATTTCTTTTTTTTTTTTTAAACGTTGCCCCACACTAGGAATTTTTTCCTGTATCGTGGGCGCGTTTACAAACATATAAACTCACATACACAACACCCAGAGCCGGAATAACTATCTGCAAGTCATACAAATATTTGTTCCGTGCGGGAATTGAACCCGCGACACGCAGCGCAGCAGTCAATCGCTCAACCACTGCGCCAATCGTGCGCCCAATTATAACCTAAACTATTATATTGTGTTTACTAAGAATGTGTCCAATAGCACTTTTCTTATTGTCTCTATTAAGGCGAATACCCTTCGTTCTTGTTTTTATTTGGCAGCACTTTCGTACGTTACACTATTCACTAACACTAACTCGAACGGTTTTGTTATTTTTAGTCTTCTCACTATGTTTGTGTGGTCGAGAAGCTGGATTGCCTCGACGTTCACATGCAGTCTCTTTTCGTGAACTTCTGCAAATTTCTGGATCACTTTTTCAATGAACTCAACTTTTAGGTCCCGATGGAGTCATCATTTCGTATGTACCAAGGTGCATTAACAATTGCACTAAGCACTTTGTTCTAAGGACAATTGTTAATTTAGCATAATATGAACTTTTCTGATGTTAAACTAAAGTTTGACAAGTTTTCAACTTCAAATTCATAATTCAGAAACCAAGCTGCAAATCTTCTCATCGTTAACCAAAACCTAAAAATCAGCACTTCCCTTCAAGAAGTTTAAAATACATTCCCCATAATGAGGGTTGAAGTATCCAGAGAATATATTATTATCAAGATAAGGACGGGAGCAAACGTCGGCCCATTAGCCAAGTGCTTAAGTACTGGTGAATTACTTAAGTGTGGGCATGCCTTTACCTTACTGGGGAAACATGAAAACTCATTTGTTTTGAAGCGAAGTTGAATTGTTGGAAGTTGGGATACTTATAATGTTAGTAGCGTAATTATCCCAAGGCACAGATAATATAATACTAACATACAGATGCCTCATCCCATACAAAGAAACCGTTTTTCGTCAAAATGATTATTTTTATAAGTACATCGATCGCGTTCAGTTCCGTTCCACGGCTATAGATGGTGTTAGCAGCGACTTGTAAGTAAAAGGGTTTACTCAGTTCGTGAATACTTTTTTTTTAAATACAGCGACGATTTGTTTTTTAGTATTTTTTGCACGTTTTTTCAGTTTCATTGTAACAAAATGTGTCACAAAATAAATTTAAAAAATTGAGAGGATGCTTCAGAAATTTAAAACCGCGCCTTCTATTGGAATCAATTTTAAATGTTGCTCAATATTCCTTAATTGTGTGCTTAGGAGAGTTAATTAAACAAGAAAATATTTTTTTTATTATCGTCTCTACAAAATCTTAATATTTCATAAACATATATATAATAACAAATCGGAGTTTATCACGCCATCTAGTGCAATTTATAAGAACCAAATTTTCTTTCTTCACTTTGGGTGCCCGTGACAAAGGAACTATACTCCTTTGATAAAAAGTGTATTTATGTGCTATTCCTGACTATAATCTATCTCTATGCCAAATTTCATCTAGATCCGTCCAGCCGTTTGAGCGTGAAGAATTAGCAAACCCACTCACAAACTTTCGCCTTTATAATTTTAGTTGGATGTGAAGATTTAACATAATAAGTTGTTGAATTATTTAAATGTATTCTGCAAGGGTATTTGATAATGAAAAGTTAAATACCTAATATGATAAAGAAAAAGAGCGGAATTTCCGGAAGGAGTCTGCGTTTCCTGATATCCTTATGGATAGAAAGGGAGAAATCAAGAGGAGACGGTTATTTTTAGGTAAGCTTGCTCCACCATTGACTAATTTTATCGCTTACCAATACTTAGTTATAATAAAAATTGAAGAAAAGCATGTACATTGATCAGTGTGTTTTTACACTAGTCGAAAATTCTTCCATATAAACGTAATCTAGCGATTACTCCACTGTTTGACGATGTACGTTAAAAAAAAAATGATATCAATTTGTCTCATCATTATCTAGCCCTGTATGGAAACAAAAAAGTAAAAAAAATATGTATTTGATATGAGCGTCGAAAGTTACATATTTCAACACTTATTGTAACGCATCTGTGGGCGGTAATAAATACCATAAGAAGAAGGAAAATTGCAAAACGGCTACCATACAGGGATAGATTAGTAATTCAACAATGCAAATATTTGTATTTTGAAAGTAGAACATGATATCAAGATTCCCAAAGGCCTGTTTAAAAAATTTCGCGCGCTCGTTTTCGTCCTAAATCATCATCCATTTTGATACAGATTTGCAAAAGTGCTAATTCGTTAACTAGTTTCTTACTGCTCATCACAGCATCTATCTCTTTCGCACGTGTTGTCGGATGAGATAGCATGCATTTTAACCTCGCGCACAAAACTGTTCGTGCCGTCGACTAGGGAAACCTTAATGTTCAAACTTTGTGTTTTAGCAATTTTTTCAGCAATTCAGACCCAATAAATACAGAACTTCTCAAACTTTATCACTTTCATTCTGTAAAGGCTTCGGAAAACTTAGAAAACAGTTCTTAACTTATAATCATGGTGCTTACGAGTTAAAGAGTTTTAAATCTCAACTTGGTAAGCACAAAAGGAGGGATCTTTATCACTACTAAAACTTTCATATACTTAAGAAAGTGCATGGTTATGCCAATTGGACAGACTCAGAAAACCTTTTTCCTCTGATATGAGGGTCAAAAAAACGTTGCATTTGACAAATAACACCCGTCAACAACCAAATTGTAGTTTTACACATCTCTGAGCTCAGAGAGCAAGATCATCAACTTCCTGCTATCAGTAGATACTCAGAAAGATTAGTTTTTCAACTAAATTGTCCAACTGCCAACAGAAAACCTTTTTCCCCCGAAATAAGTGTCAAACAGGTCCTAATTTGACAAATGACAGATTGTATCTTCATCTACAAAATGTAACACCCATTTCACCTGCCTACTACCCTTCAAAGTGAATACCTACCATTCGCTACACGCTACCACAACATACGTAAGCGGCGGCGCGCCGCAGACAGAGCGGCCACTACGAACAAAGCGTCATTTTGCACACACACATTGACATTGCGATTTTACAGGGAATATTGGGCAATATTGGACCGAGCTCAGTCGCGGCTGTCACGAGTGCTTTGTGCGAGAGTTTGTCGCGTCATTCATATATAAAGTTCTATAACGAGGTGGCATTGGCTGGGTTACCTTTATTAATTGTTACAGACCGAATATACTTTAAATTATTTCTTTGAATTTGTTCTTTCATTCATTTTTAATAAAAAAATAAAAAAGGCCATTACATTTTCAAGATGACATGTTAGAAATTTAATATCTAGGAAAATAATAAATTATTTTAACTCCATAGACGAAATTGGAAAGGCTATGAAACTTCTCATAATAATATGGTTTGAGTCATCCAGATCACAAATATCATATTTTTCCTTGTTTAAGTACATTTTTTTAGGCCGGGTATTTTGATTTTATAAAAAAAAAAAACACATTTATATTTCTGTCGAGCTTGATGCTTTTTACATTTTAATGTTTTTAGTGGGATCATTATTCTATAATCTATCTATTTAGTGGGATCTATTTATCGTCGTCGTCTATTTATCATTATTCTATAATCTATCTATTTAGTGGGATCTAAATATCACGACGCCACATAGGCGTCGTGATATTTAATGCATATTTGATGGTCTGTCTACCCTCTAAGGCATGGATGTATGTTTTGACGAATCGATGTATTTATGTTTGTAACTTAAACAACCTATTTTTTTAATATTCGGAATCAATAAAGTAGCAACCCTAGTGAATCTGTCAAGTTTAGCTGTCATTTTTCGAAACGGTGAGAGTGGCTCTTCTGTATACTTTCTATTTTGTGACGCTACACCATGTATAGCTTTAACAAAATGGCCGCCAGTCAACGTGACGGATGAGAACATCATGTATAATTCCTTCCCTACTTCTTGCGTTAATCCATTTGGAGAATTCGCGGTGTGTGTTTTCTTTCACTCTTGGGCTGTTAGAGAGGGATGGATTGTGATGGAAGGCCTGCGTTCTGTCACAGTAACATCTTTGTTGAAGTTTGTTTTTAACACATGTTACGTAAGAGTTTGTATTTCGGCTTCCAGTTCTAACTTTAGGTAAATTTTGGAAGTTTCTTGTTTAAAGGATTACGTGTTTATTTTTGGTATTAAGGCATCAGCAAAAAGGACCAAAAACCGGGTTGAGTAGGGTTGAAATCGGGTCAATACCCAGTTTTCGGATCACGCAACGCAAACACCCAAAATGTCGTTGGCTGGGTAATCTAAAAGGATTGAAAAGTTGGTGAACGTTTTCAAACTTTCTTTTTTAATTATTCAGTAATTTCCACCGATCAAAACCAAGCTTTTACGCTAACTCCATTTACAGTTGGAGAACTTTTCACAAACAAGCACTCGGAAAACAAGGGGATTTTGTTTTATTCCTGAGTACCAAAAATACTTTGTCACTGTAGTTGTTTTAATGACCGATCGATTTCCTACCGAGTACTTGTGTGTATAACAAAATATCCAAGGGCGGATTTAAGGAGGGGGAGGGGGGGGGGCACTTGGGCACTTGCCCCCCCCCCCCCCCCCCATCCGGTATTTTTGTGTACTGTGGAGATTCCATCACTGCACATACTTAGAAGCAAATAAAATTATCAGAGTTGTTCAAATATATAAAAAAAATAACAGAAATAACATGAGTGAAACTCTTGTCTTTCATAAACCTTCCTTTCACGAGTATTTCTACAAGTTCAAGGATGTATATACTTGAACTTTTAGTAATAAGCTTGAAGTATCATACTTCAAGTTTATTTATAACAGTTATTGTTGATTCTTTTGCCCGTCCGCCCCTCGTGCACCTCCCAGAAAAAATCCTGAGTCCGCCCTTGAAAATATCTGTAATAACCTGTACCTTTTTTAGTAGTGGGTTTAATAACCCGTGGTCCTTCTTAACAAGAGCCGTCAATTACCTGTAACAAACAATCAAATAATTATTATTGTATTCTAAATTACATCGTGGCAACAATATTAAAAAAGATAAAGTTAAGTTATGTGAATCTTAATAAGATTCAGGGTTCCGTTTGCGTAAAATTAAGCTTTAAATTGCAAATTTTTGTTAGAGTCAAGTGTGTGTCCCTTGCCAGCTAAATGGTTGCTTTTGGATATGTAAAAAAAAAGCACGGCAGTAGTATATACAAAGAAATTAAAATGAAAACTAAACACAGCTAAGAAGGCTTTACAAGTATACAAGTAATAGTAGACCAATTTGAAAATGTACTTGGCGAAGTAAAAAAAATATATATTGATGTATGGGGACAACAGTTTTCGAACGGCAAAGTTAATTTTGTCCCTTCGTTTTAGCAATGTTCGATGCTTTCATTTTTTATGGACGTTAGTATTTACCTATTTATTTTGGTGATTGTAGCTATTTATACGGAACCCTCTGTGCGCAAGTCAGACTCGCAATTGGCCGGTTTTTATTTAAAAGTTGCAAGCGCAGAGCATAGTGTTGTAGGTAAGTCTTAGCACACACTGCGATTTTTATTCGCGCGAATTTTTTTCCGCCCATTCTGCGATCTATGGCATTGTATGACGATCGCGTTGCGGAAAAAAATCGCGCGGAAATAGTACTGAAAAATTCGCGCGAATAAAAATCGCAATGAGTGTTAAGGCTAAGGCTCAATCATACAACGTGACACTGACATGACATGACATAAATTCTCAATTTAATTTTACTAATTGGTGTAAATAAATGTTTAATGACTACAAACGTAGTATATTAATAGTACACATTTCGTACGTAAAATACGCGTTTTGTTGTGGAATTGCGGATACCAGCCCGTTTTTAACCGACTTCCCAAAAAGGAGGAGGTTCTATGTTCGACATTATGTTTGTTTTTTTTTTTTTGTGTGTGTTTACCGATATCTCCGTCAATTGTGGACCGATTTTGAAAATTCTTTTTTTGTTAGAAAAAGTATGTGCCGAAATTGGTCCCATTTCAATTTGGTGAAGATCTGATGACCAACTTCGGAGATATACAACAGAACTGTTCAATAAATAACGGCAAATCTCTCGAGATTGCTGCAATCGCATGTCTGTTTATTGTTTATACCATTTCATAACATAACATCACGCCAGTACACTCTTAAGAGGTACGCAGATCTCTCATTTCAACGGTTATGTTCAAGTTTCATGAAATCTATTCTGTCGTTATAGGTACCTTACTAACTTGCCTATTAGGTAGGTACAACTAAAAAGTGAAAAATAAAAAACTTTTTTGCAAAAAAATACTACCGACTTCCAAATACAAAACTACAAAGTGAAAAATAACTTTAGTTTTTGAAGTCGGTGTCCATAACGCAAAAAATGGTACCTACGAAAGACACCGACTTCAAAACTAAAGTTATTTTTCACTTTGTAGTTTTGCATTTGGAAGTCGGTAGTATTTTTTTGAAAAATAGTTTTTTTATAACCTAACCTAGTACACATAGTGCATAAGCTTATATTGGAGTAAATCGATAGAATGATAAATGAGTAGAAATTAAACAAGGACCGCTAGTTTCTTAACAAATGTAATCCTTTTGTCGTGAAATAGTTCTATTTAGGATCTTCTTCGATTTTCGATCTCACAGAACACGAATTTTTTTTTTAACGGTAAAGACAACCACCGAAAACGAAATAAAAAAGCCCGACTGGTTAAAAAGCGAACTAAAAAGACGTAAACAAGAAGAAAATCATGCTGTGCAGTCGGAGGATACATTGTCATGTTCGCGAGCTGGCTGACCACAACCAGATGTATCCTCCGACTGTACAGCATGATTTTCTTCTTGTTAACGTCTTTTTAGTTCGCTTTTTAACCAGTCGGGTTTTTGTTTTTTTTAATTAACATTTTTTATTTATAACTTTTTAGTTATTTTTTTTTATAATTAGGTACATTTAAACATATAAGTGTTATATATTTTTGAAATCACCTCTTAAAACCCTTGATTTCGACATCCCACAAGATGGGTTTGACAGAAAATAAAAAAACAGGCCCCCACAATTTAGCGCCCAAAATCCGCCATTTTTCTATTTTAATTTTTGTATCCAGCTAGTGACACTCGCAAGGTTAAGACGAATTGATTGACGTAAGAATCATCAAAATCGGTCAACGCGTTTGGTCTCTGGAACGCCACATAGGAACAAACATACATACATACACAGACTGATAAACACATTACCCTCCTCCGGCAGTCGGGTAAAAATCAGAGATTAGGTGCGTTCGGTAAAGAGACGCGATCCGTCGACAGCTAAGCGACAACTGGCTTGTCGGCAACATTTTTGTCACCGTGCGCGCCCTTTCATATAAACCCATAGACTCAAGAGACAAATTAGTTGCATAGACAAAAGTTGCTCGTGCGCCCTATCTCTAATAGTTTCGTCTACGTTCATGTGCTAGTAAGCTACTGTAAAATATCACGCGTTTTTATCACAAAAACTTGATGAAAGCAAAAATGTGTATAAACTTTTGTTATCATTCGTCGGACATGAGAAGTTGGTCATTTACACGCTTTTTACGAACAAAGCTGATGCGGGCAGTTTGTATATGTCATAGTTAAAGCCCGTTTTTCGTTAAAACTCGTTTTCCCGAGTAAAACTAGTTGTGATGTGATATTAATATAGAAATTTTAATTAGTATTCATTACATTGCCTGGGGGCCGAAAAGTTCTGGAATGGGGACCGCGAACCGGAAGACGATATGTTGGAAGGCCTCCCACTAGGTGGACCGATGGACCTGGTTAAGGTTGCGGGAAGGCGCTGGATACGAGACGCACGGGATCGGTCAATGTGACGACGCCTGGGGGAGGCCTATGTCCAGCAGTGGACGTCTTTCGGCCTTGACTAGATTCATAACGTCCGGAGATTATACTTAGTGCCTGATTAATCACTTGTTCCATGATTAGTTTCTCTGTATTATCTGAAAATCAAATAAATCAGTGGTAAATTCTAGATTTGACTAGGTATTTAGTATTATCTAAAAATCAAATATATCAGTGGTAAATTCTAGTTTTGACTAGGTATTTAGTATTATCCGAAAATCAAATATAGCAGTGGTAAATTCTAGTTTTGACTAGGTATTTAGTATTATCTGAAAATCAAATATATCAGTGATAAATTCTAGTTTTGACTAGGTATTTAGTATTATCTGAAAATCAAATGTATCAGTGGTAAATTCTAGTTTTGACTAGGTATTTAGTATTATCTGAAAATCTCTAATAGTTTCGTCTACATTCAAGTGCTTACCTAGTAAGCTACTGTGAAATATCACGCGTTTTTATCACAAAAACTTGATGAAAGCAAAAACGTGTATAAACTTTTTTTATCATTCGTCGGACATGAGAAGTTGGTCATTTACACGCTTTTTACGAACAAAGCTGATGCGGGCTGTTTGTATATGTCACAGTTAAAGCCCGTTTTTCGTTATAACTCGTTTTCCCGAGTAAAAACTAGTTGTGATGTGATATTAATATAGAAATTTTCATTACATTGTCTGGGGGCCGAAAAGTTCTGGAATGGGGACCGCGAACCGGAAGACGATACGTTGGAAGGCCTTCCACTAGGTGGACCGAAGACATGGATATGGTTGCGGGAAGGCGCTGGATGCGAGACGTACGGGATCGGTCAATGTGGCGACGCCTGGGGGAGGCCTATGTTCAGCAGTGGACGTCTTTCGGCCTTGACTATATTCATAAAGTCCGGAGATTATACTTAGTGCTCTGATCAATCACTTGGTCCATGATTAGTTGCTCTAGTGCTAGTTTTAGCTAAAGCTTGTAGTGACATCTAGTTTTATCTGAAAATCAAATATATCAGTGGTAAATTCTAGTTTTGACTAGGTATTTCTAGTTTTAACAAAGGCATTTAGTAAAAACTAGTTCTAACTAGGGAAAACGCGGATAATCTAAAAACTGGTTTAAAAAAAAATCGGAGATACTTTTGAGTACCATACATACATAAAATAATATTACGCCTGATTTCCCCAAAGAGTTAGTCGGAGGTAGGTATACTTAAATTCCAGTTACCTATTTTTATGACCTACTAGCTTCTGCCAGCGGCTTCGTCCGCGTGGAAAGTGTTTTATCAAACCAAGGAAACATTTGGGCGCACGGTTGGCGTAGTGGTTGAGCGATTGACTGCTGCGCTGCGTGTCGCGGGTTCGATTCCCGCACGGGACGAATATTTGTATGACCTACAGATAGTTGTTCTCGCTCTGGGTGTTTGTGTATGTGAGTTTATATGTGTGGGGTAGGTTAAAAAAAAAAAAACGTGATAAAAGATAGCCTATGTGCTATTCTAGACTATAATCCATCTCTGTGCCAAATTTCATCCAGATCCGTTTACCCATTCTGGCGTGATTGAGTAACAAACATACATCCACACAATCATCTATCCAATATATATATATATATATAGTAATATGTAATGGGGACAAACCATTTGGCATCAATTGGGCACAAAAGTCAAAATTATTTTTTCACTTTTAACCGTTAAAGAAATAAATTTAAAAGTAATAATAATTGATTCTACTGTCCATTTGGAAAAGAAACTTGTTATGGAGAAGAACGGACAAGAAATGCCACACATACTCTTTAAAAAATAGTGTTTTATAACATTTGCATACATAGGTAAATAAATTCAACTTTCAAGTGAGGACGATTCACCCAGACTAACAGTACTATACTACGTATAGGTATAAAGTATTACAAGAAATAACAGGTAAATTTGACAAATAGGAACATGGTACTCACACACTTACAAATATAATTGCAAACAAGCAATACAAATTCAGACTGTCAGGTTGCCAATGAAAAAAGCCAGAAGTAAAACACAATATTACCTCGCCCCAGTCGAGAATCGATCCTAGTTCAGCAGTAGCGGTTTCAACCAGTACGAAGACCAATGAAGCAACGTTTGATTTAGTAGGTGAAAAATTGAGCGTTCCCAAGGCCGGGTTCCAATATTTTATCGCTCGTTATTGGTCAGTGTTACGACTCATACAACTGCTACCAATCATAAAAAGTAGTCTTAATAACGTGGTATATTAGGTATTAAAGTCGCCCGAACGATAAAATTTACTTCGGGCGCTTTATAGTGGGAGGTAATGCTGCAACATTATTGGCCACCTACTGATCTATTAAAGTTCAACCAAATTTCATCGACATTTGACACTTTAGATGCATAAACCATTTGTTAGGGTTCCGTACTCAAGGGTAAAAACGCGGACCCTATTACTAAGACTCCACGGTCCATCTGTCTGTCGGACTGTCTGTCACCAGGCTGTAGTGCATGAACCGTGATAGCTAGACAGTTGAAATTTTCACAGATGATATATTTCTGTTGCCGCTATAACAACAAATAATAATGCCGCTATAACAATAAATAAAAGCAGAATAAAATAAATATTTAAGTGGGGCTCCCAAACAACAAACGTGATTTTATGCTATTTTTTTGCGATAATGGTACGGCACCCTTCGTGCGCGAGTCCGACTCGCACTTGCCCGGTTTTTTATATTAGACAAGGGCGTAATTTTACAGTTTCCAGTCTAACATTTTAATCCGTAACATTAAGTTGCGAAAACTTTTGGAAGAAAATCTTAAATATTTTTACTCAGCTCAACCCCTACCTTCTCTAACCATGTCAAGGATTACATCAAAACTACACCAATCCAAAACGCCGCCCGTTTTCAATAAAACCAAACTTGCTACCAGATACAAATTGACTTCATCGCATCAAATCAAACGAAGATACAAAAGCCTTCATTTCTATAAAACGGTCCCTTTCTGCCCAGAGATCGATTTGGCTCATAGATTCTAAGGGCTGGGGTGACCATTCATCACTGACTGTAAAGGACGGTTCTATTATAAAGCATTACTGGGCTGACCCTGCGATTTGTAAGAAACGGGACGGTTTGGTATTTTGAATACGGCATTTGTTTTTGGCTTGGCTCAAACTATACATTGGTATATGTTTTGAGCCTTTAATTTGGTCATATCTTGAAACTGTAATAAATGACTTTCAACTATCAAATTTATAAAAACGTAATTTAAAAAAACTTAGGCAATTTTACCATGTCAAAATTGATTTAATTTGGGCAAAGAAAACTGACCAATCTTCAAAAAGCTGACATCTTGAACACCTGTCGAATTGTCAGAAAGTTCATGCAAATTGATGAAATCGAAATAGCTCCACATGATTCGTCCTCAACATAACACACCACACGCTGCATTAACTTGGTGTCGGCCCAAAAATATTTATAATGCGGCGCGTATAATTACAGAGACAATATAAAAACAATACCTTATGCACCAATGGTGTGCAAATCACGCGTCATGGGCAGCCTAAGAGCTGAGAATTTAAAACACGCGCCAATCTATATTAATATTATAAAGAGGTAAAGTTTGTGACGTTGTAAGGGGTAATCTCTGGATCTACTGAACCGATTTTGAAAATTCTTTCACCAGTAAAAAGCTACATTATTCCTAAGTGTCATGGGCATATATAATCAAAAAAATTAGAGATCCTTATGAAAATTGCAATAATGTAACCCAAGGTAGCAAAATGTTGCCTATAAAATTCATTCTTTGGCTTGAGCTGAGAAAAATATTGATGATACATAAAAATATTAGGTAGGTAGGTAGAGTTGGGTAGGTAGGGTAGGCAGGGTAGGCACGGTAGGCGCGATAGGCAGGGTAGGGTAGGCAGTTGACGGTAGCGAAGCCGCGGTGGTCAGCTAGTAATAATAATATGTTTATTTAAAACCATAAGGCAGAACAATCAATACAATTTTGGCTTAAGTCTATGTCAAGTTCACATGTGTTATGTTCCTGGTTTAGGTTATCCTGTGTTTCAGGCGAGACAATATCGTAAGGATAATCAAAACTTAATTATTTGAAATAGCACAAATCACAGCGAGGAAAGTTAAATATAACCCTTATTTCACTACATGTATTTAACCATCTTCAGAACATAATGCACAAAAATTATTATAGAAATCCCCAGAAATCCATATCATCAGCCTTTTTAATGTTTCCACTGCTGAGACACAGGCCCACTCTCTGTGAGAGGGAATGCGCCGTAATCCACCACGCGGGTCCATTGCTGTTGGTGGATTTCACATGTATTCGAACTTTTGGTTCTAATACATGTCGGTTTCCTCACCATGTTCACCACTGTTCTCAAAACGGTGAACGAAAACATCTTGAGGAAATCAGAAATCATCATCATCATTTCAGCCGAAAGACGTCCATTGCTGTACATAGGCCTCCCCCAGGCGTCGCCACATTGACCGATCCCGTGCGTCTCGCATCCAGCGCCTTCCCGCAACCTTAACCAGGTCATCAGTCCACCTAGTGGGAGGCCTTCCAGCGTATCGTCTTCCGGTTCGCGGTCGCCATTCCAGAACTTTTCGGCCCCATCGGCCATCCGTTCTGCGAGCAATGTGCCCTGCCCACTGCCACTTAAGTTTGGCAATTCTTCGGGCTATGTCGGTAACTTTGGTTCTCCTGCGGATATCATCATTTCTGACTTGATCACGCAAGGAAATTCCAAGCATAGCCCTCTCCATTGCCCTTTGGGTGACTTTGAGCTTTCTGATAAGGCCCATTGTGAGCGATCAGAAATCATAAATAAACAAAATAATATGCTAAATAAACTTTACTTTACAAGCAACCTTTTCTTAAAATATGATAAAAGCCCTATCAACTTAACCCCGTAATGCGGACCGTAATAAATTCTCAGTCTATCTGATGTTACGTCTGGAGGTCCTTGACCTAGACTGAAATCTTTGCCTAGATCTAGTCGGGCGTAGGTAGTGCGTGAGTGGCTGTCATCAAAATGTCTGTGATGTCATGCTGAAGGTGTATCCCGAAGGTTTTATTCGTTAAGATAAAGATTTTTGTGCTTTTTGTGGGTAGTCTGAACTTTCATAACCAATACTAGAAAGAAATAAACTTGCTTGTTTATTTGTGTGAGGGAACCACTGGAATTACTAATCCAATTAGGAAAATTATTTCCTTGATAGCTATTTCCTTGTTTCGTTATTAGGTTGATTGTTATTTCCTTTATATACTTTATATTATATATTTTCTCTATTATTGTATATTGTCTATTTTACATATTTTTTCAATGTATACACCCACGTCCCTGTATTACTAGCGGGGTGCCAACTGAAAATCAGAGCTGGGTGTCTGACGCCCAGCACATGCTGAGTTAGTGAACTTTTTTTTTGTGTCTATGTGGAATACATGTTTTCTATTCTTGATAGAAAACGAACTATCGGTGAGTGCCCTATGTTCTAATCAAGTCTACATAAGTTCAAAATTTTATCCGTATCAATTCCGCAGGTACGCCTTATTTGACTAAAGAACACTCGTGCTTTTAGTGACATCATAATTTTAGGTGGTTTATTTTTATCTTATTGTATTTATTTTATGTTCTTTGTATCTATTTTTCCGTACACAACGGTTTCCGTACGTCACGTCCTAGGCGACCACTGAAAATCAGCGCCGTGCTGTGGGTCCCCAAAGGTTCAGTAATATGCTGATTGGAAGCCTTCTTGCCACAATCACGAAAAGCATATGCCTGGCATCTTTTTCAGCCTTTTTCTTTTCTTTTTTATACAAAATGTAGGTAGTAAACGTTATTATTGTTTTATTTATTTCTCGTCTTTACTAACTTAATTGAAGTACTACTAATATTACTGTTAAGGGTTTAGCATAAGCATGTATTTATATTGTATGTCGTTTTGTGACAATTAAACTCTTTCTTACTTCTTTCTTTTTAACCGACTTCAAAAAAAGGAGGAGGTTCTCAATTCGTCGGAATCTTTTTTTTTTTCACACATCAATCTTTCTCATTTTAATTATATTGTTTTAGATATATGTGATGTGTGTGTTGCGTAATTCACATACACATTTTTGGGTAAAATACCTACAACTACGTATTAAGGAAGGTTTTTATCAAAACCATTTTATCGTTCTAGTGTTATCGTCGACCCACTTCAATTCACCTAACTCATGGGGAACGTGCGGTAGGTAAGGTTAAAACTTCCGATATGAAGTCCACGCCCTATCACGAAGGTTAGACCTGATTCTTTGATGCAAGTAACGGTGCTTTTAAATTAGACCGTAACATGAATACAGGTTCTTTAAAAAATAACAATGAAGTTAAGTAATTCACTGGGCGTGTCCATTACGTTAGGTATGAGGTTGATCCCCGGGTGGTTTCTCCTTTAAGATTTTCTTAATTCAGCCCAGAATTTGGAATTGTGAGTACTGCAGACAAGTGCGGTGCGACAACGCATTTTCACGGTACTTTTGTTTTGATATTGGGCTACCGATGTTACTGATAAAATGTCGGTGTTGCATGCTTTTCCATATATAAGAGTAGCTTTGGCGTGAAGTTATGTACAGTCGAGGGTCAAATATCCAGTCACAATCCTCCAAACTTAGTGTTTATTGTTTCATTGTAGAAGTTCAACAGTAGCCAACATCTTTAAATTATCAAAAAGGAGATGAAACTAGACGTGGACCAGTGACCTTCTTCTCAGAATTTTAAGTATAGGTTTCGCCAAACTTTTTGGCCGCCCTGAAGTTGGCTACAATGACTGCGCAGTAGTAAATTTCATACAAAAACAGCTCTGTTTCGTGCCTTGCGCATCGGAAAGGCAACTTCAGGGCGGCCCAGAAGTTTGGCGAGAACTATAATGAGTGATTGTGACTGCACTTTTGACCCCTAACTGTACGGTAAGGTTTCAAGTTCTGGTGTGCAGCGTCCAACCAATCATAGCGATTTTCTTAAGTGTTAGAAAATTTGCTACTAGTATAAAACCAGTAAGTAATAGCTACCTGACCTAGTAGATTGAAAGCTTGGCACTGAAAGTACCGTACTGCAGAATACAATCTAATTTCTGCGCTATTTTTGATGATTACGTAATAGAATACGAGTAGTAACTTACTAGACGGTAGAAATAGTCAAGTATGAGTACTGAGATGACGATAAGGAGCGAATTATGTAAAAAGAAAACAAATTATTTGATATAAAAAAAAAAAAAATCAAAAACCCAACTGCAAAGATGTAAAAAAGAAGAAAATCATGTTTTGCAGTCGGAGGATCAGGGGGTCAGACTGTTTGCGAATATTTATCCTCCGACTGCACAGCATAATTTGCTTCTTGTTTAAATCTTTGTAGTCAGGTTTTTTGATTTTATAAACGTTTTTTATTTACAACTTTTTAGCTATCCTCTTTGTCGAATGACTTATGAACATATAAGTGGTATATATTTTTGTAATCACTCGATGGGTTTGGCAGAAAAAAGAAGGAACCCCCACAAAATGGCGCCCAAAATCCGCCACGTTCCTTTTTTTTTAACAGCACTTATCTAAGAACACTTGGGTGGCCAAGACCTATCTAACTATATCTTAAATATAAAATCCGTCTAGTGGTTTGAAAGATACGAGGTAATAATAGTACATTATGGTACAAGTGTGTAATGTTGGTGATTACCGCTGAGGCGCCATTGAGACCCGAGCCGTCAGGCGAGGGTCTTAAAAGAGCCGAGGACGGTAATCATCATACACACGTGTATCATACGACGTTTTTCAACACTGTTGTGAAGAAAATAATACAAAAAAATCATTTCCAACAGTAAAAACGAGCTGTGAATTTTTTTTCGCAATGGCGGGCATAATTAATCAGTTTACCTATGCGCGCGCATCTAACAATGGCGATCGGCCTGTCGGCCATAGACTAAAAATAATGAGTTATCTTTTTTTTGGCTTTTCGCGGATAGCGTTTTAGCCACTTACAAAATGGGGAATTTCAAGTTTTCTTTATTACAGACAAAAACAAAAGTTATATTTAAGTGAAAGTTTTATTTATTAAACACGTACAAGTTGAAATTATCTATTTAAATACGAAGTTGCATGAAATTTGTTGCATTTGTACTATTGAGCACGATCTTTTTTGTATCGAAACTTTTTTAAGAACAAAGCAACTCAACCAATAAATAAAAAAAATAAACTCTTTATCCCACTTGTGAATAATAGTAATGAAAAAGTCACAGTTTGATAACAGGTGTCATTATGTGCCTAATTGCGGTGAAATTAGAGCCACTTTATGAGCAAGTGTGTTGAAAAGAATATTACATACATACAAGATACGCGCGAAAAACATAATCATTGCAGCCGGGTAAAAAAAAAATCTTCACTATTTTTTTATCTCACTCAAAACATGGTTCTCTCACAATGTCCCCATTACGCCCTCCACTCCCCCTTGACGGATTCGCTTCCAATTACCAAGACAATTTACAATGGGAGGCTCTACCATTTGTGCGCTGCCCAATTTGCCCAAAGATTCAGTGTACGTGCGGAATTATTTGATAAAAAAGTTATGAACTTGAGTAAGAATTTTTGTCTCGTGGATTTTTCATTGTTGCTCATTTGTTTTGGGATTTAAAAATGGAGTGCATAGTATGGGGGCTCTTATTTTTTGACAACGTAGGTACTATTAGAATTAGTCGATTTTGTAAGGTCTTTGATTGAGTCGAGTGAAGGATTATCAAAAAAATATCATTCAGTTTATATGTATGTATTCCAGAGCAGAAATCGTCGAAAATTTCTGTCTGATTGTTTGTTATGTTCTGATAATGTTGTCTTTTCATTCTTTAAAAAATAAACTCTACATAATCTTCTATGTATACCCCAGTTCTAAAAATTAAACCTACGATGCAGCTGTTGCATGGCATTTTATTTATTTTAATTCAAGTCTCACTCTTGACGCTAGGAAGTTGGACCACGGGTCTTCGGTAGGGGCAGTTGTCCAATCATTATTTTTAGTTGGACAACTGCCCCTACCGAAGACCCGTAGTCCAACTAGTTGGACATTATAGTTGGACCACGACCCCTAAACGCTATATTTTTTTTTTTTGTAATAATTTAACCGTTTTAATTCCATTTTTAATATTTCAATTTGTTTTTTATAACTTCTTATCTTTTTATTATACATACATGCCTGTTAAGTTTTATTAATCATAATTACACACATCAACACGGTCTAGGGATATTTCATACTCAATTAAATAACTCGAAAAGTACTGGCCGCATTGGAATCTTTTATACACCGATTTGTTTGTAATTTATCTCAGACTAATTTCCAAATTCAAATTTTTGAAAATTCTTTTGTTTCGGTGGCATAAAAATGTATTGATAGATGTCTCCTACAGGAGAGGGAATTTTCATTTGTGCGAAATTTAGAAAACAATACGAATTACGTTTAGTTACAGTTTTTTTTTCAGTTTTTAAACGAAAGATAAAGTTAAAATTGAGGTATTGTAGCCATGCAACGCCAACATTTGACGAGGGCGGAGATGTTACGAGCTGTGGGAATGCTGGAAGCTGGGTCTGTTCAGCGTAATGTTGCTGAGGCCATAGGGACCCACCAAAATGTAATTTCAAGATTGTGGACACGCTATCGTGCCACAGGTGAAGTAGCGGAGAGGCACCGGGGGCCAAGTCGCATCACTACCCCCAGACAAGACCGATTTTTGCAAATTACTGCGCGAGCTCAACCAAATGCAACGGCGACTCAATTGGTCCAAAGGCTGCGAGTGGAACACCAAGTGCTTGTGAGTGACCAAACTGTAAGAAGGCGACTGCATGAAAGCAATCTACGCTCTCGTAGACCACTCCGGGTCCCACCTTTACGGAGAGGCAATCGTGGACGACGATTAGAATGGGTTCGGAACCACGTGGACTGGGGCCGTGAGCAATGGTCCAATGTGCTGTTCACGGATGAATCCAGGTTCGGCTTCCAGATTCACGAAGGACGCGTGGTTGGCGAGTTCCTGGACGATGGAGCCGTCTTCAGAACCCTCAGGAAGTTCACCCATACCAAGGAGGAACAATTATGGTTTGGGCAGGAATTCGTCTTGGAGGACGGACGGATCTCGTTTGGCTGCGGGGCAATATGACGGCAGAACGATATGTCCAACAGGTGCTGGGGCCCGTAATCTTGCCCCACAGAACACAAATGGGGCAAGATTTCCTGCTCATGCACGACAATGCCCGGGCACACACGGCGAGAACGGTAGCAGCTTGGTTACATACACACAATGTTAGGGCTTAGACTGGCCTGCTCAATCGCCAGATCTAAATCCCATTGAGCATGCGTGGGATATGCTGCAAAGAAGAGCTCTGAAGGATGTTCCTGAAAATCTGGCTACAGAAGATCAACTTTTTGCGCACCTCAGAAGGACATGGGACAATATTCCGCAGCAAGACATTGACAACCTTGTTCTGAGCATGCCGAATCGTTGCCGATGTGTTATGAACATCATGGGCGCTTTCTCAGACTACTAACTTCCAAGTTTATAAACACAAATTAAATGATTTTTCTATTTTTTTTAGTTTTTACTCATAAATTAAAACTTAATTCATATACGGTTTCCGTCTATGCTTCATTTTTTTTCATAAAATCCTGAAATTTTGATCGAAGTACCCTAACCATTATAAAAAAATGGTAGAATATTAAATAACGTATCTTTTAAATATATACATGTCATATAAATAATTAACACATTGATAGTAATTCGCTTTTTTTAAAATATCCCTAGACCGTGTTGATGTGTTTATTTCTAAAATTTTATTTTGTTAATTGTAAGCGCAAGTCGTATTAATTTTGTAAAATGATTTTGTATTATGTGGAAAATGTCGCTGGGTGCACATTTGTTTTTCTTCTTGCTTAAATTGTATGTACTGCTGTAGTGTGTAGTCGTTTGTTTTCCCAAATAAATAAATAAACAGTAAGAAAAAGCAAAAATGGCTCAGACAGCTTTTCAAAGCTGCTTACTGCAATTAACACACTTTATTATTAATTTTACGGAATAAAAATATTCATCTATATACAGGCTGATGTCTAATCACGATCCAAACAAATGATTCACGTATCTTTTTTCTTTTTTATTCGAATTTCAAATTGTATTTTTAAGACAGTTCTTTTACTAAGCCTATTCGTCGATTAAGTATAGCCTTTAGATGAAGAACCTAGTACAGCCATAAAAATTATATCAACGTTTATTAGTGTCGTTAAAAAAGCTGCGTTGGGCCTTCCCGCGAAATTGAGAGATTAATTCTTAATTCGAATTTAAAATTTATTGTGCTCTTGCATTTTTTAGTGCCGGCAGCGGAATTGCGGCACAAAGAGGTTTTGCATCGATGTTGCCTTATTTTGTAGATGGAATTTTAAGAGCCTGCAAAAATGGAGGATCGCTTCAATGGACACGGCGTGGGCGTGGGCATCATTTTTAGTATCAAAAAGGGAACATTCTGAGGCTTTTATGTATGAGTTTTTATAATGATTTTGAGTAAGTAACGGTATAAAAAAAACGGGTAAAATAGATAAAATATGTGATTTCCCTGAATCACATTGAATCTATAGGTAACAGACGAAGACATATCTATACCAATATTATAAAGAGGAATGATTTTTTTGTTTGTTTGTACCGAATAGGCTCCAAAACTACTGGACCGATTTCAAAAATTCTTTCACCGTTGGGAAGCTACTCTATCCCCGGGTGACATAGGCTACTTTTGATCCCTGTATTCCCACGGGAACGGGAACTACGCGGGTGAAACCGCGAAGCGTCCTCTAGTGTGTAATAAAGTGAAAAACAGCCCGATTCAAACAGTAAAACGCCCTTAACTTTAGAATGACTAGCTAAGAACAATCTCGATAAAGTCACCTTTCAAACAAAACAAAACTAAATCAAAATCGGTTCATCCGTGTAGGAGCTATGATGCCACAAACAGAAACACAAACACAGAGGTTCACACGTCAACTTATAACACCCCTCTTTTTCCGTCGGGGGTAAAACCCTTACCATGTAAAGCAAATTAGACAGCATTGCATGCAAATTATACAACAACAAAAACTTACAGAAAAGTGGAACCGCAAATTACATATGGAAAAAAGGCTGAAAAAGCGCTTTATGTAGTAAAGCGAAACCAGCTTAAAAATAACGGCTTCACATACCGAATTATGCAGTACTTTCAATATAAATCTTGTCTTTATTCCACCAAAAACGCTACATTTAATTCAGAGTAAATTCCAGTAAACGGCTGCCTCGTTGAAAGCACACATGGTGCTCGAGAGAGACGTATACAAATTAGAACACCTTACTTGAGTTAAATGGAAAGGGGATGACGTCACGCTCTCACGCTTAGGATTCGTTTCTACGGGAAATATTTCGAGTGTTTTTTTTTTTTTTTTTTAGTAAGATTAGAAAGAAATAATGAAAAATGTTTTTAACAAAAAAATGTAACCGACTTCCAAAATCCATGTTTAATTAAAAAAATCCCATTTAGTTGTGATACATAACGAGCAAGTTCTATAGTAAGGTTACATAGTGCACAAAGATATGCCAGAATAGATTACCCGAATTATATAAAACTTGAAAATAATCGGTGAAATGAGAGTGTACCAGGGTGAGCCGTACACATCTGCGTACCCCTTTAGAGCGTACCGGCGTGATGTAATGTTATCAATAAATCTGCCTAGCCTTTGTCAAACTATATTGGTGTCAGATCTCAAGCTTCTGACTACTTGTAAAGAATGTCAAAGATCTTCAAATGACAGCCGGGACCAATGGCTTACCGAGCTTTCCGAGGCACGGAGGAAACTAAGTATGTTGAAATGGTCACCCATCCACGGACCGACCTCGTCAAGCGTTGCTTAACCTTGATGATCGACCAGTGCGGCTGTTATTATTTAGCCACGAGTTGATGTAATGTTATGCAATGGCGTAAACAATAAACAGACATGCGATTGCAGCAATCCCGAGATATTTGCCATTGTTTATTGGAGAGATCGGTAGTGTATGTCCGAAGTACTCCATCAGATAAATTCCAAATTTAAATGAGACGACAAAGCACCAGCTTTTAAATAAAAAAAAAAACATCAACATCGGTTCACCGGGTAAAAAGTTTTGAGGTGACACACATAAAATAATACAATCATTGAGATCTTCCTCTTTTTTAAGTTGGTTAAAAAGAAGGAAAGTGAGACGCAAAAGTTATAGAAATCTTAACTAATATTATAAATAGAGAGTCCGAATTTTGTGAGTTTGTTTAGATGTGTAGGGTAGTATCTGGAACCACTACACCTATTGTATATGTCAAGGCTGGCCGATAGATGCAAACCATCGGGAAGTCAGGATGTATTCCCTTAGGTTAAGACATCGTGTGTGGGCAGGTCGTTGGGTACAATCGTGCAAATGAAATCACAGATATTATTCGATACACTGGGTTTATTCAAATATTCAGAGTTACAATCTTGCTTACTAATATTACGGATCGACACTGACTCTACGACGTCTTCGCTCTAAGGCTGCCAGTACTTGACTTGACTGCTCTATTCCACTCTCCCCACCGCGCAAGCGGTTAGAATAAGCGCGCCAATGCGTAGTTACTTAGTTACTAGTACTTTGCCGCCAGATGGAGTGCTTGCGCTTTGTTTTGACGTCCGTACTATTGACTAAACCCGACATTATATGTAGGTATATTGAGGAACTTAACACCCAATATTTGTCAACTGCAAATAATGTTTGTGTTTGTCGGGCAAACACACTAAACAGGGTTTCTTCTTTCTTAAAATTTGATTTAAAAAGAAAGGTTTATTAAAAAATTACAAAAAATCCGCCTGCTTAAAAAGCGAACATAAAATACATACATAACAAGAAGAAAGTCATGCTGTGCAGTCGGAGTCTACTATTCGTGAGCTGGTTGACCAAAACCAGACGTATCCTCCGACTGCACAGCATGATTTACTTCTTGTTTACGTCTTTTTAGTTCGCTTCTTAAGCAGTCGGGTTTCTTTTTTTTATTTATATTTTTTTAAATAACATTTTTATTCAAATTAAGTACATCTTTTATATTTTGAAAATTACCTCTTAAAACCCTTTATTTAGATACTCCACACCATGGGTACGAAAGAAGAAAAAAATTGGGCTCCCACAATATGGCGCACAAAAGACACCATATTTCTATTTGCCAGTTTTAATGTAGCCAGTGACACTCATAAGGTTAAGACGTATCGAATCGACTGACGTAAGAATCATTAGAACGCCACATACGAACAGACATAAATACGTACATAGACTGATAAACATACCCTCCTTCGGCAGTCGGGTGAAAATAATAAAATACTCTGTATAATTCTGTTATCGACCAAGAATTCAATCGCGGAACCTATTTACCTATTTTTTTTGCAGCCATTTTATTTCTAGGCGTTAAGCGTTTATAAATACAGTTGTAATTATTTGGCAATTTATGATGTGGTCAAGATTATATTGGGCTTATAATGAACTTGTGTACCAACAGGCGACACTATGCAACAATGTAGTGCAAAACCGGTTTATAGAAATTTGTTTTTAGTTCTGACTGTCGTTAACAGATGTCACTGTGCGCTTGCCCTGCATTACTGAATCGCGATGTTAAGATTCTCCGCCATTTGGTTGGATATCTCGCTCCCCGAAATTTTAAAGTATCTCTGGTTTCCCTTCAAAACGCATAAATCTTTCGCCTTTTACTAAAGATTTCCGTGGAGGGAAACACTCAAATGAGTCTTATGCATTTTTGAAAGACTTCGCTTCGGCGAAGTTTATAATTTTAATCGATGAGGCAAACATGTGAAGAAGTACTATCGTCAATCGTGACAATCTAAGAAGTAAAAACTCCGATGACGTTTCTCATTTTCTCATGTTAGATGCCGCGATCAATTTGTAAGTAAAAAATTTAAATATATAAAAATCTATTCCATAAATTCATAATCCTAATATTTACTATGTTAATGTTACCTAAATACCCATCCATACTAATATTATAAATTCGAAAGTAACTCTGTCTGTATATCTGTTACCTTTTCACGCTTAAACCACTGAACGGAATTCAATTAAATTGGGCAAGGAGATAGATGGCATCCTGAGAAAGGACATAGGCTACATTAAGAAAAAAAAATAGGTTGTGTAGGGTAGAGTAGGTAGGTAGGGTAGCGTATGTAGGTAGGTTGGTAGGTATGTAGGGTAGGGAAAGGTAGGTATGAATGGTAGGTTAGGTTGGTAGGTAGGGTAGGTAGGTAGGTAGCCAGTTGACGGGAGCGAAGCCACGGAGGACAGCTAGTACACTATAACAACGAGTATCATTCGTACGCATCAAGCTTAATTAATAATCAGTATTTTTTAACCGACTTCAAAAAAAGTAGGAGCTTCTAATTCGTCGGCATAATTTTTTTTTATGTATGTTCCCCGATTACTCAAAGACGCCTGAACCGATTTAAAAAATTCTTCTTTTGTTTGAAAGGGTATACTTCCTAGTTGGTCCCATAATCATCAGGTCAGGATCTGATGATGGAATCCTAGAGAAATCGAGGGAACTCCTCAAATATTATAGGCAAACATATAGTGATTTTGGTATTTCCATCAACAATGCAATCATTTGCACTCAGAAAGTATCATTTGGTGAAGTGGTACTGATGAAGAAGACCACAGATGGCCACTAGAACTCCTAAATGCTAAATATGTTACGAGCATAAGATATCTCGAATAGTTAACCGACAATAATGAAGCAATTACTTATAAATAAATGGTACTGATGAAAATGGCACCATCGAACTGATCTGATGATGAAGCCGGAAGGTAGGCACTGGAACTCTAATATAAAACAATGTATCCTAGTCGTGTTTAGGCTTATTGGAATCGCCATGAGATGTACTTTGGCTATAAATGATAATCATGTTAATTGGAGGTACCTACCAAAACTAAAAAGAGAAAAATAAAAACTTTTAACAAAAAATCAAACCAACTTCCAGAACAAAAAACTGCAAAGCAAAAATTAAATTTCTTTTCCGAAGTCGGTGTCGAAAAACGGGAAACAATGGGTAGGTACAAAAGACACCGACTTCAGAAAAGAAAAAAAAAATTGTTTGTAGTTTTTTGTTCTGGAAGTCGGTTTGAATAGCTGTCAAATCTGACTTCTTAGATTTTCACGACTATAACCTAGTGGTACTATGAACTGTTACCTGCTATGATCCTATCATACTCCTTTTTACCCGACTGCCGAAGGAGGATAATGTGTTTATCAGTCTATGTATGTTTGTTCCTATGTAGCGTTCTGGAGATCAAACGCGTTGGCCTATTTTGATGATTCTTATGTCAATCGATTTGTCTTAACCGTGACAGTTAGAGACTGGCTACATTAACATTCGAAAATAGAAAAATGGCGGCTTTTGGGTGCCATATTGTGGAGGCCCAATTTATTTTTTCTTTCATACCCATATTTCGTGGGAGGTATCAAAATAAAAGGGTTTTAAGAGGTGATTTCAAAAATATACAATAATTATATGTTTAAATGTACCTAAATCGAAAAAAAAATTAACTAAAAAGTAATAAATAAAAAAAGTTAATTAAAAAAAAACCGACTGCTTATGAAGCGAACTAAAAAGACGTAAACAAGAAGAAAATCATGCTGTGCAGTCGCACGATACATCTGATTTTGGTCAGCCAGCTAGTTCGCTTCTAATTTAAAGCAGACGGTAATTATTTTTTCGCTCCTTTCGTACATCTGGTCATTATACACGCACACCGTTTATGAGTACCTACTTCCCACCTGATCTTTCTTTGGATACTTTCCGATACATTTATTTCAGAGGTCATTGAAGTACTATTCCGAGTACCTAGGTACATATTGTATACTTGGATAGCGCGTAGAGCAGAAAAAGTACCACTTAGGTTGCAAACTGGACACGAAATCGTCATCAACCAAAAAAAAAACGAATAAATAAATAAATCAGCCTTATAATGTTCCCATTGCTGGGACACAGGTATCCTCTCTGTGAAAGAGGTAATGGGCCTTAATCCACCACGCGGGCCCAGTGCGGGTTGGTGGATGTTACAATGTCTTCGAATGTTTGGTACTAAAACATGTAGGTTTCCTCACGATTTTTTCCTTCACCGTTTTAAGAGCAGTGGTGATGAAATAATGTACACAAAGAGAGGCGCCTGCCTGGGTTCGAACTCACGAACTACGACACGTAATTCAGAGCTGTTACCTCTAGGTCACCACTGCTCTTCACAAATCGTAATGTCATCATAATGTGACATAGTGTAAGCATTTCTACTTTCGATTTCATATATTTTATCTACTCTCATATCGTAATATTCGAATTATAAAATTCAAAACGAGTTTATATTGGCATACTTTATAAACACAATACCGAAATTTAAAAATAGAATCTTATTATAACACTATTTCTCTAACAAAATAATGCTATAAAACATTTTTTTTTCTATTACAATACAGGAAAAATCCAAGAAGTTAATCACTAAGGAGTTTCCATCTTTTTTTTTTTTTGTAATGCCATTTTATAGTACCTATTATAAAAAGATTTGATTCCAATTTTAAATTGTCTATGACAAGTCCCGCTTTAGACATAGCACGCACTGTGATTTTTATTCGCGCGAATTTTGTTTCCTTCTACCTGTTCATAGAGCTCAAAATATTTGGGCGAATAAAATTCGCGCCGTGGTGCGGTGGATTCTGTGGCAAAACAACGATTTCTTGCGGAATTATTTCCGCACGATTTCGTTACCGATGCGAACAACTTCATACAATTACATAGGTCGCAGAATGGGCGGAAAAAAATCGCGCGAATAAAGATCGCAGTGCGTGCTAAGCCTTAGCGCATGCGCGGTTAATGCGGTGATGTGCTGGGTTTTGGCGCCAGTCATACGTTTTGCAAGTTTTGCTGTACTGAATTTCATGAGTTATTTAAATTATTGTGTGTGAAATGTCTGATTTCAGTGAATGTGAAGAAAATTTGACTCCGCCCGATATTTTAGATGCGGCGAAGGAAATTACTCTTAATTTATTACCAGCAAAGTCGAGAAAAGTATATGACAAATGCTATCACGATTTTATGGCATGGAAAATGCAAAAAGAGGTATTTAGTAGATTCAATCCCAATTTATGAGTGTAGATAAAGTAGTGTATGAAACTGCACATAACTAGGTATTAAAACATTCGTGTGAAAGCTATTAAAAACCTCGCCTACGGCTCGGCTTTTAAACACACACTCATGTTTTAATACCCCTCATTATGCAACAGTTTCATAAACTACTATTTTGCATTCATGTGTATTTTACAAAATTCCTTTACAGTAGCTATAGACACTTTACATAATTTATTCGTACAGTTGCAAACCGTATCATCACGATCATCACCTTTAAATCACAATTATGAAAAGAAAAAAACCGGTCAAGTGCGAGTCGAACTAGTGCGCCGAAGGTTCCGTACCTACCCTTTATACCGCCATAATATTATTGGTATCATTTTTTATTCTAGGTCAACAGGAACTAGCATATAGGTTTTCGACCCAAAACCTATGATTACTTCCGGTCGACCTAGAATTGTCAACTTTGGTTAAAAGCAAGGTCCAAGCCCAAGTAAAGGGAAAATTCCGAAATAAAAAAAGGGTGAAAATTATGTTAAATTTTGTTACAAGTTTTCGCGAAAATCTAATCCCATGCATATGATATGCCCATATCTTTTTATCGTGTTGACTCAGTGCCTTGATTTTTATACACCTAATAGGGACTTCAGTATCTGGTATAAATATCAAAATGGGTGGTGACACACGGACAAACAGACGGACAGACGGGCACGAGAGTGATCGTTAAGCGTTCCTTTTTTACCTTTTGAGGTACGGAACCCTAAAAATTGAGGCAGGATAATCCTTAATGACCCGAAGGTACATTGAATATCTCTACAAATCACCAAGTTAAAAACTTTTCCCTTCTCCGATTTTTTTTTCCCAAAAAGTCAAAGGCGAAAAGTTCACTTATCAGGCAAAATGACGAAAAAGTTCAGTTAAAATTGTTCAAAGCGTCGAAATATGGCGATGATAAAGCGATTATGATCCCGCACGAGTTGTAAAAGTTCAGGATTACCGACGAAAGTTACAGCTACCACAAAGGCAGTAAAGGTAATATTACAGGTGATAAAGATATTACTGCGATCTAGACTTTGCTGAAATGTATATTTTAAGATTGTGGTGAACTTGTTTAGAACTCGTGGTTACATAATAACAGCCACAAGGGTCGATCTTTCAGGTTAGGCAACCTTTGCCAAGGTCGGCCCAAGGATGAGTGTGTGTAGCGACACATTTTTTATCGTTTGAAATCATCCAATGACTTCACCCGCTCTGAGAGAAGCGGGAGGGCGTTTCAAACTTTTACGGACTAAAACCCACCCGTGTTCCTTCAGTTGCTTGTGCCAGGGCCGCGGTAAATCTCTTTCAAATTTGGTCCCGTCAGTATTGCTGACATCTCTTTGAGGCGCGCGTGGAACAATACGCGTGTGTAGCGACCCTAGCGTTGCGATTTGCTGAATTGTATTTTTGATATTTTTAACGGATCGCGTTTTAGTGGGTTGGATAAGAGTCCCACATAACAGCGCTAACTCCCCATGGTAGCACAGTATGCATGAGCATTTCTCAAGCATAGCAATACATACCAAGATTCCTCAGTGCCTTGGCAAGCACGTTAAGGCGCCGATACCCCTCAGTAGCTGATTTTAAAATAAGAATCACGTCTAAACGGCTAGTCGTATTTTATTTTTAATAAATATATGTTATTTTAGAGCATTTTTTAATAGATTAATCTACGACAATTTTAATTTTTATAGTGTAATTTATTTGTAAAGCTATGCCTAACACGGACGCCTGCGAGGGTTATATTAATGGAATTTTCCATTACTATACGCCATCCATCTCATAGAAAATTTAATTAACTACATTTTGATCTAAGGTTTTTTTTAAAGTTGTAAAATAATAGGTATAAGGAAACTACAAAAAAAAAACGAATTTTATGTCGCGCAGGTGTGAAACGATTGCGCGTTTTGTTCCCTCAAGGTCGTTGTCGACTGTCGTCGTCTTAAGCAGTTGGTCCCGTTTGTCATTTTTTGTTCTTTGAATTTAATTTCGGAAAATAAATTTTACATCAGCGCTGCCAAGGGGTATCGGGTTACCCAGTTACTGGGTTGAGGACATCAGATAGGCGGTCGCTCCATGTCTTGTAACGATATTTAGCTGCGTCTGTTTGGATGACCCTAATATAGTTAGCTTAGCAATTACTGAGCTTGGTTATAAGATTGGAGAGCACACAAATATTCACAAGACACTCTCACATTCACACTTATGCATAAACACACGCACACACACCACACAAGAGCTCTTTTTAACCGACTTCCCAAAAAGGAGGAGGTTCTACGTTCGACTTCATGTTTGTTTTTTTTTTTTTTGTATGTTCACCTATATCTCCGTCAATTGTGGACCGATTTTGAAAATTCTTTTTTTGTTTGAAAACGTATGTTCCGAAATTGGTCCCATTTTTTTTTGGTGGAGGTCTGATGAAGAGCTTTGGAGATATACAACAGAACTCTTCAATAAACAACGGCAATCTCTCGGGATTGCTGCATTTGCATGTCTGTTTATTGTTTATACCATTTCATAACATAACATCACGCCAGTACGCTCTTAAGGGGTACGCAGATCTCTCATTTCACCGGTTAAGTTCAAGTTTCATGAAATCAATTTTGGCGTTATAGTTACCTTACTAACTTGCCTATTAGGTAGGTACAACTAAAAAGTGAAAAATAAAAAAAAACTTTTTTGCAAAAAAATACTACCGACTTCCAAATACAAAACCACAAAGTGAAAAATAACTTTATTTTTTGAAGTCGGTGTCCATAACGCAAAAAATTGGTACCTACGAAAGGCACCGACTTCAAAAAATAAAGTTATTTTTCACTTTGTAGTTTTGTATTTGGAAGTCGGTAGTATTTCTTTGCAAAAAAGTTTTTTTTTTATTTAAAGGATTATTTTTTGTTTTTCTATTACTGATGCATAACATGTTGTGAACACTAGTACCATAACGGGTGAGGACACTGACTCCAGTTACACAGGTCTCACCTAGCACAGAAGTCAAGGTTTCAAATGGAAATAATTTTTATTTTTCTTTGTATCAGTAAAATATATTTTATTATTTATATTCCTTTTTTCATTTACAATCTTATTTGATACATTTTTAAATATTAAAAAAAGAAAACTTAAAAAACATTTAAAAATATAAAAAATAGAGACCCACCAGTATCAGAAACAGGGTCCAAGCTACCGGTGGTTAGGGCTCCAGGGACAGGAACCTCCTCACAATACGAGCCGTATCAAGGAGTACTGCCTTTTGTATCAGGCCCTTGATCCAACCGCGTAATGACAGCCTCGACAGATGGTCAAGAGGCTATTGACCATCAGGCCGTAATTACAATCGGCACAATGATTGCCGAGTCCACGTTCCACATGTCGACAATCTCGTGTGCTAAGTCAAGATACTTGATTTGTTTCTCTTTCTCAGCTTTCACGAGGTTCTCGTCATGCGGGATGGTGACATCGATTATCATTGTGCGGCGCGCTAATCGGTCTATCACCACTATATCCGGCTTATTGGCAACAATAGTCCTATCAGTGATGATAGACCGATCCCAGTATAACGTGACATGGTAATTTTCGAGAACTGGTTCGGGCACATACTTGTAATACGGTACCTCAGAATCCACTAGATTGTATTTCAAAGCAAGCCAGGATTATTCACCAGCAGGTGAATAATCCTGGCTACTTGGTTATGTCTGTGCAAGTACTCGCCGTTAGCTATTTATTATTATTAGATTGATAGTAGCAAATTTCTTTTTCAATGTCCAATTATCAAGTCTTCTTTTGTTTTTGTCTGGCAGCCTTATTGTGTAATGAATTCGGCAAGGAAAAGGGCAAATAGTATTAAAATCAACCATTCGAACTTGATTTTATCACTGTAATTAATAACCATATTAAGAAGTTGAAATTATTACCAAAATGTGTTAATATTAATTAGCAGAAAGGCTCAGATCTCAGCAAATACCTTACTTTATTTTAATAGTTTTATGCAATGATATTCAAATAAACAGAAATGTTATGAGCGCGCGCATTGTGAAGACCCGAATAGGTCACAATTGTGACCTTTAGTCTTTAGTTCATGTCACGCATGGCGAAGAGCGATAGGCTTTGTTGAAACAAAAACAAAATAAAAAAAATGCCATCGTGTGTATTTAGAAATAGTACCTATCTATTATGATACCAAAGTACATAAAACAGAATGCATCTCATACCATATGTCAATACCATAGCTATTTATTTTTTTCCCTAATATTCTGATATTTGGAGGTTAGAAAAAGATAACAACATTGGTGGTCAGAATAATGTTCGTTTACATTCACACGCAAGTGACAAACACTAGCTGTCTCTTTTTCTTTTTGGTTTTATCAAGCCATCCCTTTCGACTTGTGGTGAAATGTCAGATGAATGAAAAGTGTGTATGTGTGCTGCCACTGATGCGCGGAAAACTTTTTTCAATTGTTTTGTGAGTGTATAAAGTATCTGTTTATTTGAATATCATTGGTTTCATGTCTACTCTTCACCTTTGATATAAACATTTTTTGAAACCGAACGTTGAAATCGCCTTTATCTTTCAAAGAAGTTGATTATTCCCAAGCATTTGTTTTAATGAAGTTCTTTTGTTATTGCCAGGAATCGTGGCTCGAGAACCAAACTATTTAATTTAATGTTATGCAAACTATTAACCTCGAATTCTAAGAAGCATATCAAAACCGATTTAATTCCAAAAGAAACCTCTTCAGAATGCTAATCACACGGTCCAGCTCACCCAGAGAATTTCAATTAAAGCTATTCAATTTAGTACTATACTTTATTTAAAACTAAACTCGATCTGGGAGCACCTGGATTCTGTAGCGTCAGCAAAAAACGTTGAGTCATTAGGTGACCGAGCATTTTACGGGGAGGCCATTTGGACAAAATGGAGGATTAATTTGAGAATACTTACAATAGCTTTTAGAGGTAATGGCTTCTTATGTGTAGATTAAGGTGAAAAGTGTTTTTTTTTTGGAATATTTGTACGATATTTTTGTGTTTTTTTTAGATTTACAAGGTTCTCGTGAGTGAGAGCGACTGGCACTTGACCGGATTTGCAATTAATTTTAAAATGTAATATAATGACTAGAGACCGGATTATATGCATTTGTATATGAAATTGCATATTTACCCCATTCACAGCGGCAATTGCATATTACATATAATATCTAGTGATGATGCATATTTTTGCTTTATTTATTATATTTTTCGGTAGGTTACCCTATTTATAAGTGTAATATTAGACTCTTAAACCAAAATTTCGTCATATACACTATCAATTTTCACTTATAAAAATATTTTAATTGATATATACATTAATATTTAGAACACCTACCTACCTGATTGTTTACGTTTACAAAAATGTTAAACAATTTTTCGTTGTAGTGCATTGTTATCGTCTACAAAGTTGTTACATTTTGGTATTGATAATGATAAGTTATGATTGAATAATTCACTAATTGTATGCTGATTTAGAAGAGAGTTTTCTTCGTTTTCTAAAACTTTAATGTTGCACATTTTACAAATATGTATACATATTTTTGGTTTTTCCATGCATATTTGCGTGCATATGTCAAGCTTTATATGTTGCATATAATCCGGTATTTAATAATGGCATTATTTTTTATGAGTATGTTCCATATTTATGTTAAACACTTCCTAAATCTGCACTTGAACTTTGGTAGTTACCAGAAGTTACTCTTACCTTGTGGTAGAAACTCCAGTCGAAGAACTTCGAACAATATCAGTTCAAATATTTACCTGAAACAAAAATAACATCGAGTAAATATATGAACTTCCTCTTCTTCTCTATTATGAACCCTTTATTCTCTGAACAAAACACAAAAAAATACCGCAAACATTTTTGTACAAGGATGAAACGACGCCTTTTGTGCTGACCGTACGCGGTTAACAATCCGTGTCGATCACGGATAGTATAATGATCTACTGCGGATTTTCTTGTTCCATTTACTTATTGAAGCGAGTACCTCGAATTGGTTCAGATATAATTTGTTAAAATGATAAGATGGAATTTGTTGTTTTAGTGTTTTGTCAAAAATATGATAATAAATCGATAAAATATTGATCAAATGAACATAAAAAAGGCAATTCTGCTCTTAAGAAATGTTTTAAGACTGAGTAACAAGCCACAGAAAATATTCTGTATCGGCTATATCTTTATATCTTCCACGAAAGTCAGGGTTTAATAAAAACACTCCAAATCTTGAATGAGGATTTTCTGACATAACATGCACTAGGTGGCAGCACTGAGAGGTAAGGCCCAGGGGGGTGACCGCAAGCTCTTAGAGTAAGTTTATTTTGAGATCGTTTAAGTGACAGATGTATACAAGTCATATACATCTGTCCCTGACACACACTCAAAATAACCTTACTTTTTAATGTACTTATATTTTCAGACATATAAGTCACGTTTTCCAACTGGTAGCGTGAATTTTCCTAAAAAACCACATTTGAGATGTTTTCAGCATTATTGAGGGTAAACTTCTTATATAACTAAATCTATACTAATATTATTAAGCTGAAGAGTTTGTATGTTTGTTTGAACGCGCTAATCTCAGGAAATACTGGTGGAATAGAAAACATATTTTTGTGTTAGATAGTCCATTTATCGAGGAAGGTTATAGTCTATATCTTCTTCTTTTCGTGTGAGGTGTAGCCACCTCTGGTGTCAGAGTTAATTAAGCCGCCTCTGGGAATCCCCACAGGCCTCTGACTTGGCTTTTTCAGACTTACATTATAACAATATAAGTCCAGGTTTCCTCACGATGTTTAGTCTAACATTACGCTACAGCCAATAGGAGCGGAGCAAAAATGAAAAATGTTTCAACAACGGGAAAATTGATTCCTTTTTGAGAGCTTCCGTAGCGTGCGCTGCGTAACCGGTTAAAGTTACGCAACATTCATGTATGAAGGGTAGGTAGGGTAGATTGGTAGGTAGGTAGCCAGTTGACGGGAGCGGGACAGCTAGGTAGTTACATAAAGCTAAATATTAACAAAAATTCTTTTAATCACACAAAGTAACACCCTGAATAAAAAACAAAATACCAAAATGGAATTGGTATCACACACTTTTTTCTGTACAAATATTCTACCAAAACTAGAAATACAATTCAATCCTATTAAGGACCAACCGTTTCAGTGTTTCAAGTAATTGCGTTACTTTAACAGTATTCCGGTACAATGTACGGGTGAGTTAATATTGTACAGTTACCATCAGAGTAATGACTACTCAATGAAATGAACTTGTTGCGAAGACTTACTTTGTTGTTATGTGTCCCTGGTACATGATAGCAGATGTATTTTTTATAGATGATGAATTTAGACTTTGTTATGAAGCAATGTATTATTTTTGTCTATTATTATTCCTTTTGTAAACTATTGTATGCCTGTATTGGTCATAAAAACACATTTTTAGAAGTTTCATCTTATTTCTGTATCACGATCATCAACATCATATTTTTGCCTATTATTATTTCCTTTTGTAAACTATTTTTCAACACACTTGCTCATAAAGTGGCTCTAATTTCACCGCAATTAGGCACATAATGACACCTGTTATCAAACTGTGACTTTTTAATTACTATTATTCACAAGTGAGATAAAGAGTTTTTTTTTTAATTTATTGGTTGAGTTGCTTTGTTCTTAAAAAAGTTTCGATACAAAAAAGGTCGTGCTCAATAGTACAAATGCAACACATTTCATGCAACTTCGTATTTAAATAGACTTTAATTGTTTAATAAATAAAACTTTCACTTAAATATAACTTATGTTTTTGTCTGTAATAAAGAAAACTTGAAGTTCCCCATTTTGTACGTGGCTAAAACGCTACTCGCGAAAAGCCAAAAAAAAGATAACTCATTATTTTTAGTCTATGGCCGATCGCCATTGTTAGATTCGCGCGCATAGGAAAACTGATTAATTTTGCCCGCCATTACGAAAAAAATTTAACAACTCGTTTTCACTGTTGGAAATATTTTTTAGTATTATTTTCTTCACAAGTGTGTTGAAAAACGTCGTATGATACACGTGTGTATTGATGATTACCGTCCTCGGCTCTCTTAAGACCCTCACCTAACGGCTCGGGTCTCAATGGCGCCTCAGCGGTAATCACCAACATTACACACTTGTACCATAATGTACTATTATCTACTTCGGTTTCGTTATATTCGAAATACAAAATTGACAGCGGTTTCATAATGATACCCATAACGACATCGGGTTGCATTATGCGAATCGTCATAAACTCTAAAACACAAGCAAAGACATTCTGAACATACAGCCAGGTACCTATAATATTACTTCGAAATCGAGACAATGTAAATGATGTTTTTAAAAATGAAACATGTTTAGAACAAAAGTATCGTATACTATTTGGCTGTTGCGGCTACAAGATCTTTGCCTTATACCTAATAAATAGTAAATAAAAAAATAAAATAAAAAGTGGACGCAGGAAAAATTTCTGAGTGAAATTTTATTCCAAATTATTTCAATTTTTTCAAAAAAATACTCCACCAGATATAACAAATAGAACAGTTGCGGCTACAAAAAAATTACTACCAGAAAAATCTAGACATGTATATGAGAAATGTTATGAAGAATTCGTGATATGGCGGGAACGTAACAATATTTGTCTATATCTGTGTTTTATTCCTACCTGCGTAGATAAAATCTTGTATGCAACTGTACGTTATTGTTCTTTTAATAACTCGTGCCCACCTATTTCGGTACGCGCTACGCTTGTACCGAATAATGGCACTCGTATTAAAAGACCGTCCATAACGTAACAGTTGCATAAATAGCTATTATGGCTGTATTGGGCATAACAGCACATTCATAGAAGTTATACCTTATTTCTGTATCACGATCATCTTCTGCTCAGCTTCCAATTCAATACGCAAAAACGTTAGCGAGATACGGAAATCCCATTCTAATTCTTCCCTTTCTTTCTTTAGAAAGTGTATTCGTCTGCATTTATTCCCAAATACATAATACACGTCGTCCTACAGCCCTTCAAAATGTAGGTCAATAACACGAAAACACGTAAATAAGATAAATCTCCTTCAATGGTACTTAATCTGAATCTCGTGACGAAAAAATAAGATTATTTTATTTCGTAGAGAAAAAATAAAACTGTTCAAGCTCGATCGTGATTTTAGTAATGGTTCCGTATCATACACGGGTTATTTTCCTTCTACATCTTGCGAAATGGGAGCAGCAAACAGTACGGGTAATGTTATTTCATCTGGCTTCATCTTGGTCCATCTGGCTCTATAGAGTGTCAAAAACCTTTTACATTTTGCGAATATTGTATACTTGTATATTATTATTATTCACTTCATGTCTAATGTTAATAATAACACAAAAAATCAAAAATCCCGACTGCTTAAGAAGCGAATTAAAAACGTAAACAATAAGAAAATCATGCTGTGCAGTCGGAGGATAAATATTCGCGAGATGGCTGACCAAAACCAGACGTATCCTCCGACTGCACAGCATGTTTTTTTTCTTGTTTACCTCTTTTTAGTTCGCTTCCTAAGCAGTCGGGATTTTGATTTCTATATTAACTTTTTTATTTATATATTTTTAGTCCACATTTTTTTTTTCGAATTATTATTATATATATTTTTGAAATCACCTCTTGAAACCTTTTATTTTGATACCCCATACAATAGGCCCCCACTATATGGCGCCCAAGAGCCACCATTATTCTATTATCCAAATCCACTCGCAAGGGATCTCCACATAGGAACAAATATACATACATTGACTGATAAACACATTACCCTCCTTCGGCAGTCGGGTAAAAGGACGGGTGATGTTATAATACCAGACTGTTACTGTTCCAGTGCAGGGTAAAGGCCTCTTCTTATACAGAGAAGGGTGACGTTATTAAATAAATAATTTTCTTGGGCTGGGACCTATCTCCTTGTCAAAACGGGCTGAAATAGGCTTAGAAGTTGACAAGCTGAAGCCAGCGGTTCGTCAGTAGGTATTATGTTGCATGCTCCATTGTTCCTTTGTGCATGATATTTATGAATATACCAAATAAATTGCTGTTTTAGAATTCACATTTAATTGTTACTTACATACATAAACTCACGCCTTTTTCCCATGGTCGTAAGCAGAAACTAAAGAACGCTATCTGCCAACTGTTACTGTTTAATTAATAAACGATATTATATCGACGATATATATTACTATTATTTAACGCGTTTTTCTCTATCGCTCACAGCGTCCATGCGCACGACATCAAGGTTCCGTTCAATTCTCACCGGAACCCTAAAAATGGCGACAAAATTTCATTTCAGTTTTTACAACTGTTATTTTCGTCGTGGGTACGATTCCTTGTTTTATTTTCAAACAACATTCTTTGAAATAAATGTCAGACAAGTTCTACTTTTCCGCTGTTGTAGTTTTTTTTATTTTATTTCGCTTTTGTTTAAGAGCTTTTCTTTTCTCTTCGGTGAAGACAGACTGGATTTGAATAGGCATCCAATGTTGTATTGTTTTATAAATAAATTGAAGTATGATGAATTTTATTAGATTGAGACGAATTAAAATAATTATAAAGGTGCTCTTCGCTTTTGAATTTATTGTAAGGATATTTGATACTAATCTTTTTCGCTATGTAGAAAAATAGATCGTGGAAAGAAATCACCTATTCACTTCTTTATGGCAAGTTTTTTATTTTTCTACAAATGAAGCTCTGACCAACCATTTGGAGGATATAGGTGGGAAAGTAAAGTAATAGGGTAGTTGAACATAATTTCTATTTAGTCAGTTAGATAACCTAAAATATTGGACACGTATTTTTCTTGTGCCACGTAAACATACAATTTCAACGATACAGTGCGTTGAAAAACTCGTGTGACGTCACTGTGTGCTACACTTTATACTGACAAAGTGACGTCAGCCCCCACTCCTGAACTTTGATGCGCTTTATCTTTGTCAATTTTAATTTATTTGAAAAATCGAACTAAAAAGACGTAAACAAGAAGAAAATCATGCTGTGCAGTCTGAGGATACAATATGTTCGCGAGCTGGCTGACCAAAACCAGATGTATCCTCCGACTGCACAGCATGATTTTTTTCTTGTTTGCTTCTTATTAATTCGCTTTTTAAGCAGTCGGGTTTTTTGTTTTTTTGAATTAGGTTCATATAAATATTCAGGTGTTATATATTTTTGAAATTACTTTATGAAGCCCTTTATTTTGATGCCCCACATGAAGGGTTTGTGAGAAAAAAAAAATTGTGCCCTACAATATGACGCCCAGAATCCGCAATTTTTTATGAAGCCGCAAAACGAAAGAGAGAGAGAGAATCGATTAACGTAATAATCATCAAAATCGGCCTAAACGTTTGGTCTCTAAAACGCCACATAGGAACAAACATACATACATTCACACGTAGACTGATAAACACTTTATTACCCTCCTTCGGCAGTCGGGTAATAAAGCAAAAAATACGGGTCTAATATTATTTGATAATCTCACTGACGGACTAAATAGAATTATCATTTTTCTACCCAGGAAACATCCCTATTAGAATATTGATAATAGTACATTATGGTACAAGTGTGTAATGTTGGTGATTACCACTGAGGCGCCATTGAGACCCGAGCCGTCAGGTGAGAGTCTTAAGAGAGCCGAGGACGGTAATCATCAATACACACATGTATCATACGACGTTTTTCAACACACTTGTGAAGAAAATAATACAATAAAATCATTTCCAACAGTGAAAACGAGTTGTGAATTTTTTTTCGCAATGGCGGGCAAAATTAATCAGTTTTCCGTTTTCAGTTTTCCTATGCGCGATATAATGAGTTATCTTTTTTTTGGCTTTACGCGGATAGCGTTTTAGCCAAGTACAAAATGGGGAATTTCAAGTTTTCTTTATTACAGACAAAAACAAAAGTTATATTTAAGTGAAATTATCTATTTAAATACGAAGTTGCATGAAATGTGTTGCATTTGTACTATTGAGCTCGATCTTTTTTGTATCGACATTTTTTTAAGAACAAAGCAACTGAACCAATAAATTAAAAAAAAAACACTTTATCTCACTTGTGAATAATAGTAATGAAAAAGTCACAGTTTGATAACAGGTGTCATTATGTGCCTAATTGCGGTGAAATTAGAGCCACTTTATGAGCAAGTGTGTTGAAAAGTAACTAATTCAAGCTCGATAACACAAGCTACATTGCTTGAAAGTCTTACATAGTTAACGCTTCATCACACCAAATTAGTGGCCATGGCTACACTGTTCATATCCTGTAACGCACAAACAAGGAAAACCAAGTACCATCCAGATTTATACGTGTATTAATATTAAGGAAGATGGAAGCGTCGGCCAATTAAGTTCTCTTATTTATCTGTAATAAGGTTTATTAAATGTCGGTGTTTTTGTGCGCTGGATATTGTGATGGCTCAAATATGTGGATGTCTCTAACTATTCTCAATCTCATTTTTTCATTTTTTTTTTCTTCTTTTATTTGGACTTTTTACAATAGCTCGCAATCATCTTTATAGCCCTTTGCAAAGAATAGTTACAGCACTGATAACAACATTTATGCTATATTTTAAATTTAGTCTTGATTTTTTTTTTTAACTTGTGTATTCTTTTACCGATTATTTTGTGAATGTGTGAACATTGTAGGCCTTCTGGATGTTAGTTAACATTTGTTAACTTTGTTATATATTATATAATCTTTTTATTTTTTAATTTCTGACGACTTATTGTCGGGCCTACGTTGTCCCCCCATAGTACTAATGCTGTAACATGGAAATATTGTAAAAGCAAACCAATTTCAAAAGGGTAACCATGGAGTTTCTTGCAGGTTCTTCTCCATAGGAAACGACCAAACCGAACCGTGCAACTTTTGTCGACGTTTTATAAGTGCCCATGTAGGCCAATGTAAAATAAAAAAAATGTTCTTTTTTAGTTTAAGGGGACTGCTTTTGAAGCACGAAGATGCGGGTTTGAAATCTGGGCAAGGACCATTATGATTGTCTGAAATTCATTTCTACTTTCTAAGTTAGTTTGCACATCACTAAACTAAGAATAAAACTTTTGGAGGCCAATTTCCATATGCCATCCGGCCAGTGACAATGAACGAAACAAATAAACTAAGGATTAAAAAAAAGAGATTAGAATGCAAACAATTTAAAAAATAAGGCGTTTGCCTGATTATCGTCATCCTTCTGCTTAAGGACAGAAATATGACGATGATTAAGGCTTCGTTCACATACCATGTGTGCGTAAGCTATAATTTTTATATTGTCTCTGTAATAGACGCTCAATGGGTTAACAAATTCATTGATCTTCTTCTTTCGTGTCGATTAACTCAAACTATACAACCATTCGGATTTTGTCCGACCAGTATGTAGCTACTCGGACAGCTCTATCATTTGCTACGTTCAAATCCCGTAAGGTGCAGGTGGTCGGGCATGAAGAGTAGACAAGGAGGTGGGCCATATCTTGCGAAGGGGCCCCACACTGGAACTGTGTGTTATGATGATGATTAAGTAATTCATTTGGGGTCGACGCAACAATGTCTTCTTCATCCATACTTCTCCATTCTTCGTCATCTCAATTAGCCGGCTTATTTCTAACCATATCATTTCTCGCACAACCCATCCTTCCAATACAAATCCGAATTTGCAATCCGCCTAGAGCAAGCGTATTGATCATTGCTCATACATCGCTAAAACTGTAAGAGAAGTGGCCTACAGAGGGACAAATTATAAGCTGATATAAAAATGTGATTGTATCGTGCGTTGACATTGATTTTAATATAGAATAGGGAAGTACTCGTATGATTACTATTTCAGCAACTCTCGGCTGACTGACTGACGGACCACTGATTACGGCCAACTGATGACGGACAACTGATGACGGACAATTGATAACGGACAACTGATGACGGACAACTGATGACGGACAATTGATGACGGACAACTGATGACGGAGCTTCGCTTCTTCGAACCTAACCTATCCGTGTTGGGGTGCCCTAAGCTCCCGAGCTCGCTCTTGGACTAATTCATAGACCATAACTATCGAATTGCCCAACCGTTACGTAGCAATATTCATAATGACCAGACAATGTGATAAATATATCAAATATATTTATTGGAACAAGAAACAGTTTACAAAAGTTTGAGTTCGTTAACAGCCGCATTAGTATGGAGTACTGTGTCGCGGCCATTAGCGCCCACCACCCAGAAGGGAGACAACAGCGTTCCAAGGTATACATACTAACAAGAAAAAAAAATAGCAACGAAATGGAAATGGAATAACAATATAAAACATATGTAAACTATTTGGGATATAGCAACAAAAAATAAAATAATCTTAAGCACTAATTATATCACTTTTGCTTTATAAGTGTAGTATGTATGTGCGTGAGTGTATGTGTGAGTATGTGTATGTGTATGTTTGTCTGTTTTTGTGATTTGGAAGGCAGTGGGAATGATAGGTTTATATAGAAGTGTAAATAAGTATTCATTACATTGTCCGATTTGTCTTGACTAGATTCATAATGCCCGGGCATTACACACAGTGTCCTAATTAATCACTTGTTCCATGACATACAATATATGCACACATGTATAAGGTGCAATGGTGCGGTGCTACCCAATAATTGTTCATTCACCGCGCTAAGCCGGGATTAGCTCGAACGTTTAATTAATTTCTATTTTGACGTCAATAATGCACTGTTTTGTATTGTCCTTTTTATGAGCTTGCTTCGTTAGTTGTTGGTTTTCTTTATTTGTTCTGAACTTAGTAACATTGTTTCTAGCATTAACTTTTTATTGACCTAGATGTCTATTTATTTTTTATTGTTGTTCTTTTCTTATATTGACACGAACAATAGTAACTTTGCATGCGAATAGTTCTTGCCGGAGTACTGCCACTATTTCCAACCATGCAGTGGTTCTGTGGAGTCCCTGTAATCCAAATTCAACAGTGGCGACCACCAAAAAACCGACAAGACCTCGACGAGTACCAGCGAAACGATTGATTTTTTGGTTTTAGCAAGTCCAGTAAAAGATACCTATTCGTTTTTAGGGTTCCGTACACAAAGGGTAAAAACGGGACTCTATTACTAAGACTCCACTTTTTTTTCTTTTTTTTTTTCTCTTATGTATATACTGCAACAACTAACACTCCACTGTCCGTCTGCCTGTCTTTGCGTCACCAGGAGATGCATCATGAACCGTGATAGCTAGACAGTTGAAATTTCTCACAATCACAGATGATGTATTTCTGTTGCCGCTTTAACAACAAATAATAAAAACAAAATAAAATAAATATTTAAGTGGAGCTCCCATACAACAAACGTGTTTTTTTTGCCGTTTTTTGGGATAATGGTACGAAACCCTTCGTGCGCGAGTCCGACTCGCACTTGGCGGGTTTTTATTTAATGTTGTGCCATTAATATTGTACGTGTGTACAATTTTATTTTTTCTTTCATCCAGGTTAGCGACTGAGGCAGACTGCTTACGATTTGCGTGGAGTCTATTTTAATGCACCTGTTTTCCGACCATGGCAAGCAATGTTTCCTTCAAAATTCATCGACAAATTGGCGACAATTCAAAGCAACGGATTCGATTTGAACCCAACGATATTTCCTCACGATTGCTACAGAATTCATTCTCGAATGCAATTGTTTCGCACGCGAAAATAGTGCCTTCAAAATTGATGACATTTTAAAAACAGTATGATTTGATTTTATATCGGTATTGGGTATTGAGAAACATTGGTACAGGTAGATTCAACTTAATGGCGGTTCGGAACACGAGTTGAGTCGCTACGCAGTTGCACATTCATGAGACAGTGAGGGTGAGGGCACTTCGAATAAAAAGCAAACTTCACAGCCGCCTTTAAGATTGCATCGACCCGTATCCAAACGAGGCGACCTATTTCTGAATTTAGATAGTTATCGGATTAGTTCAACGAAGTATAATTAAGAGGAGAATACCATTTTCAGCTTAATTTATTTAAAACTAGCTTCTGCCAGCGGTTTCGCCCGCGTGAATGTCGAGAATTATCCCCAGGTAACATATTCCCAGGATAAAAAGTTTCATAATGTGCAATTCCAGACTAAATTCTATCTCTGTACCAAATTTCATCCAGGTCCGTTCAGCTATTTGACCGTGAAGAAGTAACAAACATACAAATACACACACACTCATAAACTTTCGCCTTTAAAATATTTGTGTGGTTAGCTTTTAACGCGGTTTCACTCTCGTGTCTTATCTTATCTCTCTCGGGAAAATAGTAGATATGGCACTTAGCAATAATGTATTCAGGCTATCAGTTAAATAATTTTATATTTTTTGTTCGCAATCGGATCAGTGCTAGATAGATAGATAGATAAAACATTTATTTAGTACACACAAAAGACACAGCACAAAACACAAAATCACAATTAAATTTTCAATTTATACAAGGTATATAAAAACAAGTGCTGTCATCGTAAAAGCAATACATTTTACCTCTCTTCATTAATATAAAAAAAAAATATACTTAATCTGTATTTATGTTCAGATAAGCTTCTATTTTGGTAAAACATTAACTGCCAGTATTAATTTGAAAGATGAATTATCAAATGCGTATTTGATAAGGTTTATTCTTGGCTGTAAACATGACTGAAATTTCTACACATTTAGAGGTACTTAAAGTCTGAGCAAGACTAGACATACTTAAATCTTTGTCACCAGCCGAGCCGTTTTAAACTCTGGCGGAAAAAGAGGGGTGTTATAAGTTTGATGTGTATACCTGTGTGTTTGTGTATTTGTCTGTGGCACCATAGCTCCTAAACGGATGAACCGATTTTGTATTATATTGTTTTATTTTTAGCTATGTTTGATGAAAATAGGTTCAGCCTTTCAAACATTGTGGGCGTTTTACTGTTTGAATCGGAGTGTTTTCATATCATAACTACGTGTTCAATAGATTGTCGATCGAAGCGTGTCTACTAATAGATAAAATATGTAGCATGATATACAAACCGGCCAAGTGCGATTCGGACTCGCGCACGAAGGGTTCCGTACCATTATCGCAAAAAACGGCAAACAATCACGTTTGTTATATGGGACACATAAATATTTATTTTATTCTGTTTTAGTTTTTGTTGTTATACCGGCAACAGAAATTCATCATATTTGAAAATTTCAACTGCCTAGCTATCACGGTTCATGAGATACAGCCTAGGTGACTGACGGACAGTCAGACAGACCGCGGAGTCTTAGTAATAGGGTCCCATTTTTACCCTTTGGGTACGGGACCCTAAAACTGATTAAAATTTTACTTGCTACACTATTTTATTTAACTTGACTTGTTAGGTAGTTAGTATGTAGGTATGTATCAAAAAAACTGAATTTTAAAACAGTTATCCCGAACCGATTGAGCTCATAGATTGCATACACGTGACATCATACTAAATCCAATATGGCGGACTCCATGATATCGGTATTACAAAATGCTCAAACAAATAATTAGTATTGTACTTGTAAACTTAGTTCATACATAGATACATACATAAACTCACGCCTTTTTCCCATGGGGGTAGGCAGAAACTACAGAACGCCAACTGCTACGATCCTTCCTGCTTACTACTTAGTTCATGCTACAAGAAAAACACAAAAATCTTTATAAAAAATCATAAACAGTCTAAAATAATTTCCGCCCAGTAGCCGCGTCCCATGAAAACCGAACAAACAAAATAACGACTGAGGAAGTTGAAATGTAGCCAACATAACAAAACTACTGTGATATTCCCCCTTTTATCTGCCTAGGCGACACGTTGTCTGAGGGAAAGTTCGTTGTTTTTTGCGCCCTCCTTAGTTTCTTGAAGGTTGCCAGTTAGTTTTTGAGGTCAGTCGGTTTTGAATTTATTGGGTTGTTCGATGTAGATTGGGGTTTTAGGGGTTGTTGGTCTATGATTTATGTGAACCTACGAGGTCGGGTCTACTAGAGTCAGTTGTAAATGTAGTTTTGATGATGTCCTATAACAGTAGGGTAAAGAAAATTAGACAGAGAAAACAGAATTAGGTGATTACTAGGTTAACACTGCGCAACTAAAAATAAGACATTGACACCTCAATTTCGTAGCCCACACGTGTAAGGCAATTGGAATGATTTATCTCATACGTGCGAGGTAGGACAATACTAAAACTTTGTACGGGGGGTGACCCACATGTGGTGCACACACGCCTCGTGAACCTCGAAATGCCTCACATGTGGGCACGGGAAAAGTGTTAACTTACTGCGCGTATTTTTAAGTAATCTAATCTTTTCTTGTGTAGGACGAACATGACATGAACTACTTTCTTGTTAAGTAAATATATTCAGGAAAAAGTAGTTCACGTCATGGTTAACAATGCAAACGAAAGTGTGTGTAATCGTTATTTAATTAATTGAACTGTTACCTACTGATCCCAAACAATTTAATTTAATGTACCGTCGAATCGAAAAGAAGAAGAATTAATTGAAACAGTCACACGAGTGTTGGCCAAAATCAGAGGGAGAATCCGGACATTGTCCGTACTTTGGACGGTTGAATTCTTATTTCAGTCACAATCTGTCAGAAATCGATCTAGATATATAAAAAAAACATTTCTAAACGCTGTGATGAGATTGTAACTAGTTTACGTTTTTAATCCGGTTAGTCCCACTATGCTCTAGTTCCGCTATGCTCGACTCGAAAAATACCTACTTAAAAGTGCCGCTATGCACGAAATTATTCGATACTAGGTAAACAATGGAAGGTACAGTTGGAAAGAAGTGTTTGAATTCAATTACATTGAGCAGGAAGCTGAAATATATTGTAATTAAACTAAAAATATGAAAATCTTAGTTGGAAATATGTTTAGGTTAAGTTTCTCTTTTACGGAAATACGTTTTGTTTTTCACAGTTCTATGGAATGGATCGACACTTTGTTTTTAAAATGAATGACGCGACGTGTTGCGTGGAGGCGAGGCGAGTGTGCGTTAGTATGATGAAACGATACGTTTATTAACTTTTTTTCACGCAAGTAACGGAATTTACATACATGGTTTTTCTTAATTTGCTTTTTAAATGTTTAAATAAATTATTACACTGTAACACTTATCTTCATCAATGCTCGCGAAAATGATTTCGTGCATAGCGGAACCTTTTAATAGGTATTTTTCGAGTCTAACATAGCGGGACTAGAGCATAGCGGGACTAACCGTTTTAATCATGGGTCAGAATAAAAATACAAGTTTTAATGGTCATTGATTACTGAGATGTGCTTTCGACTAAATTCCAGCCAATACCTTTCAGGTTTTTAATCAACATCACAATATTTTCTAGTAAACCCCAATACACACCACTCAACTCTTACGTCAATTCTCCCCTAACATCCTCTATACAAGCCCTAAGCCCAGTAATTCAGTGTCAGTTTTCAGAACCTGTAGGAACCCGATATTTGCCGCGTCTCCCCTTTATGCCCCTTACTGACAAGTGACTGAAATGCTACATAGAGTGGAAGTAAACAGTACAGACAGTATTCTGATAAAATATCATGTGTGTGTGTGTGTAGATGCAATTTATTTTTACGGTGGAGTTTTATATTAAACTAGCCATTCTGCCAGCGGCTTGGCCCGCGTGAAAGTCGAAAATTATTCCGATAGAACATATTTCCGGGACAAAAAGCATCCTATGTGCTATTCCTGACTATAACCTGTGTTTGTGCCAAATTTCATCCAGATCCGTCCAGTAGTTTGAACGTAAATAATTAACAAACATAAAAACACACATACATACACACAACTACTCACAAACTTTCGCCTTTATAATATTAGTGTGATGTGATATGATAAGTGTGAGTGTGATTTGTTGTTTAGGTGCTCTATCAGCTGTAGTAAAACTATTATGTATCCAAATAAATAAAATTGAATCAATCATGCTTGTAATGTTAAAAAGAACAGCTGTTTACTAATAACATATAAAAGTATATAAACAAAAAAAAATGCTCTATTTTACGACTAATCTCCAAAACGGATCGACCGATTTTGACAGGAATTTCACTGGTACATAGCTGATGTTATAAGGAGTAACTAAGCTAATATAATTTTAGAAAACAAATTAGGGTTCCGTGAAAAAAATTAGAACCCGTTATTTTTTAACTCTTTTCGTGTTTGACACGGACGAAGTCGCGGGCAACAGCTTGTACTCTATACAAGCTCTAAGCACAGTCATTCAGTCATTCAGCGTCAGCTATCATAATCGTTAGGAACCCGATATACTCCGCGTCTCCCCTTTATCCCGCATACTGACAAGTCAGTGAAATGCTACACATAATAGACGGGGAATATATTCTGATATTTTGTGAAGATGAAATATGGGTTTACTTTTATTTTTACGGTGGGGTTTTATGTTCGATTTCGTTCTCTTCGCTGTAGTAAAATATCATAATTTGATAATACGACTACGCTCTGCAGAACAAGTCTTTATGGCTGGCGGTGACCATTTCTGCTGATGATTGCATGATATATCTCGAGAATTATTTTGTATTTATTGTTTTTGCAGGCTCACTTATATATTTATTAAAACTTTATGCACAAGTACAAAAGCGGACTTAATGCTTTAGGCATTTTCTACCAGTCGACCTTAGGTTAGTGCACAGATAAAACAAAGCAGGTGCAAATAAATAATAGGTTAAATAGAGAAAAATATATATAATAAAGAAGATAGAGGTATATATAAATAAATACTTAGATACATACATACATATAAACAATGTTACTGAGAAACCGAAACCAACAAATCAATGCGGCGTCCTTGTTTCCTGATAGCTACAACCTAGGGGTCTTCAAGTCAAGAGTGAATAGGTTACTTCTAGGCAAGCGTGCTCCACCTTCGACCATATCATCTTAACATCAGGCGGGATAGTGGTCAAACGCGAGCCTATAATGAATTAAAAAAAAAACAATTCTGTGATGATTCTGCAAAGTTTTTGCGAATGTGCTCATTTGCACGATATTCTGAGGAAGCGCATTCCAAAGGGAGATCACCTGGATAAAAAAGGACGAGTGGAGAAACCCAGAGCGGTGAGAGGATTTTTTAGGATGAAACAGACTGAAAGCTGTAGACCAATATTTCCAAAAATTAAAGTGTTAACTCTACCTTGTTTATATATATTGGACATGATTATGTTTGTCAGAAATAACAGCAGTTCTTTTATTAAATTAAAAAGTCAAAGGTACCGATTTAAAATAAGCTTTATTCCTAATAGAACTGCACTATTGAACAATAGTGTATTTTGTATGATTCCTAGAGTGTATAATCATTTACCCAATTACTTACTAGCAATTTCTGACAATAATATTTTAAAAAATAAACTAAAGAAGATACTGTTAGATAAATCATATTACTCAGTAAAAGAGTTTCTTGATGATAAATTTTAGAGAAAAAAAAAAAAATATAATAATTGTTAATCTAATCGTACATGTATCGTATTATATCGAATTATGTATATTTGTATAACTATTTTTGCACTGTTTGACATGTATTGATCTTTCTATTTCTATTAATTGTAATAATATAAACTATAAATTATTGTATGCTTGACATTTTCCGCTGTAATTTATTGCCTTATTTACTTGATACTGTGTATAATTAATTAATTTGTAATTTATTAATATGCTTTTTTAAATTTGCATGGCGCGAGCCTGATTATGGCGATATATATATTTTAAAATTTAACACCTGTGTACCTACCCATATTCTGCAAATAAACGATTTGAATTTGAATTTGAATTTGAGGAACATTTTAGAAGACGTTTATTAGTACAACGAAGATTTTTACTGTGACAGAGATAAGGAATTGAACATTAGAAATCAGATGAGAAGGAAAAGTGGGTTGATATAAGAAAGAAACTTTAGATTTTGTCAAGAGTGTTCTTAGCTATGTCTGAATAAAATCGGTTCAGCCGTTCAAAAGTTATGGGCGTTTTACTGTTTGAATCGGGGTGTTTTCGCAAGATATCGTTTAATAATTACGTGTTCAATAGATTGCCGATCGAAGCGTATCTACTATGTCCTAGATAAATTATGTAGCATGAAATAAAAATGAGACAGGACTTTTAAAATTTTGAAATTTTACTTGGTTGTTTTGATTTCCGTGTGAAATATGCTGTAAAAATAGCAGCGTTAGAAGCTTTCCTCCCATTTTTTAAATAAATTACGTAATGTTGTCAGAGTATTAACAAATCTATATACTTGCAAGTTGATTGAGAGCGTCCGGTCGGCACCAAGTGCAAAGGTTAACTGATAGAAATCCGACGACTGCCGAAACACGAAGTTTGCCGAGGGCAATTAAGAAAATGTTTGTACTGTACAGTGTACATAGTATTTAAGCCTCCATTAAGATAAATCCAGTAAAAATATTTACACACACTCAGATTTCTTTTGCAGATTTCCTTTATCGTTATTTTCTTGGGCTACTGTGGACGCTAATGCGGTTTTTTAACCGACTTCCCAAAAAGGAGGAGGTTCTATGTTAGACTTCATGTATGTCTTTTTTTTTTGTGTATTTTCACCGATTATTCCGTCAGTTGTGGACCGATTTTGAAAATTCTTTTTTTGTTTGAAAAAGTATGTTCCGAAATTGGTTCCATTTTAATTTGGTGAAGATCTGATGAAGAACTTCGGAGATTTACAACAGAACTCTTCAATAAATAACGGCAATCTCTCGGGATTGCTGCAATCGCATGTCTGTTTGTTGTTTATAACATTTCATAACATAACATCACGCCAGTTCGCTCTTAAGGGGTAAGCAGATCTCTCATTTCACCGGTTATGTTCAAGTTTCATGAAATCCATTCTGGCGAAACAGTTCCCTTACTAACTTGCCTATTAGGTACGTACAACTAAAAAGTGAAAAATAAAAAAAAACTTTTTGCAAAAAAATACTACCGACTTCCAAATACAAAACTACAAAGTGAAAAATAACTTAACTTTTTGAAGTCGGTGTCCATAACGCAAAAAAATGGTACCTACGAAAGACACCGACTTCAAAAAGTTAAGTTATTTTTCACTTTGTAGTTTTGTATTTGGAAGTCGGTAGTATTTTTTTGCAAAAAGTTTTTTTTATTATTACTATCGTACGCTTTGTTTACTATTCATGTTTGAAATACATCAGCAAGAATCTTTGACGTTCAATTGTTTTAACAACGGAAATATAAACCATGTATTTACCGTACTAACACTGACTAGCAAAATAGCATGTTATGCAAATTGTACTTTATCTTAATCGTGATAAAGTTGTAAATAACTTGTGTTTTACTATACTGCGAGGAGTCACGAATCTGTATGCAAATTTTAATTTTGTTCTGAGGTTTATTTACTTGTAAACATTAATATGGTAATAAGGCCTGTTGATAATATCTTACTACAAGCTTTTATTAAGATTAAGTAGAATTAAAACGTCACCAAAGTTATTAACATTACTATTGCAATCTAATATTCTGAGTCCTTTGACGGAAACTTTCTCCACTCCAATCTACTCAGTCACAATGGAAAGAAAAAACGGCCAATTGCGAGTCGGACTCGCGCACGAAAGGTTCCGTAACAAAATCGCAAAAATCAATAAAAATATCACGTTTGTTGTATGGGAGCCCCAGTAGAAGTAGTATTATTTGTTATTATAGCGGCAACAGAAATACATCATCTGTGAAATTTTTACTGTCTAGTTATCACGGTTCATGATATACAGCCTGGTATCAGACAGATGGACATTGGATTCTTAGTAATAGGGCCCCGTTTTTATCCTTTGGGTACGGAACCCTAAAAACATCGAAACATGTCAGTAAATGCTCAAATGTCGATTTCATCATTTGTAAAAGTTATACTTGACAACAATACAACTTATACATACTTGAAGAGTTTTCAGAGTAGCAAACAAAAATAAGTTATTTACATATCAGCAAAAAGCTGTATTTTCTTTCATAAAAAAGATAAAACAAGGTTTAGATAAGTTTCAACAGTTGCAGATAAGAATAAATAATGATGTTAAAAGAAAAACACAGTATGTTGTCCTTTCGTCACTTACTTATCTCTTTAAACAACAGACCCATCTGGACCTAAGACCTAGTCTTAAACCTAAAAAAAATACAAAAGTAGACCTTACTAAAACCTACAGTGACCGGGCAACAAAGTCAACAAGATTGGGGTTATTTAGCTTAGGAAAAGTACTGCGTTAGTGCCAAACAATATTGTAGAAGTAGGCAGTTTACTAGGGTCTATGTTTCGAGACATAGGGTTTGGCAATTGTTTTTATTTTTTGTTTAATTTAGATAAGTTAGGTTATACGGGGTAATTTGGAATAGTTTGTTAGGTGCTTTGTAGAATAGGATTATTATTCGTTTTTTAAACGACTTCGCAAAAAAGAGGAGATTTTCAATTCGGGTGTATTTTTTTTTTTTTTTTTTTTTTTTTACCTCAGGACTTTTTATTGGGTGGACCGATTTTGATAAATCTTTTTTCATTTGAAAGCTGGTGCTTGTCATGTGGTCTTATTTAATTTCATCATCAGGATCTGATGAAGAACTTCGGAGATATACATCAGAACTCTTCAATAAATGACGGCAAATTACTCGGTATAGCTGCAATCGGATGTCTGTTTATTGTTTACATCATTTCATAACATAACATCACACTATCACTCTAAAGGGGTACGCAGGTTGAACAGTTCACCCTGGTATACTCTAATTCCACTGTTTTTGTCTAAGTTGCATGTTTCTGGGTTAATCTATTCTGGTTAATCCATTATGAACAACTAAAAAGTGAAAAATAAAAAACTTTTTAACAAAAAATACAACCGACTTCCAAATAAAAACACTACAAAGTGAAAAATAACTTCAATTTCGGCAGTCGGTGTCAAAAAACGAAGATCCCAAAACAGGAACACCGACGTCCGAAATTTAAGTTATTTTTCACTTTGTAGTGTTTTTATTTGGAAGTCGGTTGTATTTTTTTTGTATATTGATTAGTAATGAAGTAGGATTAGCAAGACAGAATGCTAATTTTGATCCATGCTGCTAGGCAACTGGGCTTATCCTAGTTGTAAACGACCCTTTGTGCCTATTGGCCTTGTTTGTTCTGTCTCCTGCTTGATATGGAGGGATGTGGCAATTTGAATTTTTCCTACTCCTCCATTATTATTTTCTGATTAATTACGTTGCGGGATCCAAGACAGTTAAATTCATTCTCCGGGACTTCGTCGAGCTTCATTGCCTCTCCGCTTTTCTGGTGGTCGCCACTGTTGATTCTGGCTTTCAGGCGTTCTAGTGGTTTGGGAATAGTGCGGTGGGATTGTCCCAAATTTAGTAAGTCAGAAATCGTAAGTTTAAATCACACTCGTTACCGTGAAATAAATTACTTTTTATCAAAAAACACACTGAACAACGGGCTGGTACCACAGCAAGCCGTAAATCGTCGTTTATTATAGTGTGGTGATAAAAATAAAATTGTCTCGAATTGACTCTCAAAACGGTGAAAGAAAACGTGAGGAAGCCAGCATGTCCTAGAACCAAAAATTCGAAGACATGTGACTTTCCCCAACCTGCACTGGGCCCGCGTGGTGGATTACGGCCCGTTTCTCTCACAGGGAGGAGGCCTGGGTCCCAGCAGAGGGAGCTTTACCTACCTTGTTGTCTCCTCACCACCCTTAATTGATTGGTATGCCTAAAGCATTAAGCCCGCCTATGTACCTTTGTGTATGAACTCTAAATTAATATATAAACATTAAAACGCTGATGATGAAGAATTTACCATTTTACATTTTGGACCTTTTAAAAATTACTATGGCTGATAGAACGGTACTTGTCTCAAGCCTCTTGTTACACGTTCCATTTAATTGACCAATCAGCAAACGATTTATCTCAGATCTCGTACTACAAGGTGTGGCTAAGAGCTTCGACGGATAGCTATTCGGTTACATGCTACAGAAGCGTAGCAGGTGAAGCAAATTATTCGTAGCATCGATATCGAGTCGCCTACGCCGTAGCAATACTAACTTTTGTTCAGCTACGCCGTAGCAATACTATCATTCGGTCAGCTACGCCGTAGCAACGATATTGTGTAAGCTGCTCCGTAGCAGGACCACAAGTAGAGGCTTTTAGAGGTATCTGAAAGCGAATCTCAAAAAGTCAACATTTTTGAGATTAACCACATGACGTATCGTAAGTGCAATTAGTGTTAATCCCATTCATTTTGATTTTGACATTTGATGAAATGTTCCTTTGTCTAGAAGAATCAGCTTTGCCGTTCCAAAAGCTGTTAAAACTTTCAACCGCGATGTATAAGATGTCAAGGATATCTTTTAAATTGTATTTACCTATGAATTATTATTATTGTTATCGCGAAATACCATTCCTTGCCCACAAGGCTTACCCAATAAGATTACAAATCACAACAAACTCAAATTAACGGCCGTACCAAATTAAAAAACCAGATAAATGTTCGCAAAAACAAAAAAAAACTTTCAATAAAAATAAAGAAAAAATATCAAGAGTCGTTTCATTTTATTATTCTTGAGATATAAATAATAATGTATATGTGTGATATTCTCTGCAAGGGTTTTGTTGCCAAGGCAATATCTACGAAAATTATACGTACGAGGCGATTTTCTGTCATATATTTCATTGTAATATCAACCATAAGACCGTATTATTATCGGTTTTTTTTCGACTATTGTACCCAAGTAGAGATTATGTTTAGCTGTTTCTTATTAATATTTTTATATATATCTCAGCCATCTGGTTAAGTTTGCCAGCTAATGGGACGCCTGGGCCGTTCATTTAACATCGGCATCCAATTAAATGGCTGAAGGACAACTAGCCAAGTAATTGAGCGCAACGTTTAACCAGATGGCTGAATGTGGTGTAATCATATAGTTAAATTGGATTTTGAAGAATTTGTGAATTTTGGATAGGGTTACCATGAGTTCACAGTCAGTTTAGACTCAAATAATTAATTTCACTTAACAATTTTCCTGTCTAATGAATCATTTACGATTCACTGTATTGTTTTAAACGGACACAAGAACTAAAAATAACATTCACTACTTGCGCTGTTGACGCCATATTTGTTTTGGTGACTACTAGCGCTGCAGGATAGTAAAAACTGAACGAAATCTGAATCACTTGGCTGAGTCTTGGTCAGTCATCTTCAAAGGGCTGACAATCAATACGCCAAGTTGTTAAACGTTGAATGATCCTACTTCAATAAACTATTCGCCTAGACATACAATTGGATGTACGTCTCTGCCTGAATCTTGGGAGATTACAGGTGACCAATGGTGGTTACGTTGTAATCGGCAAATTACAAAAAAAACAAATATTTGCTAGAAAAATAAACAAACCCGACTAATGGCTTATAAACTAATATTAACTATAATATTAGCATCCAATTTCCGCCATATTGTTACCGCAGCGGAAATGAGCGGAATCTGCAAACATAGTTAGCAACTCGATAACGAACTGGGACATAGAATAAAAATCTGTGCAGAAACGAACAATATGTACAACGAAACGAACAATATATACAACAAAATTTCTTCCAGCGGCTTCGCCCGATTAATAGTAGAATATTATCCAATGGGAACATACTACCGGGAGGAAAATTAGCCTATGTGCTATTCCAGACTATAATCTATCTCTGTGCCAAATTTCATCCATATCCGTTCTGCAGTTACATACATACATTACACAACAAACATACATCCATCCGTCCTTTCGCATTTATAATATTCATCATCATCATCAGCCTTTTAATGTTCCCACAGCTGAGACACAGGCCTCTTCTCTGTGATACGGAATGGGCCGTAATCCACCATGCGGGCCAAGCGCGGTTTGGTGGATGTCACATGCCCTTGAATTTCTGGTCCTAGAACATGCCGGTTTCCTCACGATGTTTTTCTTCACCGTTTTGAGAGCAGTAGTGGTAGAATAATTTACATAAAGTAAAGCGCCTGCGTAGGAACCCAAGACCTACAACTTGTAAGCGCGCCCGTTGTCACTGGGCCACCACTTCTCCCTGGGCCACCACTGCTGCAATATTAGTATTAGTATTGTATATACAATATAACAGAAAAAATATTGTCGCTATTACGCAGAGCTTGGAAAGTATAATAGGCTTAGGATGATGAGACGTACAGTCATGGTATGGCAGGACGCTCAGCGAGTTGTGGAAATGGCAATGCTGGCAATCTCTCTAAGAGATCGGATAAGGATTAACGTTTTTCGACAACACAAATGAGCAGACTTCAGAGGCCCTAGACAAGTGATGTTCTATCATCGAAAGCGTGTCGATAGCGATGATCAAAAAGGGCAAAATTGACAAGTGATATCGAAAAATCACTTGATCAATCCCTTACATTTGTCATATCGAGTATCGCTTTCGCTGAGATTTAAAGCAACTTTTATAGAGCCTATTGCTTTTGCGAACTATGCTCGCGAAACTAAGCTGAGGTTTGTACGGAACAGGTCCGGCAGAGAACGCGACTCCTTACCTGTACGATTTGACGAACTACAGCTTTGACCAGTATCAAATTTGACGAATTGCCGATTTGACAAATATCAGAATTGACCAATGTTGTTTAACCCGTATTCTGAATAAAAAAAAATACAAAAAATTCTACCGACTTCCAACTAAAAACACTACAAAGTGAAAAATAACTTTCTTTTTCGTAGTCGGTGTCTTTGGTAGGTACCAATTTTTTTCGTTATGGACACCGACTTCGAAAAAGAAAGTTATTTTTCACTTTGTAGTGTTTTTAGTTGGAAGTCGGTAGAATTTTTTGTATTTTTTTTTATTTTACTCTTTTTTGTTGTACCTATTAAGCAACTTGCCTTTAGTACTTATAATGCCAGAATAGATTACCCGAATACCATGAACATAGCCGGCGAAATGAGAGTGTACCAAGGTGAACTGTACACATCTGCGTACCTCTTATAATGTACTGCCGTGATTTTATGTTATGAAATGGTGTAAAAAATAAACAGACATGCGATTGTAGCAATCCCGAGAGATTTGCCGTTATTTATTGAAGAGTTCTGTTGTATATTTCCGAAGTTCTTCATCAGATCTTCACCAAATTAAAATGGGACCAATTTCGGGACGTATTCTATCAAACAAAAAAAGAATTTTCAAAATCGGTCCACAATTGACGGAGATATCGGTGAACATACACAAAAAAAAACATACATGAAGTCGAACATAGAACCTCCTCCTTTTTTGGAAGTCGGTTAACAATAACAGGTATTCCGCAAACAATTTTGTGCTTATGCTGGTACTAAACCATAAAACTGAAAACATTTAGAATACACTTAAGAGTTTCACTTCTAAAAAACTCTTATTCTACGTCACAACAGAAGTATTCATAATCTACTTATTGAATAGTTAGCAACCCGCAGGGATTGGGTTCCTCGTTTGTTATTTGTTTGAGTAGTATTACAAGACTCACTGGAAGTTTAGATTCGATGGAGGTACGGTTTCGGTATCGGCTTACACTCGAAATTGAGGGGTTTGTGACACAATTTCTTTCGAGTTTTTCGATTGTTCGAGGACATTGTTGTAAGATACTTATATAGGTTGAGGATTTTTATCAAATGGAAATAAGAAAATCATTCTTTTATAAGTATTTATTTTTGCATTATGAGCATGTGGTTTTACAAAAACTTTTTAACAAAAAATCAAACCGACTTCCAGAACAAAAAACTACAAAGCAAAAAATAAATTTCTTTTCCGAAGTCGGTGTCTTTTGTGCCTACCCATTCTTTCCCGTGTTTCGACACCGACTTCGGAAAATAAATTTATTTTTTGCTTTGTAGTTTTTTGTTCTGGAAGTCGGTTTGATTTTTTGTTAAAAGTTTTTATTTTTCTGTTTTTAGTTTTGGTAGGTACTTCCAATTAACATGATTATCATTTATAGCAAAAGTACATCTCATGGCGATTCCAATAAGCCCAAACACGACTAGGATACATTGTTTTATATTAGAGTTCCAGTGCCTACCTTCCGGCTTCATCATCAGATCAGTTCGATGGTGTCATTTTCACCAGTACCATTTATTTATAAGTATTTGCTTCATTATAGTTGGTTAACTATTCGAGATATCTTATGCCCGTGACATATTTAGCATTTAGGAGATCCAGTGGCCATCTGTGGTCTTCTTCATCAGTTCCACTTCACCAAATGATACTTTCTGAGTGCAGATGATTGCATTGTTGATGAAAATACCAAAATCACTATATGTATGTATAGTGTTGAGTATATTTGAGGAGCTCCCTCGATTTCTTTAGGATTCCATCATCAGATCCTGACTTGATGATTATGGGACCAACTAGGAAGTATACCCTTTCAAACAAAAGAAGAATTTTATAAATCGGTTCAGGCGTCTTTGAGTAATCGGGGAACATACATAAAAAAAAAAAAAAAGATTCCGACGAATTGAGAACCTCCTCCTTTTTTTGAAGTCGGTTAAAAAGTATTTGACTATAAGAATCGTTTTCTCAAATGTCTTTTACAATAGACATCTTTATCATAAAAAATCATTCAATAACTTTATTAATACAAACATAAGTTTCCTCCCAAGAAAAGATTTTGAAGTTTCACATAGACGTCTGTTTATGAATTCAATAAAAATAAATGTACTGACGATTTTACCTTACCCACCCCATTCCTACTTTCTTCAAAGAAGTCAATTACTAAATTACCTACACAAAGCGAGATCCAAACGTATTTCCTCAAACATATTACGTCACCGTTGCGTTGTTGATTACAAATACCTGCCTACCCTCACAAAGCCACAAAATAGACAGGTACAGAAAGTTGGCTCCATTCAACGAGTGAAAACGCACGCACACATCGACATGCTTCACGTACAGCAAGTGCACGCGCACCCGCGACCAGCATTTGATTTAGATCGCCTACGTAGGCGTCTATGTGTGCGTTCGCCTATTTTCACCCGCTGTATGAAGCCAACCTTTTGCTTCTGTAGGTACTATTCTGTGACAATGGACTGAAGATTGAAGAGACAATATCTTCCGAATTAATCTCTTACGTACTTGAGAACAAAGTTGTGAATCTACCCGCATCTTGTGATGAGAAGCTAAATATAGAAGTTCCTGTAATTCAGTGAGATCTGTTTCTTATTGATTTCCTGTACGGTCGGTTTTAGCTAGTATTATATGAAATTACAGTAGAAATAATAACAGATTATTGTCAAACTAATATGATACAGGAATAATATATTAACGGCTATTGACAGTTTTAAATGATTAATGATGTCAATAAGTCCGGTAACAATACTTAATTAAATTTATTAATGCATGTGACAAAAGCGCATTAATTATGTTTATTGAACAATGGATATTAATGGAGCTTATATTACTATAGCAACACAATATGTGTGTGTAATTGTCCTTTTATCCTCAAAACAGGCAACATAAAATATCTCGGGGTTATTATAGATGAAACACTCTCCTTTAGACCTCATATTGATAGCCTAGTTAATAGAGTGCGCAAATTAATTTATGTTTTTAAAAAGTTGAGAACGATTGCAGATTCAAAATTGGTCAAACAAGTCTATTTGGCCCTAGGTCAATCTGTAATCCAATACTGTATCACCTCATGGGGTGGAGCACCAAAAACGCATCTACTGCCTCTTGAAAGGGCTCAGAGAGCTATTTTAAAAGTAGCCAATTTCCACCCTTTTCTCTACCCCACTGATCTGCTTTACAAATCCTGCAACGTGATGACTGTTCGCCAGCTTTTCATTATGCACTCAGTTTTAAAACAACACACCATGCTTTCCTATAACGCCAAATCCATAAATAATAAGAGACGAAATGACATTGTCTGCGTTTCTAATGCATCCTCAAAATATGTCTTTGTTAATAGATTCTTTACATTCTTAGGCCCATTTCTGTACAATAGATTAAATAGAAAATTAAGTATGTATAAATTAAACTATTTTAGCTGTAAAAAGACTATTCTTGAACATCTACTTAGCATATCTTACGGAGAGACAGAAGATCTCCTGACTGTAACAAAATAATAGTTTTGCTGTGTCTTTAATTTAAGTATTCATTTACCATACCCTTTGTTAATTTATTATTATTATAAGTTTTAAGCACTTTATATCCTGAAACACAGGTTCAACCTAGTTCAGGCAAATAAGAAACTGTCTTCTTTTATATTTTAAGATATTTTACTGTAAAATATGCCTTATGTTATAAATAAACGATATTATTATTAAATATAGGCTGTATTTTGAATACAATCTACTTTTCATAGCCATCCATTATATCAAAATTAAGAAGCGAACTAAAAAGACGTAAACAAGAAGAAAATCATGCTGTGCAGTCGGAGGATACATATTCGCGAGCTGGCTGACCAAAATCAGACGTATCCTCCGACTACACAGCATGATTTTCTTCTTGTTTATGTCTTTTTAGTTCGCTTCTTAAGCAGTCGGTTTATTTTTTATTTAACTTTTTAGTCAACGTTTTCTTTTCGAATTAAGTACATTTAAACATACTAAAACCCTTTATTTTGATAACCACATGAAGGGTACAGAAGAAAACAAAATTGGGTCCCCACAATACAGCACCCAAAAGCCGCCATTTATCTATTTTCTAATTTTAATGTAGTCAGTGACATTCGATTGACGTAATAATCATCACAATCGGCCAACGTGTTTGGTCTCTAGAACGCCACATAAGAACTAACATACATAGACTGAAAAACCATAAACCACGGGAATTTAACGCGACGAAATTTCGATTGTTTATTTACCTATTTCACCGGACGTTTCGGCCGTGTTGCAACGACCGTGGTCCCGGGTAGACTGGTGTCTCGGTGTACTGGCTCCGTTGGGGCAGAAAATTCTTCTTCTACCCTCACATTTCTACACACAACACTAACCGTGTCCTTATTCTGTAAGTTCGACGACTGCACAAAACGAGGTAATGACCACGGACCACGGTCGTTGCAACACGGCCGAAACGTCGGGTGAAATAGGTAAATAAACAATCGAAATTTCATCGTGTTAAATTCCCGTGATATATTGTTTTTCAATTATGAAACGCGAAAGTTTTAAAGTTAATACATAGGCTGGATAAACACATTACCCTCCTTCGGGTAATTAGTTTAGGAAAAGTGCTAAAATATGTAAAGGAAACGTATTATCACGATGATAAGTACCATGCATACTAATACACGTCATAGTCATACCATGCCATACATTCCGTATTATCGCTGCACCAGTACTTGCTCGCTTGACGTACGGCGATGCGTCATCTGTACTGGTGGATATCCCACCCATAAGCACAAAACGTTTTGGGGACGCTTTAATAAGGCGTACAGCTAAGGAGTGGAATACGTTGCCGGAGTCTGTGTTTCCCGATAGCTACAATCTAGGAGTCTTTAAGTCAAGAGTGAATAGGTTTTTTCTAGGCAAGCGTGCTTCACAGTCGACCACATCATCGCTTACCATCAGGTAAGGTAGTAGTCACGCGCGAGCCTGTAGACTATAAAAACATACCTTTGGTCGACTGATAGAGAATGAGGCATTAAGTCCGCCTTTGTATCTTTGCGCATGAAGTCTAAATAAATAAATAATATTCGATAAGTGTGCAAATTTTTATCATTTGAATGAAAATTACATCGCAGTTAACCCGTTGAGTTGTGATTGTTTAACAAGCAACCAAAAATAGGACAAAGAAAAATACCCAATACCACTCCATAGAAAAAAGTAAAGTGAAGACTATTAGTATTATCAATTACAAGGCTTTCATTTACTCTCCAATAGAAAACAAAATAATACTCCAACAATGCACAATGTACCGAAAACAACAGGCAATCTATCCACATAACTACGAAAATTACTTTTGTGTAAACTTCTTGTCCTAGGACCGATATTAGACATGACAAGTGAAGCATAGATAAGTGTTAGAAGAATTATTTTTGGTTTCACAAGACATTAAATAATAAAAAGTAGAAGGAAAAAGCCGTAGAAGAAATATTGACGATTTTTTTAACCAATTATATGTTATTATTGGGAGCTTTCAAAATCAAAATATTTTTTTTTATTTCACATAGGCCTACATGGGCACTTATAAACGTCGACAAAAGGTGCACGGTTCGGGTTGGTCGTTTCCTATGGAGAAGAACCGGCAAGAAACTCCATGGTTACTCTTTTAAAAATGGTTTGGTGTTACAATATTTCCATGTTACAGCATTAGTACTTAGATATGGGAGTCTTCTCGGAGTTACACGACATACACACACGTACTACATAAAGACACATAGTTACTTAGACACAGTCTGTGTTCTAAAGCATAGTTCAACATAATCGCCAGTCATTGTTAGCGTCCGATATCCAACGATAATACCCAGGCTGCCGACCGATAATCATTTCAGCCGAAAGACGTCCACTGCTGGACATAGGCCTCCCCCAAGCGTCGCCATACTGATCGGTCCTGTGCGTTTCGCATCCACCAGACGCCCGCAGCCTTGACCAGGTCGTCGCTCTACCTAGAGCAGGGATGGCGAACCTTTATTAGAAAACGTGCCATTTTTTTTTTTTTTTTTTGTGTGACAATGAAGTGCCTCCAAAGAATTTTGTCTTTGTCTTGATTGACAAAAAATAAAACTCTAAATGCTATGAATTAATCAATTCTATATTTGCACCCAGAAATTCTTACAGCAATCCTAATATTTATTCAAAGTATGTTGTTTTTAAATACAAGTGGTGTAATTTCTGCTGTTGCAAATTTACTAGATGCTACATAACCTCATTTTAGCGTGCCCAAAATATTTTGTGATGTGCTACCACAGGCACGCGTGCCATAGGTTCGCCATCCCTGACCTAGAGGGAGGCCTTCCAACACTACATCTTCCGGTACGCGGTCGCTACTCTAGAAGTTTTCGGCCCCAACGGCCGTCCATTCTGCGAGCAATGTGCCCTGCCCACTGCCACGTAAGTTTGGCAATTCTTCAGCAACGTTAATGAAGCTAATCAATCGTCGGGCATAGGTAAATTAGTTACCGATATTCCGATAAGTCATCTTTAAGATACCTATGTGCTAAGCAAAGGCGAATGCCGACTTAATTTTGTGCAAAAAATCTTATTTTTTTACTCTTTTGATAAACAGGAAAACCTTTCATCAACATTGATAGGTACTTAAAAGTTATGTTTTCCTCAATGAAACTTGCCTCAGATACTTTCGCATCGCGATATTAAAGATTTTTTGTTGAAACCGGAACATTTCTGAATACTTTGTCGTATTTTTTTCAATTGTCTTATCTGATTATAAACTTTAACGTTTTTGGCGGTCCAATAACTTCCTTTTGTTTTTATTGAACCAGATAACTGGATCCATATTAAAATTATAAATGCAAAAGTAACTGCTATATCTGTCTCACACTTCCACTGGACGGTTTGAATGAATCTTGAAACGTGTACACTATATATCCTGGATTAGGACATTAATGAACTTTTTATGACATCTATTCAAAAAGAGCTAGTTTATTCTTCATAATCAGGGACTAAAATAGCTCATTAAACCCTGGGGACTAAAAGTGATTTGAATTTGGAATGTGGATATTGTTAGTAAATGTTCCAATCAGCAAAGAGATGAATTACAAATCATGCGCTCCAAAATAGGATTAAATAGCTAAAATCGATTACGACGAATGTATGAGGTAAATGGCTAACGGGCGATTGTTATTCTTTTTCAGACCGCATGGCAACCTTGTATTGTACAAGTGACTGGCTGGAAAACCGCGCGCGAGCCAAATTTAAAAATAAATCTACTACTGTAACGGATGGTACTAAAAAAATTGTTACGATGCACTACCATAATTGTTCCAATTTAAACATTAGCCTCTATTTATTTATATGTTATGTTCCTAATTGTAAGTAAATAAATAAACGTAATGTTCTTATTGTAAGTTCTGCATAATTTGCACTTACTTATTTTCTCGTAGTGGGTGATAAAAAAACTTTTTGCAAAAAAATACTACCGACTTCCAAATACAAAACTACAAAGTGAAATATAACTTTATTTTTTGAAGTCGGTGTCTTTCGTAGGTACCATTTTTTTGCGTTATGGACACCGACTTCAAAAAATAAAGTTATTTTTCACTTTGTAGTTTTGTATTTGGAAGTCGGTAGTATTTTTTTGCAAAAAGTTTTTTTATTTTTCACTTTTTAGTTGTACCTATCTAATAGGCAAGTCAGTAAGGTAACTATAACGCCTGAATAGATTTCATGAAACTTGAACATAACCGGTGAAATGAGAGATCTGCGTACCTCTTATGAGCGTACTGGCGTGATGTTATGTTATGAAATGGTATAAACAATAAACATACATGCGATTGCAGCAATCCCGAGAGGTTTGCCGTTATTTATTGAAGAGTTCTGTTGTATATCTCCAAAGTTCTTCATCAGATCTTCACCAAATTAAAATGGAACCAATTTCGGAACATACTTTTTCAAACAAAAAAAGAATTTTCAAAATCGGTTCACAATTAACGGAGATATCGGTGAACATACACAAAAAAAAAAAAAAACAAACATAATGTCGAACATAGAACCTCCTCCTTTTTGGGAAGTCGGTTAAAAAGTAGAGTGTTCACCTCGGGAGCAACACTATTTTAAGTGAGTAATGTACTTTAAATCCTCGCTGCGCTCAGGGTTAAAAAAAACACTATTGCCTTTAAAATATTTTTTTTGCTGCCTTGATAAACAATCTACTATTTTATATCGGGCGAACGTTTTCGTGCAATACATTCCAATTGTCACGCAGGCGAAACCTCTGTCAGAAGAACAAAATAAAATAAGTATGGCAACCAACACCGCTACACTAAACTTAGCCCTTCAATACCCATAACCATGAATACGAATGAATACCAAAAGCGACCATCCCGTAATTCACACTATACATTGCGCTGTCAGAACACAATGATGCAATTACCGACCTAACACGAGAGTCAAGAGACGCTAGCTGAAAACGCGACCATTCATTATACACTCTCGTTAGTACGGGCGAATTTAAGGGGAAGCTGGAGTGGCTATCCTGGTAATGAGCTAATGTGTATGCCTCTCCATGTATTCGGAACAGTATTTAGGAGCTTTTGATTGCAAAATGGTTGTTTAAGCGGGAGAATTGTTAGAGGAACGTGTAACTTAAATCTAGTGGGTGTGATGAATTGGTTATGCTGACAACGGATTCCGTGTGCTTCAATAATTTGAATATGGATGCATTAAAAGTATAATGCATGAAGCTTAAGTTTTAATATGAATTGTGGTGTTTGTAAAAAATATGGTCAGGCATGATTAGGCCAGCGCATTTTACTACAGGTCGAAAAACCCCACACGTTTTTCTAAGATTAAACAATGACTGATTCTTTTATTTCTACTTGTCAGAGAGAAGCTGTGGACCAGTGTTATCGGCCACGCCTTACAAGTTGTAGATCGTGGGTTCGAGCCCAGGCAGGCGCTTTACTTTGTGTTATTTCATCACCACTGCTCTCAAAACGTTGAAGAAAAACATCGTGAGGAAACCGGCATGTTCTAGAACCTAAAATTCGAAGACATGCGACATCTACCAACCCGCACTGGGCCCGCGTGTTGGATAACGGCCCATTCCCTCTCACAGAGAGGAGACCTGTGTTCCAGCAGTGGGAACATTAATAGGCTGATGATGATGAATTTGACTTTGACTTTGCCTTGCTATCTATAACTTCATCACTGTCCACGAATAAACCCACAAAAGAAAAGCTACATATTAACGATATTTCAACCAGGTTCACAAAGAAAATGAAACAGGAACGGATGAAAAATTCAACATTCTGAAAATACCGAAAAAGAATTTCCGGCCGAAACGAGAACACGGATATCCAATATGGATGGAAGTAAAAACCACTGACATATGTCTGTTAACATTCTACATTATCAATTTTCGTGGTCCAACGACCCGGTTGAATTAAAAATGCCCGTCGAAATGGCCAGTGGTGAACATTTGTATTTACATATGAAATGAAAGAATGGAGGTCGAAAAAGATAAAGTCAATTCATTTTATGTATCCTTTTGGATTTTATTTATTGATAATACGCGTGAAATAAAATTGATTGTATTATGGTATTGTATTTACAAAAAAGAAAATTCAGGTTAAGTATTAAAATTCTTTTTACAAGCATTTATTTAACTTGTATTGATAAACAATAAAAATATAAATATATATAATTTTATTTTAGTTTGCATTGTCAGTATGTGTGGGTCAAATCTTGCAAATGAATTTTGAAACAGTTATCCCCAACCGATTGAGCAAAAATTTTGCAAACACCTTTAGTTTACACAAGGTGACAATGCACGTTGTGGTAAATGACATCGTACTGAATTAAAAAAAAGTGGCGGAATGCCAAAGATGGTGGACCAATTATTTTTATGCACTCCCATAAGATGGATATCCGTTTGATATCAAATGAAAGGGAATTTGGAAGTAGCTTATTTATAATCAGATTTTTTTGCTTATTTTTTTTAACACGTCGTTCTCTAATTTCAAGTATATTAGTTATAAGTACTCAAATATATATAAAACTATGTGCACACATAAGCAGCTTACATAGAAGGTGTACCAATAACGGTAGTAAATATATTATTATATTTGTCTATACCTACGCATCAGTCAGGCAAAATCACTACATTTTATAAAATAAAGTCCCCCACCGCGTTTGTACGCGATACACTCAAAAAATACTGAACAGATTTTCATGCGGTTTCCACCAATAAAAAGAGTTAGAAACGAGGAAGATTTTTGTGTATAATTCGTTATGGGCAAAGCCGGGGCGGATTGCTAGTAAAATATAAAAGAAAGTTTATTGAATTAGCCACGCGGTCTTAAACAAAAATCACTATAGAAATCAAATTAAACTATATCTGTATGAATCATAACCTAAATGAAATAACAAAAGCAATCAGGATTATTCTAGAAAACAATAATAAAATAACCGACGAAACTATTACAAAATAGAATTCCAATATACTAAGTTGTTCTCAAGAAATTCATAAGTTTGGGGCAAGTGTCGTAATATCTAGGGCTCATTGTAATCCGCTCAGTTTTCTTGAAAGGCTCAACTATATCTCGAGAAACTTTTGTATAAACGGAAAGGTTAAATTGTTTGTCTGAAGTATCAACGTCCAGCTGAAATCACTGGGATAGATCTTGACAGAGGGGAGATTTTACACGTCTCATTAAAGCCGAGTAAAGGTCAAGGTATGTTTTCCACCTTACCAGTTTGACTAGAGAACTTTACGAGGTTGGTTTACGTTACCACTATTAATAATAATTGTTTATTGGTAAAAAAACTTACATAACGGTGGTATATACAGCTGTATGACCAGTGTGTGTTGCCAGTGATGACATATGGCTCTGAGACGTGGTCGCTTAAAATGGGCCTCATCAGAAAGCTTATAATCACTCAAAGGGCAATGTAGAGGGCTATGCTCGGAGTTTCCTTGCGTGATCGAATACGAAATGAAGAGATCCGTAAGACAACCAGGGTTAACGACATATCCCGATGAATTGCCAAATTTAAATGGCAGTGGGCAGGGCACATTTATTTATTATATACTTTATTGTACACCAATATTGTACACATTGCTCGCAGGACGGATGGCCGATGGGGCAGAAACGTTCTGGAGTGGCGACCGTGAACCGGAAAACGTTGCGTTGGAAGGCCTCTCACCAGGTGGACCGATGACCTGATAAAGGTTGCGGGGATCCAAGAGGCACGAGACCGATCAATGTGGCGACGCTTGGGGGAGGCCTATGTCCAGCAGTGGACATCTTTCGGCTAATATGATGATGATGATGATGATACAGCTATATTGTAATAATTAAATAATAGTATTTAATTATTACAATATAAATTATATATAAGTGGTGTTAATACCAACTTACGTTTCGATGTCTTAAACAATGTTTCTTTCATGTGTCAAAGACTGACTAACAACCAAAAATACTTTAGAAAACCAATCAATAAAACATTCTACGAATTAGTCTCAGTTCACATAACTATCACGATCTAGTTGATACACGCAAATCATTGGAGCTGCTAATAGAGGTGCAATGGATCATATCTTAACACTCGATTACATTCCACCCCTCTAGGGAAATAACTTCACGCTATGTCTTGTTAACAGGTATCTTAATTAGTTTAGTAGCCTGTTTAACGTTTTGTAAAGCCAATAGATATAGACATATCACACTTATTTTCTTCAAAGGCGTAGTAGGTAAAGATGTAACACCCAAATTTGTCGGTTTTTGTAGGCTTGAGGAAGTGACGATGATGTAGCTCTGCCGGAAGGCTGCGGTGACATTCGGGCATGCCCCTCTTGGCATAAATTTTTTAGGCATGATATTGTTTGGCATAACGTTTTCGCATAACTTTTATTAGCATAATAATTCTGTGGTATAATAATACTTTTAGCATAATGCAAAGGTTGGCATAACTGTCTTTCGGTCTAATTTGTTTTGGCATAATTTGGAGTTGCATAAATTTGTAAGGCACAATATTTATTCGTCATAATAATTTTATGTTCATGTGTGTATTGTTATGATGGTTAGAAGTTAATTGTGTGGGTGCCCGCATTGTCGAGTTGGGGGGAAGGCATCGGGGCTGAGGGTTGTAGGCCGCGGTGGGCGAGGATTGTCGGTATTGCTGTGCGCCGCTCTCCCTTTCTCGGCCTGGACCGGTCGCCACCGTCTTATGGCGGATTCGGTGTGATCGCAGGGGAGAGGGAGTATCGGTATAGCCTTGGCCGCTCTCACTATCTCCTGCGGCTGAAAAGTGGTATGCGGTGGGGCCACTGTCCTGAACCGTCACAGGGGGACCAAAGGTTGCCATACGGGGTCGTTTGGCGTCAATGTGCTGGTTTGGCCCTAGAGTGGCCACGGCGTGCAATGTATTCTGGTGCGCCGTTGATGGGGGTACTCCCCAGAGGAGGACAAAACATTTATGCATAATGATCACTTTGCTAAATTTCGGTATGCCAATGTAAATTATGCCAATATTTTTTATGCTTATCATTAGTAAACCCTGACATTCATGTTCGAGGATGACCCTCAAACATGAATGTGGGTGAAAAGGTGGAGATTGAAGGTGGGTGGAACAGGGTGTTCAACAGTCCTCCATATAAAAGGGAGGATCCGACCAGACGGGTGTTATATCTGGTCCAGGCAACTGCCCGACGGTTGATGTCGACTGTTGTATACGTTCAAATCGCGCCAAAAACTTTGCTTGCGCGATGTTGGATTTGTGTGACGTCATGTCATTAGTTCGTAGGTGGCGGCATTAATGGCGTTATGTATACCAGCTTAATTTGTATTTAAGATTCGGAGAGATTATTTCCACTGAATAAACAAAACCCTAATAACATTATTATGCAAACGCTAGTCCAAAACAACCTCGGATACAACACCGCTGAAGAACAAAATTAAGTTTAAGAATATTTAATACTAACAAAGTTTTCAGAATTTTTGTTGAGCGTCGCTAACTTGGTATTCTGTGTGCTCTCAAAGGAATACTGTATAATATTCTGTTGTAAAAGAATAGCGTATTTTTACTCTAAAGACGACTTACGAAATTGTTAGTTACTTCAGGATATTTCAGAGACTCGCTGGTGATTTGTTACAAGGTTTCTTGGTTCAATGTTTTCTGGGCCTCTTGCCAAGAATTTCAAAGACCTGAGAATGAGTCTTATGAACTGTGATTGTTGTTCAGAAAGGATTATTTCAGAAAGATTGTTTGCTATACGTAGAAAGAGCGAAAGAAAACATTTGTTGCCAGCACTTTAAAATCTCAATATACCGAACATAGATCTCAGTGTGGCAAAAGAAGCGGGCTCAGCTCAATTTGCAGCATAGCCCCAACGCTAATTTCAACGGTGATCACCATCAGCACTTGAAAGGGGGCCTTCCTGTTACTTCTTAAAATACTACTCCAGCATCCTCACTGTGCAATGCCTATTAGGGCACATCACTGAGGATACTAAGAAGTTTCTCCTCTGAGCCTCGCTGTGCACGACAGCACATGATCATTGTGCCACCGTCTTTCCTGGAGTCACTTGGTGGGTGGACAGAATCCCCTATCTGACCACCCGTAACCCTGGAGTCCCGCCTGCCCATGATGCAGGTAGGCGGGTATTCAGCGTTTTAGAAGTCAGGCGGTTGCTGCCACGATGCCAAGCATACCCAAACAAACCTATATAGAAAATTAAAACAACATTAATTAAATGTCTGAGTAACTGTCCAACTTTTAATTAATGATAATATTAAAATAAAATCAAATATATGAATTATAGCTTAATATTTCCATATCCATTGAAAGAAAAAAGAAAAAAATAGTTTATTTGCGCCAAGTATGACGTATTCCATAATATGTTTTCTTTTGTTTATTATAAAAACGACGAAAAGTCGCTTCATGTAAAATATTGGAATCTACCTGAATCCAGTAGTCTGCTGTCAGTAGTAGCTGGCCACAATAAAGTTGCGAACATAAGTGATAGCAATAATATTTAGGATTTATTCGACGCAATGCGTTTTATTTTTGTGCAAATGGAAACAGTAAAAACAGGCGGATTTAACGAATCATTTTAAGTGATGAACCGACATATATCACTAACAAGGCACGATTGTTTGCAGCTTGAAGCCAACTCATCAGTTTGATTGGTCGGATTCATGGCAGTTTAATTCCCTACATACACGAGTATTCGCGCCGGCAAGCCCTATGGCCACAACTTGTTCAATTTTGCCAAAAATACTAAGTGCTTAGAAAAATGCGGCCAACGTATACTGTAGAGTTAGCTTTTAAGTATATGCTTTAAGTGTTGTATAAGAGTATATAGAGAGAGCTAGATGCAGATGAATTCCAGTATTTTACATGGAGCGCGAATACCACAATAGATCCAGTCATAACATTCACCCACTAACTTACCTTTACCAGGAGTTTTACTTACCCCAATCGCAGTTTCGCTCGCACCAATCGTAGTTTCGCTCGCCCCAATCGCGATTTCGCTCGCCCCATCCGCGGTTTCCCTCGCCCCTATCGCGGTTTCGCACGCCCCAATTGCAGTTTCGCTCACTTGTATGTCTAAAATTAACCCACGGGAACGTACTATCAAGATGAAAGTATCCTATATCCTAATCCAGGCCATAGTCTAATCAAATCCGTTAAGCTGTTGAAACGTGATTAAGTTACAAACTTACAGACTTTTACAGGCAGATGAATACCACTATTTTATAAGGAGCGTGAAAACCACATTAGACCCAGTCATTAGATTCACCCAATAACTTTTACCAGCGGTTTCGCTCACCCAATCACGATTTCACTTGCCCCAATCGCGCTTTCGCTAGTCCCAATTGCGATTTCGCTCGCCCCATTCAAGGTTTCGCTCGCTTGTATGTCTAAAACTAACCCTCGGGAACTTACTATCAAGATGAAAGTATCCTATGTCCTAATCCAGGCCATAGTCTAATTAAATCCTTTGAGCTGTTGAAACGTGATTTACTAACAAACTCACAGTCTTTCACTTTTTTTTATATTACTTAGTAGTGTCTCAGAACCACACTATATAAACGACAACATTTTTTCCTAATAAAAATCCAAACTGTATTCAAGATCATGACTAATAAACCGAGTTTCCCAACAGATATTATTTCCTTTTCAAAGTTGCAAGAGGTTCTTACCCACTATTTTAACGACACAGTTAGCGACCTCTGCTACTGAATAAAATATAGGAGAGTCGGTTCCCGGCAGTTAATTCCACAACTTTTCGGCGACTATTCAACCTCGTTGGAAGTTTTAATAATAACTGGGTTACATCGTTTTTGATGGTAGTTTTACTGCTACATTATTATTCTTTTTGGGAAAATTGTTTCGAAATTGTGGACAGGATTTTTTTGTTTCGAATATGACGGTATATGAAGTCTAAAATGTTGAGGTTTTGCTCTCCAATAGAAATTTGTCACTATTATCTTGTTTCGAAAATGTTCAGCAAGGTACTTGTTGGGAGCGTCCCCCAAGCGTCGCCATACTGATCAGTCCTGTGCGTTTCGCATCCACCGAACTCTCGCAGCCTTGACCAGGTCATCGCTCCACCTAGTGGGAGGCCTTCCAACGCTTCATCTTCCGGTCTACGGTCTCCACTCCAGAAGTTTTCGGCTCCAACGGCCATCCGTTCTGCGTGCAATGTGCCCTGCCCACTGCCACTTAAGTTTGGCATATCTTCGGCGTGGCCTCATACTGGGCCCAAAGTATTCAAAGAGTTTTCCACCGACTCGAAAAGAAGAAAGTACCGTTGCATCTAACTCATTGCGGAAATAAGTCTACTAACACTTAGAGCTAGTACACACTAAGCTATCGTGCGTTGGTAGCGTACTTATACCGCAATCGGTATGGAGTTCGGTATTTCTCCAAATTATATCGTTTATCGTTATCAATTTGCGTAAATATGATCATGTGTCTGCGCATCGATCGCTTCTAAAGTGGTTGTCCATACGCCAACGCCGAGACCAAAGGGCACTAACTACCTTGTTCTCATTTCTCACCTCTTCCAAATCCCCTAGTTATCTGGCCCCTAACTTTCAATACATTTGCGCCAATCACAATAAAAATCTACGGTCATCACAGAACCGCCTCCTTCTATGTCCCACTCACCGCACCGACTTCATTCACTCTTCTTTCTTTTTTCAGTCTATTTCTCTGTGGAATGCGCTCCCCAGGAAATAAGGATGGCAACCAACCGATTAACCTTCAAAGTTAAGGTTCGCGAGCATATTCGTAAGAAGATGGCAGTGTATCGTCACAGCGCTAATGATTTTCCATAATTATCAATAACTACTAATTGTTTATGGATATTTGTGTATTTAGTTTATTCTTTGAGTATTTAATGTATTTTTAGTTTAGTTATATGTATTTAAATAAACGCGATTTGCTTGACTTTATATTGCACCTACCACTATTTGTATCTGCATCACCCAAAGGTCGACTGGTAGAAAATGCCCAAGGCATTAAGTCCGCCTCTGTACGTTTGTGTGCATAAAGTAGTAAATAAATAAATATATCCGGATTGACAAAAGATTCAACAATCTCCAACTATATTTTTAATAATTTTACTTAGTATATTGCCGTACGCTCGCACGTACAGTTGATACCGACTTCCACATCACTATTTCCTCCGTGACGCATCATGACGAAAGCTAGCTTACCAGCTGACGACGCTTGATTGGCCATTTACTCATATTTTTTAACCAACTACCCACTATTTTTCTGTTATTATAAAAACTATAATAAACTGTACATCTTGTAACCTAAACATTGTAAATATTGTGTGATTACTTCCACATACACAGTACTTTCGATTCCGTTTATAACTTAGTTACTCCAATGCAAAGTATTGTCTAAAACGCGTTTTTATGTTTAGAAAGGCGTTAGCCTGTGTAACAAAATAAATTACGATTTGTCTACAATTAGAATAAGATCATTTGTAAACAACACTGTGTAACCTATTTATTAATAAAGAACTTTTAAAATCAATCAAATCAATTCTTCATTTTAATAACCGTTCCATATCCCAAATAGCTTCTCAATTTTGGATCTCATCGATGAAGAAATCCGTGTCAAAACGATCTACATTATCGTCAAAACATGTGTCCACTCTACACGAAAGCGCACGATGAAATGTGCAACAAGTAAGAAGTAGTCTTTAGAAATTAACTCTCGGATTCCTTTTATTCGAATAGACTGGAAATGTAGTGCTGGAGAAAAATACTTGGAGTGTCGTGGACTGAATTTCACACTAACATATCCATCCTTCAAGAGCTCGGTATCAGGCAGCGTCTTTCGGCTATAGTCCAAGCTCGAGTACTTCAGTTCTTTGGACACGTGTCCCGAGGAGGCAACGACTCTATCGAGCGTCTTGTAGTTCAGGGTAGAGTGGAAGGAACGAGAGCGCGCGGCTGGTCGCCCATCAGTGGACCGACCAGATTAAGTCTGCAGTGGGTGAGTGATGGCGTCGCCTCGTTAAGCAAATTATGGCAACCCAAAGTCTCACTGCAACATGATGACCACGACCATTCTGCCAAGAGTGTACCGACGCAGAAGATTGCGACACTTACGTTGATTAAATGTGTTTCGTCTAGAGCCAAAGATGGATCAGTGTATTCTGAGTTACGGCGTGACCCACATTTTCTACTCAAAGCAATTTCTAACTAAACCCTAGCCTTTAAATTATTTTACTGAACCGTCAGTACTATCAGTATAAAATAACACCAGAATAAACCAAATTAGGACAATAGAATGAAGGCATGAATGTGCTAAGACTTAGGGTGTGGTGTTAGGGTGTACTCATAGGTAGAGTCTAGTGCGTGACATTGATTTTTGGAAAAAAAAACATCATAATTTTCTTGCCAGTTTATTTGGGTCGGCGGAACATATATCTCCTTCCATAATTATTTTTATTATTCAACCTACAAAAGTCAGCTCTTTTCTAGACGTATCATCTTTCACATACACATCAATCTTTATTTGATACACAGAAAATTTAATGTGGATATTGAAGCCATACTACGAGTATCTATGTCAAAACTTACAATGAAGGACAGTAGAGAATTACTAGCCCAATTTTAAAGCTTAGTTGACATTAGCTGTGTGAATTGGCAAAAATTGTATGGCGACCATAATTTTTTACTCCCCTTGCCTGAGTTTACCACTGACCTCGTCTTACGTATCTACGTCTCTGAAACCACGCTCTATTTTAGTCTAAAACAAGCCGAGAATTAATTACCAGCCTAAATTTCAGAGCATAAATAATACAACTAGTACTAGCTTCAGTATTCCACCGTTTACTCGACCAATGCGGACGCTGCCTTAATCCCGTTAACTCGGAACAGTATCGTGTATATCGCTAATATTACTTGTATTTATGATTATGCTTCTTGTAAGCCTACAACCTAGGTCCAATTGATCGTGTACGGATTCAGCTAATAGGTATTTAGTTCTGTATGGACAATATTGTTGGGATGAAATGAATCAACCAACTACAATGAAACTGCCCTATTTTTCCGATATAGGGCTCTTTAAATTGGGTTACAATAAGGTTAATTATAAATGGAATAACATACATAGAATAATGGAAATAAGAAATAAAAAAAAATGGTATAATTAGGTTAGTGGTCTGGTGTTATTTATAGCAATACTAGCGGAAGCCTCGTGGTTTCGCCCACGCAGTTCCCGTTTCCGTGGGAATACAGGTATAAAAAGTAGCATATTTCATCCGGAGATAGTGGAACTTCCCAACGGTGAAAGAATTTTTGAAATCGGTCCAGTAGTTTTTAAGTTTATTCGTTACTAGAGGACGCCTCGCGGTTTCACCCGAGTAGTTCCCGTTCCCGCGGGAATACAGGGATAAAAAGTAGCCTATGTCACTCGGGGATAGAGTAGCTTCCCAACGATGAAAGAATTTTTGAATTCGGTCCAGTAGTTTTGGAGCCTATTCGGTACAAACAAACAAACAAAAAAATCTTTCCTCTTTATAATATTGGTATAGACATACAAAAATACAAATCTTTCCTCTTTATAATATTAATTATAGAAGTATAGATTATTAAAAAGGTAGGTAATTTGTTTGTTTGTAATCTCTGAAAGTTCAGATACGATATTTTTTTAGTGATAAGTAAGCTATATTATCGTTAAGTTTTTATTTATTTAATTATATTTTAATACAGAGGTGTTACTTAATTCTAAACTCGCCAAACTTTTACTTTTGATGGCGAGAAGCGCTCATTTACATCACAATACACCATCTTACGTACATACCTACTATTTATATATTATACTGATATGGTTCAATCTTAAACAATGTACATTAGTTCTGTTTGCTATCCTGTACAAAGCTTTTTTTTATTTTGTCCTGATTGGTCCTTAACTAATTTTTACTTTTCTCTCTTAATATTTCTATTTTGTTAAACACTTTAGTTACCAAATAATTAGATGTTCTCTTGCCATAATCAAGTGCAATAGTCTTTTTATCTGGCAAAAATAAACGGTTTATGTGATGTAGGACACGGGAGCGAAATCGCGGGAAACAGCTAGTTCATACAAACAAAGGATGGTAGCAAATTATGTAGTGTTCGTCTAGAGAGGATAATAATAATCAAAAAATAAATATATAAACTTATTTTATACTCTTTTTCAACAAGCAAAAAAGATTAATAAAAACAGTGACCCAACTAAGGATTTTTTTTTTTAGCCTATGTTACCCGGGCTATAATAACGAATCAAAGACAAAGACAAATATATTTTATTTCAACTAGGCCACAAAGCGGCACTTTTGAACGTTAAATACATTAAAATTTACAAGGAATAAAAAATTATTCTACCGTGCATTCGGAAAGTAGCTTGTTATGGAGAACTCCATGGTTACTCTTTTAAAAAAAAAATGTTTTTTTTTTTACAATATTTAGGTACATAAGTACATACATTAATAAATTTATATGTGTGAGGACAATGCTCCCAGAATCACTACATACTATACTACTTACAGGTACAAAGTATTAAAAGTACTCACACATGTACTGTGCAGTTACATAATAGGTACTAGAAAAACACTAGCATCCGACGCAGTTAAGTTAAGACCAATCCCAACTGACGGCGCCCGTTCACTAACATGACGCATGAATCGGCACCACCCAGCTCAACCATCATGAAGGGAACCGAATGATCCAACACACGTGCCACCATCAGAGAGACATTTGAGAGAGCATGACACACTCAACTGCCAGGGCAAACACAAGTCAACGAACGACACCAAGGTACAGCAAATGGTAGATTTACAGTTGGGTACATAGTACTCACACACGTGCTGAGCAGTTATACAATACTAAAAGAAATTGAGTCTATATAATACAAATATATTCATACAGTCTTCAGCAGGTCCAACAATTCTACAAAACAATAATGTTCTGCATATCACTTGTTTTTGCGCCCTAGTGGTTGTGGATCAAGACTAGCATTGAGCCAAGCATTTTTATCGATTTACATGTAATTCATCAAAATCGGATGAATAGTTTAGGCGCTACGGAGGATCATACGTAAATACAAACATACATAGATACGTACATAGACTGCTAAAATCATAATCCTTCCTTTTGGTTTCGCCGTAGTCGGGTAAAAAGATTTTTCTTGTTCCGTTAGAATGTCCTCAGACAAAGAAAGATTTAAGATTAATTTTAAGTTAAAAAGAATAGCTGTCTAGTCTCTCTACATTTAAACTTAAATTAAGATTTAATTCGTTCTTTCAAGTGAGCGTAAATCTTTTGTAGATTCGATTTTAAAATTGGTGAAAATGGAAGAAGACTTTTGGCAATCAGCCAAAGTGGTGGAGAGTAGAAAAGGAAGCTAACATTGTAAATTACATGTTAAGCTAACGACTTATTGTCGACTATTTTAAAATTTTAATAAAGGAAAAGACGCCTAAAATGGCAGTTTTCAGACGTTTCTAGTAGGTAAGTAAGGTAGGGTATTTTATTTATTTTTTTTGTTTGAGATGGGTTTGCTCTTGACTCTAGTCTAGGTCAGAGGTGACAGAGACAAAGTCGACGATCGATGGAGTGAGCTTACGATGCGATAGAAGAAGCCTGTTCACTCTTACTTTGAAGAGATTCGGGTCGAATGCGTTCGGAAACACAGACGCAGGTAATGAGTTTCACCCTTTCGCTGTGCGCATTATGAAGGATGGTTGGAAGCGCTTCATCACTAGCTTTAATCAGCGACTTCGCTCGCGTGAATGTCGAAAATTACCCCAAGGAAACATATTCCCGGGATAAAAGTATCATATGTGCTATTCCAGACTATAATCTATCTGCTTGCCGAATTTCATCCAGATCCGTCCAGCCTTTTGAACATGAAGGAGTAACAAACATACAAACGCACACACGTATTTAACTTTCTTTTAAGCAAATGCTATTAATCAACTGAAGATTTTATGAATTAAAAATTTACCTAAATATTTATATATAATTTATATAAAAAAATATTTTACTACTATTGTTCAATTTATTTAAATTATTTGTAATTCTAATGATTAATGACTTAATTTTAATGTAATGATAACCTATAATTTTACATACCACATTTGTACGCCGGAAATGGCAGAATATTGTGATCGTAATATATAATTCACATAACAGCTTTGTACAATATTCTGACAAATAAATGCATTCTATTCTATTCACACACTCACAAACTTTCACCTTGTTAATATTAGTGTGATATGTCAATAATTATATATTTGATTTTATTTTATCCAAGAACACTTATAAAAATAAATCCGTCGTGTATATAAATATAAATCCGTCTAACGTTTTGGAAGATATGAGGTAATAAAGAATATTACATACACAAACAAAATACGCTCGAAAAACATAACACGTTCCTTGCAGTCAGGTAAAAATAGTCAGGATATTCGCTAGTCCTTGACAGTTCAACATGCTTCTCTTTAAGCTCAATCGGTGACCCAGATTCTTCTTCAAATAATCTCAAAGTCCAACAATATCATTCTACAAAATAATAAACCCCTAAATCTCTTTACAACAAAACACCAGTTATTTCCGAGGCCCGAAATTAGAATAAAATATACAAATCTTCGTTGAAAATAGGTAAACATTTTACTAATAAGTGTCGGATCCCGACTCGAACGGGATTTATTTCGGCAGATGTTTCTCTAAATTATAAATGAATTTGGTAGAGAGAGAGAGTTTTCGCTGAAACTGGAAGATATTTTGACTGAAAATTATATTTTGTAGCGACGGTAAATTGATATTTTGGGACGAATTATGTGTTGCTAGGGACTTTGTTTCCTGAAAATATGAAAAGGGTATATTGTTTTAGAGCTATTTATAGTTTGATAGAATGGTTAACTATGGGTGTTTTACTGTTAATAGTCAGCTGTCTTAACCTTTTAAAATGCCTATATCTCCTACTAGCTGAACCTCGCGGTTTCACTCGCATCTTTGATTACTACTCCGCTCCTATTAGTCATAGCGTGATGTTTTATAGCCTATAACCTTCCTCAATAATCGGGCTATCGAATAGTGAAATAATTTTTAAAATCGGACCAGTAGATCCTGAGATTAGCGCGTTCAAACAAACAAACAAACAAACTCTTCAGCTTTATAATATTAGTATAGATTTTTCACGCATGCCAAAAGCACTTGTATTATGGACGTAGATTATGAGGTACAAATAGTTTTAAAAGTAAGCTAGAACCTTCTAGATGATTAACACGAAAAAAGCACACTCTAGAAAGGTGTTGTAAAACAATAGTCTACAAACTGAGGTGGAAGTAAGTGGGGTAGCCAATCTGCAATCAACTAAATTGCAGACTGGGTGCCTGCTCTTTTTACCGACTTAATTTGACCTGTATGTTTGTATGTATCTATGTTTGTCCGCAATTTTCTCGCGTTTGCATGAACTAATTTTAATCTTTTTTTTTCTAAAGTATCTCTCAACTTAGGTCATAGTGCAAGTTTCATCAAAATTGGTTAGGCAGTTTTCAAGATATGGAGTATACAACCGAACTCTTTAGCGACAAACATCACGAATGTGTGTGTATGTGTATTGAGTTATTATGGGTATATTGTCAATCCTTTAGGTACCTTACTATGGAACTTGGCCAATTTGTAGTGATGGTGTACAAACACTAAAAAGAGAGAAATAAAAACTTTAGCGCAAAAAAATGAAGGATAAGAAGGAAGTGGTGTCTTTCGTACCTGATGTTTTAATTGTTTTGCTACACTGACTTCCGAAACGAAAGTTATTTTGCATTTTTTTGTGTTTTGTTTTTGATGTCGGTTCATTTTTTTCGAATAATTATTTTTGGAAACTAAGTTCTTACCAATCAGTGAAAGAGATACTTGTTACGTTGTAAATCTCACACAAAAATGAAAAATGTAATGTGTTGAAGAGGGAATATTTTTTACTTGTATTGATTATGCCAAGGTTGCCCCCCTCCCCCGTATTCATATAAGTGACTTTTAGTACAAAACCTGAAATTTTCTTTATTTGCCACTACGCTCAATACGTTCCTGGCTCACGTCCCCTTGTACGTGGCTACTTACCATTGTATTAACACTGTCACCAGAAGACAAAGTTGTCTCCTAAATCATCACAACTTACTTTTAATCCAGGAAAGCGACGAACTTTGTCTACGTGGGTACCGCTAGTTGAATAATGAATGTAATATTTAGTAGGGTATAAGGGTTTGTTTATATGGAAAAGGTTTCAGACAGTTATGTGGAGAGAATGCCCTTAGGCCATAGACAAGAGACTTTCTTTCAACGAAAGCATTGCGATCTCTCTCTTCTCTTTTTCGCTTCACTATTGAGTGGTAGTGATTGGTAACAAGTAAAATTAAAAAAACTTAAAAACTTGTGGCACATATTTCATGCTACATAATTTATCTATTAGTAGACACGCTTCGATCGAGAATCTAATGAACACGTGATTAGGACACGATATCTTGCGAACACCCCGATAAAAACAGTCAAACGCCCATAACTTTTGAACGGCTGAACCGATTCTCACAGGCCGGGGATGCCACCGTCTGATGGGCCGCAGGGGAGGAGGAGTGTCGGTATTGCGTTGGCCTTTCTCCCTATCCCCTGCGGCCGAAAAATGGTAGGTGGCGGGGCCATTGACCTTGACCCATCATAAGGGAGACCAAGGATGCCATACACGGGGTCGTCTGGCGCCCATGTGCTGGTTTAGTCACGGCGTGTCCGGAGGGTCCGCTATCTCTCCGTGGCAGCGGAGTATGCATGAGCATTTCTCCACGATAACATCACATGTTTTACAAGGAGCGACTGCCTATCTGACCTCCACTACCCAGTAACTGGGTAAGACTATACACCTTGGCAAGACTGGTGTCAGATCTCAGGCTTCTGACTACCCGTAACGACTGTCAAAGATCTTCAAATGACAGCCGGGACCAACGGCTTAGCGTGCTTTCTGAGGCACGGAGGAATCTCGGCGTGGTGAAATGGTCACCCATCCACGGACCGTCCTCAGCAAGATTTATTTAACCTTGAAAATGGACCCGTGCGGCTGTTATTATTTAGCCTCGATCTCCTCTGTAACTGGTGAACTACGGGTGTACTACACACCCATATTTCACCAGGTCCACCTTTAGAATGCCACATAGTTATTTGTAATATGCGCAGGCGAGCCTATTGCCAATAGGAATGTTTCCTGGGTAAACAAATGATAATTATTCTAGTCCGTCAGTTAGATTATCAAATAATATTGGGCACGTATTTTTTGCTTTATCAAATAAATAAAAACTGACAAAGATAAAGCGCATCAAAGTTCAGGAGTGGGGGCTTGTGACGTCACTTTGTCAGTATGAAGTGTAGCACGCCGTGACGTCACACGATATTTCAACGCACTGTATCGTTGTAATCATGCTCTTTATTGTACACAAAATAAACATTTCAAATACAAAAGGAAAACTTATGTACACAGGCGAGCTTAACCCGTAATTGGGTTCTCTGACAGCTAACCTCAGTGCTAAAGAGAGATTCACAAAATTAGATAGTTAACAAAAGCGCACAACAAATACTAAAAAACATTTGAATTCTTACTAATTAAATATACTACACAAATACGTGTACAGCACAAATGCATAAACATAATACATACATATATTTAAAATACATACATATTTATGCGTCATGTTGACAGGAAATGTTCCTTAATTCTTCTCCTGAATATCCCTAGTGAAGGGCTATCCCGTATGGAATGAGGAAGATTATTCCAGAGGCGGACAGCACGAACAGCAAATGATCCACCGTAACGACTTGATTTGATTGAAATATGTATATGAAATATGTCCAATATTTTTAGGTTATATAACTGACGGACTATATTGATATTTTTTGACAACTACCCTATTGCCATCAGCCGGGCACAAATCTATACTCAAGCTGGAAATCTGGCTGATCTGCTGGCTGAGGAAATCCACATGGAAAGTCCCAAAAACACTGTGCCCGATCAGGACATCATTCCCATCCCAAGACCATTTTTAATAACTCACCTACAAGAAATGTATACAAGACTGGTTAATAATTTGTAAAACTTATTGTTTACACGAATCGTTAAAATTTTAGGTGAGACTTGCTTACAATTTTTTATTTACATATTCTAGTCTAAGAACTCCTATTAAAATGTGCTCAAACTGATTTGAAAATCGAATCATCCACGCTAGAAATATGAACGATGTAAATTCGCCCTTACATTAATAAATGAGAAGTTATATTTGGAAGGAGGCCCGTGATTTCGGCTAAGAATAGGCGCTATCCGTCTACCCGTGGGAGGAGGGCGCTGGGTGACAGCCAGTATGACGGATTGGCTGTGGCAGTATAATCACAGAGTGTTTACGTGTGTTACATGTTTAGTTATTGTTGAGGAAATATACACATAATAATAAAAATATTTATTTGTTTTGTTATTCCTAGGTTCGTGTCTTTGGTTAAAAACCACTGTTTAGTACATCATTATTCTGCCTAGCTTTTTTACAACTAATTGGGATCAGTGTAGGGGAGACAATTGTAAACGATGCCTGCCTCCCTAGCCAAATTGCAAACGTTTCGTATCGAATCTGTTTCTACAATCGATAACGCCTTCTATTTGTTTGGTCTGACCACGACCACGTGTCATTCCCCTACTATGATTCGTTTTCCACGAGCGTTATCACAAAATGGTTACTTTTGTAGAACTCTTTAATTTATTGTCATATTAGTTCCGAACTACAGGCTTTCGAGATGCTTTTTAATATCGGCAATTGGTTTTGGTTTTAATAAAAGCATATTTTTTTGTTTGTACATTAATAATATTTATATTGTTATAAAAAACAGTTAAGTAAATAGTAATTTAAAAAATTTACATATTTGTGCTTGATTGTATGTGGTTTTCCAGCAAATAGTATATGGAAAGGTAATTACAGCTGAGATGACAGCTAATGGTGACGATTGAAAGAAGACAACATGTTACGCTTAACCCCTAAAAAAAGTTAAATCAGTTAGTGATAATGATGTTGGGATAGGCGTTCAGTCTCATCAGAAATCGGTCCCGTATTTTATTATATAAATTAATATAACGGATTCACTTAAAAAAAAATACCGGTACATACTAACATCCATAAGATACTCGTATCATGTTTGTTTCGTCCCGATTTTTAATATTTACTTGCAACACCGTGTCGGTGGGCTGTCAACGATTTGACAGATGACACTTGACAGTGTAGATAGAAAATTTGTAATGAGCACACGAGAAATTCGGTGTCTTGTGATTTGATAAGCTAATCGAGCTATATTTCGTTGATTTGTAATTGGTAATTGCGCCCGCCGTTCGCAATCGGTTTGTGGGGTGCCCGCGAAGGTGGTTTTGAATAGATTTCAAGCACATCGAAGTGTTTTTGCAGGAAACGCGTGTGTCTGCCTGGAAGCCGAAGCCCGGATCAGAACGCGTTGGTGGTCCCAATCCAATCATTGTCCTTTATTATATATATATTCTCCTATCCTTAATCTCACGGCACGATATTGATCGACCCCCAGGAGTCTACCGCAGGGATCTAAGGTAAGTCCTATTGATAAATCTTGTAGTCGACCCACTTCCCACCTGTTAGATAGGTACCAGGATATCTCCCAATAAGGAGCAAATCCCTAGCTTTCCACTGCTGCGTTACGGCAGTTTCGTGGGTACAGGTTCAGACAGGGTCCAGGAGTACCAACGCCGCTATGGGCCCCGGTGTGTAACTCCTGGCTTGGGACTTGAAGACCTGTATTAAACAATGTTGTAAAAAAACCTAACAGATCGTGTTAATTTTATCACAGGAGTCCACTTTAAAAAAAGCCATGAGAAAATTGTAAGCCCAGCTTATTTTAAAAGAAAAATTAAAATGTAATCCTATCATAATTGTATACTGTTACCAAGTAAGCAAAAACCTAAAACTTTGTTATTCCGATTTAAAATAAAAGCAAATTCCATTTCCTTACCCAAAAAAACATGGTCCTTCGGAGACTTCAAATCGCCTACTTCTCTAAACATTTAGGATACTTATTTGCATACTTTATTTTCTTCGTGCAAAATAAGAAGTTTTCGTTTTATAAGCTCCGTGGTACCACAAAAAAGATTAATACAGAATGTCGGCTCCATACAAAGAGCGACAACAGGCGCACGCACACATAGATGCATACGTTCGACGGCGGCGATCTCAAACAAATGCCGGTCGCGAGTGCACTTGCACTCACTGTACGTGAAGCGTGTCGATGTGTGCGTGCGTTTACGCTCGTTGTATACAGTCAACCTTCTGTACTTATCTATTCTGTGGTGGTACTTTTCTGCTTGGCCGTGCCGAAGTATTAATATTTAAGTTTGCGACCAAACTGCCAACTGCTCAATATAGCCGACCGTTCTATTATGTATAAACGATGCCATATCTACAATTTATTGAAAGGATGCTGGAGAATATTTTCTGCTAAAGTTTTGTGTGAATATTGATATTTTGGCGCGCTAGGAAGAGGCGAAGACCATATTTAACCGACTTAAAAAAGGAGGAGGTTATCAATTCGACTGAATTTCTATTTTAATGTGTTTTAGAGCTTTTTACTAGGTGAACCGATTTTGATGTTTGGTTTTTTATTTGTGAGCTTGTGCTTGTCCTATTTTAATTTGGTGAAGATTTGATGAAAAACTTCGGAGATATACAACAGAACTCTTCAATAAATAACGGCAAATCACTCGGGATTGCTGCAATCGCATGTTTGTTTATTGTTTACAACATTTCATAACATCTTAACTACTCTGGCATTACTTTGCGCATTCTATGTACCTAACCTATAGAACTGGTCCATTATGTAGATACCACAACAAAAAAGTGAAAATTTTTAAACTTTTTTACAAAAAATACAACCGACTTCCAAATATAAAAACTACAAAGTAAAAAAAACCCGACTGCTTAAGAATAAGAAGACTTCTTGAAAAAAAGATACATATTCGCGAGATGGCTGACCAAAACCAGATGTATCCTCCGACTGCACAGCATGATTTTCTTCTTGTTTAAGTCTTTTTAGTTCGATTTTTAAGCAGTCGGGTTTTTTGATTTTTTTATAGAATTTTTTTTATTTTTAACATTTTAGTTTTTTTTTTAATTGGGTACATTTAACCATATAAGTGTTATATATTTTTGAAACCATCTCCTAAAACCCTTTATTTTGATACCCCACACGATGGGTTAGGAAGAAAAAACATTTTTTTTCCCCCATAAAATAGCGCCCAAAATCCGCCATTTTTTTTTTTCCAATTTTTATGTAGCCAGTGACACTCGCAGGGTTAAGACGAATCGATTGACATAAGAATCATCAAAATCGGCCAACGCGTTTGGTCTCTAGAATGCCATATAGGAACAAACATACATACATACATAAACACATACAAACATTACTTTGACACATTACTTTCCTGCGGCAGTCGGGTAAAAATAACTTCAATTTCGGAAGTCGGTGTTCCAGTTTTCGTTTCTTCGTTTTTCGACACCGACATCCGAAATTGAAGTTATTTTTTACTTTGTAGTTTTTTATTTGGAAGTCTGTTGTATTTTTAGTAAAAAAGTTTAATATTTGGTTATATTTTTTTGTTACACTTTTAATTTCGTCCCTACTCCCTCAGTTTTATTTGTGTATTTTATAGCTACAGGTATTTTGACAGGTTATTCTCAGGAAAACACAGCATCTGCTTGAGTAATTTATATTGAGATACTAAAAATTGCAACACAAAACTGTTCATTTTGAATACTCTGTCAAACGTTTTTGTTAAAACATTATTATCACAAGAAATTATATTGCCAATTCTAATGATATTCTTAAAAAAACAATAAAAACTTAAATATGGCACAGGGAATAGAAATGAAACGGTAATGGCTTCAGGAACACTGGCATTTGCCATTTAGTTTGAAATGGTCTATTAAGACAGACCTTAAGCTCAGCTATTGAATTGTAAAGAAAATTTGATCACCGTCACTTACCTATTATTATGCCTTTCCTTGTTAGTATTGTTATTGTGATAGGCGTTAAGATTGTAAATTTATCTTAAGGTTACAATAGTCGAAAATTCTTCCTTACAAACGTAGTCTGCCGATTACTTCACTGTTTGACGGTGTACGTTCAAAATAAAAAAAATGATATCAATTTGTCTCATCATTATCTAGCCCTGTATGGAAACAGAAAAATAAAAAAAATCAATATTTGAAAGCTATGAGCGTCGAAAGTTCGATATTTCAACACTAATTTTAACGCATCTTTGGGCGGAAATAAATACCATAAGAAGAAGGAAAATTGCAAAACGGCCTCCATACATGGATAGATTAGTAATTCAACAATGCAAATAATTTTATTTTGAAAATATACATTTAGTAGTTTTTTCATGATATCTAGACTCCCAAAGGTCTGTTCAAAAAATTTCGCGCGCTCGTTTTCCTCCTAAATCATCATCCATTTCGCTACAAATTTGCAAAAGTGCATGCATACGAGAACTGGCTTCTTACTGCTCATCACAGCATCAATCTCTTTCGCACGTGTTATCGGATGAGACAGCATGCATTTTAACTTCGCGCACAAAATAGTTCGTGCCGTTGACTAGGGGAACCTTAAGTTGGTTTAATTATTCACTATCACCGCAGCCACAGATAATATAATACTACGAGTAGCATACAGATGCCTCATCCCATACAAAGAAACCGTGCCACGTAACTAGCGTTTTTCATCTGAATATACCGATTATTTTTTGTAAATCGATCGCGTTCGGTTCCGTTCCACGGTGATATAGACCACCATCTAAGAATCAATCGATATCGATAGATACATCAAATAATCAGTATAATCAGTACAGTACGTCGGGACATTTTCTTTGTATGGAATGAGACACTGCCACAGCCGAAAGACGACCTCTGCTGATAGCTCTCCTCCAAGCGTATCAGTGCACTCCCTTCACCCTGACCAGGCTATCGATTCACCTTGTGGGAAACCTTTCATACCTACGACTTCTGGTAATTTAAGACTTGCCAATGCGAAATGCTAAGCTAGGCCACGAGGACCCAACACTAAGAAAGAAAATTTGATTCTAATAAATTGCACTAGATGGCGTGATAAACATCGATTTGTTATTGAATTTTGTTTAAAATTAAGATTTCCTACAATTGATCATACAAATGTATGTTCTTGTTTAACTCTCCTGCACAATGAATGTGGAATATTGGGCTCGTAATTCACATTTCGAAGATTATTTAAAAGCCATTATAAGTCTATTATCGGCGCTGTATTAAACTTTTAGGTTTGGCCATCCCACTTTTTAAACTGAACATATTTTGGAACAGTGAAACTGTAAAAACGTGTAAAAAATACCATAAGTCAAACGTATTTGAAGAAACAAATATTCACGAGCCGTGTAAACCCTTTTACTTGCAAGTCACTGCTAACACCATCTATCGCGGTGAGACGGACGGAACTGAACTCGTTTGGTGTACTTATAGTAAACTAGCTGACCCGGCAAACTTTGTTTTGCTATAAAAAACACCAAACATTCATCTACCCTACCTAGCCTACCCTACCTACCCTACTCTACCTACCGTACCCTACCTACCATAACTAAACTAAAAAACAAAAAAAAAAAAATATAAAAAAACAATCCTTGATGCGGATTATATATCATGCTAAAATTTCAGCTCGATCGGTGCAGAACTTTTTGAGTTTTTAAAGCGTACACAAACCAACATAACATTTATATATATATACATAGATAGTCCGCTTAGTCCGTCGAAAAACGCATACATTTGGAATTTTTACGCAATAACATTTACAAGAAAAAAAAGTTCAAATTTATTATTCCTTGGGGCGGAACGCTAATCTCTGAGCGCAAGTTGAGGGAACATTTTACACATTCCGATATAACTTTCATATGCAGAGTAAAAAGTTTCGTTTATGATGTTCGTGTTGAATATAGACCAATATTCTTAACTAGCGCGTGGTAGTAGTTCTACTGCCAATATAAATTATAGCCTATATATTATTCTGATGTATTAAGATTGAAAAGGAAGACCAGTACCTAGCCTAATACAATGAAAGGTACCATCGTCAATCATTGTTAGGTGAGCTTCGTCGGGGATCATTTGTTACTATTATTAAAGAGCCAAACTTCACTGAAAATAAAAAAGTAACTTTTGTGGTTTTACAGGTCTATGGAACGTGTGAGCCTAAAAGATGTCTGTTCACTGTTGATTTGTAGGCTGACAGGTAGGCGTAGGTGGTAGGGAAAACAAATGCTGCTAGAGCATCATCGCCATTTAAGTAGGACGTCAATAGGGTTGTTAACAAAAAGATACAAAAAACAAAAAGAAACATAAAATGACGACGATGTAATGCGTTGTAATTTCGTGTGACGTCACACCGTTAGTACACGTTATACTGCCATAATGACGACAAAGTCCCCACTCCTGAACGTTGATGCGCTTGATCTTTGTAATTTTTTATTGATTTGGTAAAGCTAAAAATACGTGTCTAATATTATTTGATAATACTGACAGACTATATAGAATTACCGTTTGTCTACCTAGGAAACATCCTAATTGCTGTACCCCTAAGTGACGCCACATCGAATGGTCTTGTGCGCATAGCATAGTAAGAAATGCGCATAAAATAAGGAGAATAGTACAAGATATCCCAAGCTTTTTATTTATTTAAACCTTGTAAGTACTGTTACGAGCTGGGGTTCAGGGATAAATTATTTAAACAGCAGACTTCAATTAATCACTGTTTATTACAAAAACACTCCTTAAACAATTCTATTACTTCGCTCTATTTTCCGCTTTGATCGCTCTGTATCGCTTCAAAATCGAAACTGACTCACTACGAACCCGACCGCTCTTTATATAGCACGGAAGAAGTTTCTAGAACGTTCCATACTGTTCTAGATAATTTGAGAAACTTCAACAACTTTCGAACTCATTGTTCCCGAAGCGACTAGAAACTTCCAGAATGTTCGAGCCGAACATTCTGGAAAATTCCATTCGACACGAGAAGATTAGTTCCGCTATACGATACTAGATGGCGCCACTAGTTACTATTTAGTTCTTCTACTCGTCACTAGATGGCGTTGCCCTATCTTGTAACAGTACAAAGTCATAAGTCATTTATTCATTTGTTTAAGATAGGTAAAATAATTGGTATATACAGGTAATAAAGAGTGCGCTATGTTATGCCAGAGGGCGTACAAATGTTTGCAAGTAGGTAATTAAAAATAAAAATCGAGCCAGCTAAATCTCAATAATCAAATAAAATAAGCCTGGACAATAAAACAACAATTATAAAGAATTGCATAATACAAATCAATGAAATCAATGTCAATGTAAATATCAATATAAATCAATGTCAATAAAAAAGAAAAACAATAATAATAACTTAAAAAACCAAATGTCAATACAGTACATGTCAATGCACAGACTGAAAAACAGATAATAAGACTATGTCAATATATGTACAAATGTCAATATACAATATTAATGATAATATACAATTCTAATGTCAATATACAATTCTAATGTCAATATACAATCCAGGTATCAATATACAATACTAATGTCAATATACAAAATTTATTTGTAGGCACAAAAAGTCGTGTATTTCATTAGCATTCATTCTGTCATTAGATTTTTGTCTGTTAAAAATTCCGAGATACTGTAATATGCTTTGTTCACCAGTAAGGATTTTAGTCGCTTCTTAAATAAACTCACGTTCAATTCTTTGATTGACCGTGGTAAGTGGTTAAATTGGCGCCATGCAAAATACACTTTTATACATCAATGCTGTGTGGGACCTTCTTACGCATAAGCTACTGTTATCCCTTCGACTTCGGTTATTAATGTCCGACATTTTTTTAAACAACTTAGGATTGGTCTTAACAAATACAGCAACTTCAAAAACATATAAGCATGGAAGAGTCAATATTTTAAATTTAATAAATAATGGTTTACATGTATCTATGACTTGTAATCCAAACATTGTCCTGATGCACTTTTTCTGTGCTTTAAAAATTAATTCCACAAAGGTGATATTTTACAGTTCTTACTGTAGGAAACAATGAATTCGAGACGGAAAAAGAGAGTTCTTTACCTCGATGGTACCTTGACATGATCAGAGCGACACAGATTTACGAATGGAATACAAAATGGCTTTACTTTGAAATGTAGTCTATGTCACATAGATTCACGAATGGGAAATAAAATGGCGGATTCCGAAAATCACGACTAGAAAAAGGGCAGTAAGATAAATAGATTTACGTGACGAAAATGTAGTGACGTGTTTGTCACTATCCATTTCCTTAACATATATATTTGTCAGGATTTATTGTTAGTGCCAATGTTAGACTCGTATGGCTTCGTGAAAATTTCGTTGTTATTGCTGACTATACAACTAAAGAAACAATGTATTGTGGGGAAAGATGATATTTCTAGAAAGGGGCTGACTACCGAAATGACGATGAACGGGAAGTTTGCAAGAAGGAAACATATTGCGGCGAATCTTAACAAATGAGGGCAATTTTTGTGCTCACCAGTAGGCGCCACTGGCGATTAAGGTCGTTAAGTATTACTGTTAAACATTGTTATTACGCGCACGGAAGCTAAGTTTGATATAAAATCATTTCTAATGCCGTAGAAGTGCGATTAAATATAAAATCAATATGATGCAGTTTAGTACAGCCACTTTTTTCGAAAAAAAAGAGGATACATTTTTCCGAAACATAAAACTCTATTAAAACAGTGGTTGGTAAAACCTGAAGCTATGTTAATCTGCCATATTTTAAATATATTCACAACAATAAAAAAGTAGTAAATTGAACTCGCGCTAAAAGCCAAAAATCTATTACATTTGACATTTTGAAGACCTCACTCTACACCAGCGCCCCTGGCGGCAAATTTAAACGCGATAGCCTTCTTAAGGATACAGGCAAGAGAATGATGGCAATGCACTAAGTCCTCCTTTGAGTAGATATAATTACTTGTGCATAAAATATATGAGCTAAGCAGGATTTCCAAATATTATTTATTTTATTAATTCCTTTGCAAAACCCTTTGACTTAGCCCGGTATTCCAGATGCTCATAACCATGCTCAACTCAACTCAAACTGGAAATGGACGGTTGTGATTGGTTAGTTTGTTTTTTTACATTATCGCAGTCAAATCAAATATCCTAGACGCCCCAAACGTTACCTTACTCTTAACACAAAATCTGTGGAATTGAGTAGTGTTAGCATGTAGGTACTTGGAACTTACTCGTAGTTGCTAACTTGGACTTTCATTTTCATTCAATACCTTCCAGTTTCCACACATTTTGTGTTAAAAGAGTTCGGTAACGTCTGAGGCGTCTGGGCTCTTGCTTATATTGAGTACACTTATTATGTCAAGCTGAAGAATCTTTTATGCCAAACTCGAGAGTTGTAATTGGTTGGCTGTTGATTGGTAGGTGTGGCCAATTTTGAGTTTGAGCATCCGGAATATGCGCCTAAAAACCAGACCCACTAAGATCTATAATAGGAATATAATAGGTCAGTAAAGTTCTTGCCTACTTAGGCATTTTTTTTGTTCTCTTTAGCCGATCAACCTTAGCCGATGAAAAGCATTGTGTCAATATTCAAATAAGGCTTCTACAAAAACCTTTGACATAGGTGTTCCCTTTTGTCGATAGTCCTAGACTTAAATATGGATTTAGGAAACAATTTAATCAATCAATGCTGCAGATGCCAATGGAGACATTGTAGACAGAAAGCTAGGATGCCTATCGCATAAGTAAGTAGGTTAGGATAACGATTGACCTAATCTCACTGGATCTCACAATCTAGACTTACATAACCGACCCCTGAACCCAATTCGTTTAATCAACTTTTTTTTGCCTCCATATAAAGCTTATGGGAGAGAGGGCGCTACTGTGACAGCATAAACATCAGCTCCGTATATAATTTGTAATAAAAATCATAAAAGTAAAAAATATAGTGAAAAACCAGTGTAAAAGTATAAGAGACTAGTAAAATCAGTGAAAGAAAGTTAAAATATAAACTATTAATTAATTTAAAGCATGACAAAGTGACAAAATAGACAATAACAACAAAGTCTTTTTTTATGGTGACAAAAAGAAGTTGTCTCAAGCTACTCATTCTGTGACATATGTGACTGTCTACTGAGAAGAACCACGGCCGATCTAGTGAAAACTAAGTTCCGATAAAAAGTTAGAAAGGCAATAACCTAAAAATCAAGGTATTGTCAAGTCACTCAATAGTACCACCGATTTTTTCTTTCTTTTTTAATAAAAGTGACATCTAACGGAATTTCTAGAAACTAGGTAATACGCTAATATCGTCAATATCGATAACTCATAGTAGCCGAGCAGAGATCCTACGAGCCTACTTAATACTGCCACACGTCAACAGAGGGCGCAAAACCCAATATGGATGAAATTAAAGATATGTTAAGAAAAATGCAAGAAGAAATGAGCCAGCAAAAAGTAGAAATGGTGGCCATGAAAGAAGACATTAAAAACACAATCAACAATAATATAAATGAGAAATTTAAGAGTTTGGAAAACAAAAACTTACAACTTGAGCAAAAATTGGAAACACAAAAACTGTCAATCGATAACTTTGAAAGGTTCACTAGAAGAAAAAACCTGCTGTTTTTTGGAGTTGATGAGCGAGAAATTAGCTATCAAGATTTGGAGAAAAAAGTTTTAGATATAATAAACAACATTTTGAAAATCAAATGTGAAAAGCATTACATAGAATCTGTAAGAAGACTTGGAAAAAAAAGCGAAAAAATCAGACCTATTGTAACTACTCTGCTTACTATGGGGATGAAAATAGAAATACTAAAAAACAAAAAGAATTTGGAAACAACTTCCTACTACATAAAAGAAGACTTCCCACTAGAGGTGCTCAAAAAACGAAAAGAACTCCAAGGAGAAGTAGAGATGCTGAAAGAACAAGGAAAAAAAGCTATAATAAAATACGACAAAATCATTTTACTTGAAAATAATAAAAAACAATACCCAGAATGGCAAAAAAAAACTCAAAATAAAAAAAGGAACCTATCAGAATCTCCAGAGACGGCAACAAACACAACAAACTTTGAGAACATAGAAAAACAGACCCAAAAACAACCTGCTAAGATAAACAAGACTAATAACATAAGCAATTATATCATAAGAAAACCTACGCTCACATTACCAGACAATTCACAAAGAAGCCTCCCTAATGAAACTTCAAAATAGCAACTAACGCCGCCTCCTCTCGAACTTCCAACACGGCTTGTCACCGCGGGAGCTCTAGACTATAACCCTCCAGCATGCCAACAACAAGATCTTTACAAACAAAACCTTTACATTTGTACATACAATGTAAAATTCCTATTATCACCGCAAAGAATGCTACTGCTACAATACTCTTTAGAGAACATTAAATATGATATTATTGGACTAGCAGAAGTCAGAAGAAATGGAAATAATATCATAGAGGACGATCAGCATATATTCTGCCACACTGGGGAGTCCAAAGGACTCCATGGAGTCGGATTCTTAATTAAGAAAAAATACAAAAATAATATTGAAAATTACATAGGCATATCCGAAAGAGTTTGTCTGCTGAACTTGAACTTTGTAACAACGAAACTTTCACTTATACAAGTCTACGCACCCACCTCGGACGCAACTAAGGAAGAGATTGATGCCTTCTATGACCAAATAGAAAATGCCCGAAGCCTTGCAAGCGGCAAAGTTATTGGGTGACTGGAATGCAAAGATAGGTAAAAGAAAACTCGAAGAAAACACAATAATAGGCCCATACAACTACGGTGAGAGAAATCATAGAGGCAAAAAACTTGTTCAGTATGCTCTTAAAAATAAATTTACCATAATAAACACAATATTTAAGAAAAAAATCAAGAATCTTTGGACATGGATAACACCGGACAAACAAAACAAAAACCAAATAGACTTTATTTTGAGTAATCACTCAAAACTCTTTACCAACATAGAAGTCCTAAACAAACTCTCCTTCCCAAGTGATCATAGACTTTTGAGAGGAACAATAACTCTAAATACACAAAAGAAAAGCCGAGCTACCTTTAATTCAATCCCAGTAACCAACTTATCTGACGAGAAATCACAAGAAATATTCCTTCATGCCCTAAGAACAAAAATTGAACAATCGAGCTGGGAAGACAATGATGACATAGAGTCATATTATTTCAAGATAGAGTCATCCATACAAGAAAGTTTAAAGAATACTTCTCCTATAAAAACAAAGAAAGAAATAATATCAGAAGAAACTAAAAACCTAATTAAAAAACGCACCGATCTACAATATAAATCCTCCAAATCAAAAGAAGAAAAAAAAGAACTTTCAGAACTATACAAAATTACAAACAAACTACTTAAAAAAGAATACGATAATCACAGGATAGAAATAATTGAAAAACATCTACGCTCCACTGGAAGCCAAAAGAAAGCATATAAACAATTAAATACAGGGAAAAAATGGATTCCAACATTGAAGACAAAAAATAAGCCAAAAGAACAACAAACTAGGAAAGACCTTGTAAAAATTGCCTCAAAGTTCTACGAAGAGCTGTACGATGATAAATCTGCTGATAATAAAAGCTACGAAAAGTCTTCAAAAACAGGAGATAGAAATCAGATAGTTCAACCTTTCCACAGCACCGAAATAATAAAGAGAATCGAAAAATTGAAAAAAGATAAAAGTCCTGGGGCCGATAATATTCCAAACGAAGCTTTGATACTAGGAAGACATCTATTGTTAGGTCCGCTCACTACTCTTTAATAAAATACTTGAAAAACAAGAAATACCGACCAATTGGGCAATGTCACGGATAACTCTTATATACAAAAAGGGAGATCCAGAGGATATAAATAACTACCGACCTATTAGTCTTCTGCCTACAATTTATAAGTTGTTTGCTATGTGCCTGGAGAAAAGAATAGAGCCAACCATAGAAAAGAACCAACCGGTAGAACAGGCTGGCTTTCGCCAAGGGTACTCAACAATGGATCATATACATACCTTAGATCAAATAATTGAAAAATATGTAGAATACCAGGAAAAACTCTATATAGCATATGTTGACTACGCGAAAGCGTTCGACTGTATCTCGCATAAAAGTATCTGGGACGCATTGGAGCATCAGAACCTTCACTCTACATACATCAATATTATCAAGGATATATATAGAAAAAGCACAAGTCGGGTTAAACTGGACAGGCTAGGCCAAGAATTTAATATTCGTAGAGGCGTGAAACAGGGAGACCCGCTATCACCAAAGATCTTCATTGCTGTCTTACAAAATATAATGAAAGACCTAGACTGGGATCAAAAAGGAATAAATATAGATGGGAATAACCTCAGTAACCTGAGATTCGCCGACGATATAGTACTTTTTGCTAAGTCATCAAAACAACTTCAGGAAATGCTGATAGAACTAAGCGCTGCTAGCGAAAATTTTGGGCTACAACTTAACACCTCAAAGACAAAACCAACGGCACTAAAGATATCATAATAATAAACCGAACAACAATGGAGTACGTAGAGAGCTATACATACCTTGGAAAACAAATTTCATTCCAAAACACAAGACACCTAGACGAAATAGAAAGGCGCATTAACATGACGTGGAAAAAATACTGGAGTAACAAGGAAATATTAAAATCAAAACTCCCAACAAGATTAAAGAAGAAAGTGATGGATTCGAGCCTCCTGCTCTGCTTAACATACGGTGCCCAAACATGGATCTTTAACAAAAAAAATATGTCAAAAATACGCGCTTGTCAACGGGCCATGGAGAGGAGCATCCTCGGTATAAAAATTTTAGATAAAGAAAATAGTGAAAAAATAAGACAAAAGACCCAAGTGATAGACGCACTGAAACATGCACTACGTTTAAAATGGAAATGGGCAGGACACATCGCCCGCTCCTCTGCAGACAGATGGGTCAAGCGAGCAACCATTTGGAAGGGCCCTGGAGGCCCTGGAGCAAAAAGAAAAAAGGGCAGACCAACAGCTCGCTGGGTCGACGACATACCAGAAGTAGCAGGAAGAAACTGGGTGAAAACAGCTACCGACAGGAAAAAATGGAGGCAACTGGAGGAGGCCTATACCCGAAAGGGGCCATGACATATTTAGCTTATAATATTTATACTTAATGTATTTTTTTCTAACGGTAACCGATGTTTTGGATTAATAAAGGCTTTATTATTATTATTATTATAAAGCTTATGACTGAGGCAGATTGAACTACCAGATTAGCAGATTGGAAAATTATCCCAACCAACCTCGTAATTGCAAACTAGGTTTTGGTATTCGTAGCAATCATCATCATCATCATCATCAGCCTTTTTAATGTTCCCACTGCTGGGACACAGGCCTCCTCTCTATGAGAGGGAATAGGCCCAATGCGGGTTGGTGGATGTCACATGTATTTAGATTTCTGGTTCCTAGAGGACATGCCGGTTTCCTCACGATATTTTCCTTCACCGTTTTGAGCAAGTTCGAGCTTTCGCATTTTGTTCAACACAAACTAGGTCAAAACATCTGCATCTTCTGCTATTGGTCTTCATCTGATATTGGTTCTTTGTTCATTCGTAAGAGCAACAATATACAATTCTTAAGTCGTAATGTATTAGTTGGTCACCTAGGAGGCACCAGAGTTGACTGTACCGGACGTAAGGTAAAGGCTAGATGCCCACAAGCGGGACGGCACGGTAGGGAATTTTAAGGCGATGAATAGTAATATAAAGGTATGCGAAACACGGTTGTAAAGTCTCTTCAATATCTTTGCAATCTCCAATCAGACACTCACACACGTGCACCATAAATCACGCGAAGAATTTTGATTGCGCGATGCAGAATTTGTTTGACGTCAGCTGTTTGTATGTGACGGTACAGATGCCGCTACAGTTAACACTTATAGATATTATTATATTACTTATAGATATTATGGTTTTAAAAAGGCCCTCGTGAACTCGTGAAATATAACAAACATACTTTATCATCTTCTCTCATATCCCTTATGGTTGAAAAAGCCACTGACCTTTATCATCAGCCCTGAACTCCGCCTCAAGCTCGGCCTTGGTCGGCAGCGGCTCCGGCTTCTGCTGTTGCTGCTGCTGCTGCTGCTTCTGCTGCGGCTGCGGCTGCTGCTGCTGCTGGGGCTTGCTGGTCTTCATGCTCATCGACTTCCTCGTCCGGTGCCCGCGGAACGCTGCTTGGATCTTTGTCGCTGCTTGTTCTTCCGATTTGGGCTCAGTGTTCTTTGCTTTCTCTTCTGGAAAAGAGAAAAGGCGTTGTTGAAATATGTTTCAGACAATTTAATTTAATGTTGGTAGGTGGTTACTGCCAAAGAGCCCAGCTACACCGAAGGGTTACCAAACTTTTTTGTAATAGAGTTCCTTATCACACGTTATAGTGGAGCGTTACATGGAGCGACTGACATCTGACCTCCACAACCCAGTAACTGGGTAACACGGTACCCCTTGGATAGACTGGTGTCAGATCTCAAGCTTCTGACTACTCGTAACGACTGTCAAAGATCTTCAAATGACAGCCGGGACCATCGGCTTAACGTGCTTTCCGAGGTACGGAGGAAAATCGGTAGATATATGGAAATGGTCACCCATCCACGGACCGACCTCGTCAAGGTTGCTTAACCTTGAAGATAGACCCGTACGGCTGTTATTATTTAGCCACGAGACAGTATAGGGGGATATATTAACATAATACAATTTATTATAGTGTACCCAAAAATAAGTGACTATATGGTTGGAAGGCCTGCCACTAGGTGCCCGATGAACTGGTGAAGGTTGCGGGGATCCGCTGGATGTCAAACTCACGGGACCGGTCAAACTTGAAGGTGGTCTATGTCTAGTAGTAGACGTCTTTCGTGAAGTGATGATGATGATGGTACCAAAGAGAAGGCACTAGAAAACAAGGATGTCTAAAACCAAGATAGGAAGACGAAAACCGCATAAATTGGGGTCCTAATTGAACTAGAATTGCAGAGGACAGACCACAATGGAGAGAGTTGGAGAAAGCCTATGCCAAAAGGCACGCTGAACTGCGGGACATCCTTTAGGTAGTATTAGCTACTGATCTAAACATTTTTTGTTATTGAACAATTTAACGAACAAGTAAATGGTTTTATTATACAATCCAATGGTGCCAATAACTTTTCTACCACCCTTATTTATTGCCAAAAGATAATTCAACTTTTCGCCAGTCAATTTTATTCACCCCCAATAGCCCTTTGCTACCCTCCATTAAACACTAAAATTGCCATGCAATTTTGAATCTTATGTATAATAAGATAAAGCACAAAAAGTAATGCCAATAATTCTTACACCTGTCAAGAAGTTTTTAAGTAGTTTTTGCTATGTCTTGAGTTCGATGCCAAACAAACACTTTTGTAGTTAATTGCACAAAACTTTTTCTGAATGGTCGAAGCATACTATATTTTTTTGTGAATTTGGTAAAATTTTGAATGTAGGTCAAGAATAGAAGGCGAATATATTCTTCTGTGATATATGAAGTCAGCGTTTTTGGGAAAAATGTAGGGCAAACATATTCGAGTGATATATAAATTAGACTGCGGCAATGGAATGACTTATATTTTTATCTTTACCTTGTTAGTTTGACAAAACCAAAGGCGGTTATTTTTTTCTAAAAAATATTTACGTTACCTGACCTGGCAGTTAAGAGTGTGTCATGCTCTGGTGGCTCATGTTTTGGATCATTCGGTTCCCTTCATGATGGTTGAGCTCAGTGGTGCCAATCCATGCGTCATGTTCGTGAACGGGCGCCATCAGTTAGGATTTGTCATAAATTGGCTACCTCCACCTATTTTTACCCGACTGCCGAAGGAGGGTAATGTGTTTTAATTAATTATTGTATTATGGGGTTGTTTGTTTTAATCTAGCTAGACGTTTTTGCGTGCACGTCTGTACGAAGGAAAAACATCGTTTTTATGTAATTTTCCCACAAGAATGACCTAACCTACTTGTAATTAAAATTTATTGATGTAAACGAGTGTCCTTGGAGTTTCTTGCACGTTTTTCTCCATAGAGACTTACTGACGCTTGCGAATGTGCAACTAGCTTCATTTTAGCTTTTTTTTTGTTGACAATTCAAAACAACCTTTGAATGGTTTAGTTGAATAATAAAAATTACCAACTACACATTAACACATTTTAAAATGTCAGTTTTTTTTTAAGTACCTACATACCTAACCTCTCCCTCACTTGAATAGGTACCAGACGAAAAACCGTATTACACGTAAACTCCCTGTAATTTACGGCGTGTAATTTTCTCGCCACGACCAGTCTGGACTACCTCTAAAATAAAATAACCTCTTTTATTTTAAAATTTCACTCGCAAAGTGTCTGTGTCCTCACATTTTTGAATAATTCGCCGAGTTAACGTTAGCTTGAAAAATTCCTTTAACTCTGTGAAAAATTTGGGTTTCGTGAGAATAGTCTGACTAGACCTTTTTGTGGCTAGAATTACGTCTCTTTTAATTTATTTGGGCACTCTTTGTTTTTAAAATGTAGGTTGAGTTGATGTTTCTATCTAATGTTTCAACTTATTGGTTTAGTCTGGATTTAAGGCCTGGTTAAATGTTACAGTTTAATTTATGTTATTTGGATTTTAATTGCCCTAAATTTGACGACAACCGCATAAATTTGGAGCATTATTGAACTAGAATTGCAGAGGACAGACCAAAATGGAGAGAGTTGGAGAAGGCCTATGCCAAAAGGTACGCCAAAGTGCGGGACATCTTTTAGCTAGCATTAGCTACTGATCTGAACATCTTTTGTTATTGAACAATTTAACGAATAAGTAATCGGTTTTATTATACAATCCAATGGTGCCAATAACTTTTCTACCACCCTTATTTATCGCCAAAAAATAATTCAACTTTTCCCCAACCAATTCTATTCACCCCGAATAGCCCTTTGCTACCCTCCATTAAACACTAACATTGCCATGCAATTTGGAATCTTATGCATAATACGATAAAGCACAAAAAGTAATGCCAATAATTCTTACACCTGTCAAGAAGTTTTTAAGTAGTTTTTGCTATGTCTTGAGTTCGATGCCAAACAAACACTTTTGTAGTAAATTGCACAAAACTTTTTCTGAATGGACGAAGCATACTATATTTTTTCGTGAATTTGGCAAAATTTTGAATGTAGGTGAAGAATGGAAGGCGAATATATTCTTCTGTGATATATGAAGTCAGCGTTTTGGGGCAAAAGTAGGGCAAACATATTCGAGTGATATATAAATTAGACTGCGGCAATGGAATGACTTATATTTTTATCTTTATCTTGTTAGTTTGACAAAACCAAAGGCGGTTTTATTTTTTTCTAAAATATATTCACGTTACCTGCCCTGGCAGTTCATGCTCTCTTATATGTCTCTCTGATGGTGGCACATGTTTTGGATCATTCGGTTCCCTTCATGATGGTTGAGCTGAATGGTGTCAATCCATGCGTCATGTTCGTGAACGGGCGCCATCAGTTGGGATTTGTCATAACTTAGCTGCCTCGGCCTGTTTTTAATTAATTATTGTATTTTGGGGTTGTTTGTTTTAATCTAGCTAGACGCTTTTGCGTGCACGTCTTTTTACATCGTTCTTATGTAATTTTCCAAGAAGAATGACCTAACCTACTTGTAATTAAAATTTATTGATGTAAACGAGTGTCCTTGGAGTTTCTTGCACGTTTTTCTCCATAGAGACTTACTGACGCTTGCGAATGTGGTACTAGCTTCATTTTAGTTTTTTTTTGTTGATAATTCAAAAGTATCTTTGAATGGTTTAGTTGAAATAATCAAAAATACCAACAACTTTACTTTTTAAAGTACCTACATACCTAACCTTTCCCTCACTTAAATAGTTACCAGACAAAAAAACCGTATTACGTGTTAGCCAAAAGTCGCTGTAATTTACGGCGTGTAATTTTCGCGCCACGACCAGTCTGGACTACCTCTAAAATAAAATAACCTCTTTTATTTTAAATTTTCACTCGCAAAGTGTCTGTGTCCTCACATTTTTGAATAATTCGCCGAGTTAACGTTAGCCTGAAAAATGCCTTTATCCCTGTGAAAAATTTGGTTTTCGTGAGAATAGTCTGACTTGACTTTTTTGTGGCTAGAATTACGTCTCTTTTAATTTATTTGGGCGCTCTTCGTTTTTAAAATGTATGTTGAGGTGAGGGTTTTCTGTGTAATGTTTTAAATTATTGGTTTAGTCTGGATTTAAGGCCTGGTTAAATGTTACAGTTTAACTTACATGTTATTTGGATTTTAATTGCCTTATATTTGTGTTTTATATCTCCATATTAATAAAAGGACTTAAATCACTCAGACTTACCAATTAAAACTGATTTCATTGGTCAAACTGAGCGATTTAAGTACCGAGCGGTCCGTCCTTATCTTAACTATGAATTATTCCTTACAGTGTGTGTGTGTTTGTATGTTTGATACTTCTTCACGCTCAAACGGCTGGACGGATCTGCATCAAATTTGGCACAGAGTTATAGTCAGGAATAACATATAGGATACATTTTATCCCGGGAATATTTTCCGTCGGGATAATTTTCGACTTTCACGCGGACAAAGCCGCTGGCAGAAGCTAATACTATTATAAACGTGAAAGTTTGTGAGGATGGATGGATGTTTGTTACTCTTTCACGCAAAAACTACTCAATAGATTTTAATGAAACTTTTCAGTAATATAGCCTATACATCAGAATAACACATAGGCTATAAAGTTTGGATGGTTGGATGTTTGTTACTCAAACACGCCAGAACGGCTGAACGGCTCTTGATACAATTTGGCACAGAGATAAATTATAGTCTGAAATAGGACATAGGCTACTTTTTATCCCGGCAACATGTACAGTTCCCGTGGGAAAACTTTCGACTTTCACGCAGGCGAAGGCGCTGACAGAAGCTAGTTATACATATAGAGGTAAAATTGTATGTTTTTGCTAAAGTCAAATTTAAATTATTTAGGAATTAAAAGCATAAAAAACCGGAAACATATTTGCATTTCAATAAAGAAAATATACCTAGCTGTTTATATTGCACAAACGCGACACCTCGCGGCTAAAAACCGCACGTCAACGGGTTGTAAGAGCCCTCAGGCCTGGACCAGAGTGAGGAGCTTGCGCGGAAAAGATCGCTAGCCGGTCTCACTCAATGACAAGTGGTGACACGCGTCACGCTCGAAATGCCCGAACCTTTGTCATTTTACAATTAAATAACCTTTTATTTTTATTGACTTCCATATTGAAAACGATATTTTTTGGCCTCTAGTTGTATATACGTCGTTGATAGAATAATATATGACATAATTTTTTTTTCTTCCTCCAATTGTGATTTGGTAATTTGGCTTTCTATTTTAATGCGCAATAATAATTTGGTACATTACTATTACATTATTATTAACGACTCGACTCGATTTTAACGACTAAAATCGAGGAGAGTTTGTGTGCGACACATGACTTGGTCTCGCCTCCGAATACAGACGCGCAAACCGCGACGCGCGACCAACGCATGGTACCTCGGTCGTACGTCTCGATCTCACATCGCGATCCCGCGGTGAACTCTCACCTTAAGACGACGACCGTCGCCAACAACCTTGAAAGAGCAAAACGCGCAATCGTTTAACACCCGCGTGACCCAAAATTCAGTAGTTTTTAGTACTTTCCTTATTATTCTATGACTTTAAAAAAAGCCTTAGATCAAAATGTAGATAATTAAATTGTCTTCAAGATGGTGTCAATTTAATTCAAATACTTCTGGCGGTTTTGGTGCGGTTATCGTGTTTTTGTCCGTATTAGACATAACTTTACAAATTAATTACACTATGTTATACAAATAAATCTCAAGATATTCTTAGATCATATTATTAAGAAAATGGTCTATTGTAACATATATTTTTCCAAAAATATACGACTTGCCGTATACGTTTAGACGTGATTCTCATTTTAAAGGTAGCTACTGTGGGCTATCTACGCCACAAGGTTCCGAACTGTTTTGAGCGCGGGGTTAAAATGCATGCTATCTCATCCGACAACACGTGCGAAAGAGATAGATGCTGTGATGAGCAGTAAGAAGCTAGTTCGCGTACGAATTAGCACTTCAGCGAATTTGTATCGAAATGGATGATGATTTAGGACGAAAACGAGCGCGCGAAATTTAATAAAGATTTGTTTATTGTGTTTGGGAGTCTAGATATCATGAAAAAACGACTAAATGTATATTTTCAAAATAAAATTATTTGCATTGTTGAATTACTAATCTATCCCTGTATGGCCGCCGTTTTGCAATTTTCCTTCTTCTTATGGTATTGATTTCCGCCCAAAGATGCGTTAAAATTAGTGTTGAAATATGGAACTTTCGACGCTCATAACTTTCTTTTTTTTAACTTTTTGTTTCCATTCAGGGCTAGATAATGATGAGACAAATTGATATCATTTATAATTTTGAACGTACATCGTCAAACAGTGGAGTAATCGCTAGACTACGTTTGTATGGAAGAATGATCGACTAGTGTAACCTTAAGGCTCTAGACAAGGTCTCATTCTATAACTGATGACGACTGACCAATATGTCAAAATGTAAGGGATTAATCACGTGACATTTCGATAGCTTTTGACATGCCCATACATATTTGTCATTTCAGCAATCGCTTTCGCTACGCTATCGATGATATAATTTCACTTGTCTACGGTCACGCCCGCACCCACCCTAATAACCACGCGTTCACTCTGGACACGGCGTTATCCCTTTGTTTTTATACTACAATACTGCTTAGCTCAGTAATTCTTGTGGAGGATAAAAACCGGGCCACCTTTTATAGTGGGGACACTAAAGTGTAACCTTTATAATGTTGTTAAATGTTAGGGTCTGTCCCTCAACATTCGACATTTTAGACGCACATAAAACAGTTAGTGTTTTTGCTAGCGATTTGATTGTGTTTTAATTTCGGGAATGGTATCTTTATTTCTATCGTTAATGCTATCCTAGACCACAGATAATAGAATACTAGCATACAGATGCCTCATCCCATACAAAGAAACCGTGCTGACGTAACTAGCGTTTTTTGTCTGATTAGGCTGATGTACTTCGATCTCATTCGGTTCCGTTCCACGGCTATAGATGGTGTTATCAGCGACTTGCAATTAAAAGAGTTTTCTCGGTTCGTGACAATATTTTCTTTAAATACAGCGACGATTTGTTTTATAGTAATTTTTTGCACGTTTTTACAGTTTCATTGCAACAATATGTGTTACAAAACAAATAAAAAAATCGTGTGGCCTGCCTCAGATATTTAAAAACGCGCCATCTATTGGAATCAATTTTAAATAATCCGTTCAAATAAATATTTCTTTGAAATGTGACTTAAGAGCCAAACATTCTATAATTTTGTGCTTAGGAAAGTTGATTAAACAAGAACATACAATTTTTATGATCAATTCTAGAAAATGTTAATTTAACACACAATTCAATAACAAAGCGATGCATATCGTGCCATCTAGTGGCATTTATTTTAACCGAATTTACTTTGTTAGCGCTGGGAACCCGTGCCTAGACTATGTTTAGGTAAATGCCTTTTCGAACCAAAACCGTTTGTAAGAGGAATTTCTCCATATCGATAAAATGTAACAATAAGTTTCTATTTTGTTCAGATTTGTGAAAAATTTATTTAATTTTCATCATAAACCACGGCGTGTGAGAGAATATTGTCATGCGAGAAACCCGGGACTTCACTAACATGGCAGCAGTGAAATCACTATATAATGCGTTGGTGCGAAGTAACTTGGAAACTAGTGCTATCATCTGGAATCCTTATGAAACTAAATATTCTCAGATGGTGGAAAAGATGCAGAACAAGTTTACACGGTATCTCTATATGAGGCAATTTGGCGTCTACCCGTTTTACCCGCTTATGTACCCAACTCTCTTTGTAATAGGAATGGTTGGGTACTATAAGTTGGAAGTAAGGCGCAATCTTGCTCTGGTTAAATATGTATTTATGGTGTTTCGTGGGATGCGAAACAATCCGCAAATCTTGGAATCGTTGGGATTACTCGTTCCAAACAGTAGGCTACGGTTGGGACCGAGGGAAGGTCTGTTTAAAACTCCGGTAGCCCGTACAAACCTATTAAAGTTTGCACCCGTATGTCGGGCGGTTACGATCATTAATAGCATCTCTCAACGGTTGGACATTTTTTCCTGCTCTTTGGCGGAATTCCAGAGGGTGACCATTACTGTGTTGTCCTCTATGTAACTTGTGCCGGCACAAGGAGCCGTTACTTGGGACTGGTCTATCATAGACGCGAGTAGGTGTGTGATCAGATTTCGAGAGGCGTCTCTGAGTGTCGCATTGTATGACTACTTTTATTACCTTGGGTTCTGCCTGTAAAAATAATTGTATGTGTAAATAAATAAATAAATAAATATAGAAGGCAAAACTGAGAAGAGTGGAAGTGAATATTGGGTAGAACTTATGTCCAGCAGTGGGACATTGTGTATTTGTATTTCAATTTAAGCAGTAGGTTTAATGGTGGGTCTACACCACACACACTTTTACACAGCCATTAATATAACATATTATGTTACTGTAAAAGCCCGAAGTACGGCTATTCCTAGGATTTACCAAGTTATACTAGTAAAAACCCGAAACGAATCAATGATAATTGCTAATTGCCGGCTTTTACCAGAAAAAAATAGACAATCTTAGGCTTTACGTCAGAGACTTGTAAATGTTTGAACAATTGTAATGTCTATGACACACTATGATACAAATTTACGACAACTATTTAAGGATTGACTAAATAGCTTCACCAAAGTTGGTATCATCTTTGTTATACGATTTTTTTCGGCGAATTCGACTATTCGTAGCATTATAGTGTATCAAAGAAATTAAAATTTTCAACATGTGCAAGTATTTGTGGTGAATCCTAACATTGACCGTGTGATTGCAGGTAAAAGGTCAAAGTCGACGATCATCATAGATCATATTTATATTTCGTGGTGGCCCAACGGCAAAGACCTCGCCTTTCGTGCTTGAGGCCGTGGGTTCAAATCCGGGCAAGACCTTGTGTTTTTTTTTAATTTATATGTACTTTCTAAGTTTATCTTGGACATCGCTGACAACGGTGAAGGAAAACATCGATAGGAAATCTGGACTTATAATATGTTTGTTAATATGTTTTGTGCTCCATTGGTGTAATTGCTGCAAGGCGTTCCAATGTGAGGGTAAAAGAATTAAAAAAAAAACGTTTCGGGCGTTTTCGGGCAATATGACTAGGTAAATTTTAACAGTAAATCCTAAGATTTACCGTTTACTTCAGGCTTTTACAGTAACATATACACAAACATTTCTTGTACTGCTGTGTCGCAAAAACAAAATTTTATACAATTTGATGAAAATATGTGTAGAAGTGTGGACCCACCATAACACAATAACTTCAAAACAAAAGACACTCTCAGGAGACATGCAAGGTTCCTAATGTGATTTTTATTCTGAAAGTGATAACCTTGTCGCTCAAGTACCTGTTTATTCTACATTATGATTCTAAATGGGCACTCAAATTTATTTACGTGTGTTTCCTAAACCTATTCGCTAGGAACCATCACGTTATGTAAAAATAAGTGAACTTTTCTATTGCTTGTCTTTACTTAAACTTCAACTTTTGCAAAGAAAAAAGGAACCCTTACTCGTATAGGATCACTTCGTTGTGTGTTGAAATTAATATCTTATACTCAAGTCTGCAACCCCTTGCAGCTGTGGAAAATCTAACTTCTAGATCAGCGCAATCATCAAAGCAAATTTGAGAAATCGTAAGGAAATCAAATCCTACAGGGTACTCCCCTGAAGTCTAAAAAAAATGTCTTTTAGCACAACTAAAGAAAAAAAAGAAAAATTGACTTGACTACACTATTTATTCAGTAAATTAAAAAGGTATATTTTTCGTATCACTGTCAAACAAAATACCTATTCATTTGACAGAAAGAAACATAAATAATACACAAATATTGCCCTTCTACAAATATACAACGTCACACAAACTAAAAAAAATAACTAGATACCTAGAAGAATAATGGACTACCTAGACAAACATCCATCCATCTTACCAAAGCAAAAAGTCTATCTACCGCAACATTATCTAAGTCCATGAACGTTTCAAATAAATAATTCTAGAAAAAGTTAGATAAATCTAGACTATTGTATCTAGGTCGCTGTATTCCTGACTTGTGTCTAAATTATTTATGAACAGGGAAGGCACACAAGTGAAGCCGCAGTAAAAGCTACTACATAAATAAATTGTGTAGGGTAAAAGCCGAAAAGTTGGTCCGCCATTTGCATTCCGCTTTGATATTTTGTAACGAACTGTGCGATCGAAGAGAACGTAGCGAAATGGAAAAGTTTGTGGAATTAAATTTAAGCTGTGTTCGATTTTTGTTTTCAGTTATTATATTGATTGGTAAAAGCTTTGTTACAGTTGAAATACTGGCTAGTTTTAATATTTCGGCTACTAGATTCTAAATGAATCAAGCATAGTTTAGGTTCCAGAAAAGATTTCTAGTACTAGCATTAAAGTTTGAAAGTGTTGGTTTTAAGGCAATGGTGTGAAAATCTTTGGTTCTAGTATGGAGCATTTGATGTAGAAGAATGAAGAGAATATCCAGATGAAGGTTTTGAATATGAACGTGATGGTGGCTAGGAGAGAACAATCAAAGAAGCGATGGATAGAACAGCCTATGGATGGAAATAGATAACAAAGACATGGCTGGAAGAGGGATAATAATAATAATAAATATAAAATTTCTTTATTCATCTCGACATCAAAAAAACAGTGACTCTCTTAATACGTAACCTTGTATCGAGAAAGGTGTCTGAGATAGGTATGGCCCTGTGTTACAGATCACCCATTTTTTACATAAAGGAATAATTAATCATGAAATATTTTGTGTGTAGTCTTTACAAAATCGAAATTTAAGTTTAAAGTAGAATACAATTAAATTAAATTAAAATTCAATGAAGATTAAATTTAAATCAAAATCAAAGAGAAATGAAATAATAAAATTCAGCAAAAAATATACAAAAGAAGTAACATTATCACTGAAATATGAACAAACAAAAAGTACCTAAATAACTATAAAAATAAAATTTTAAAACAAAATGAGAATGGAGAAATGAGAATGACGTGATTTGAATGATTGTATAAGTGTAATGTGTGTGTAAATGTGTGAGTGTAAGAGTGTGAGTGTAAATGTGAGTTTATGACACTGGTTTAATGATGAAGGATGACAACACGTGGTAAAACCTCCATCATCATCTGCCTAGCCTTTATCCCAATTATTGTTGGGGTCGGCTTCCAGTCTTACCGGATTCAGCTGAGTACCAGTGTTTTACATGGAGCGACTGCCTATCTGACCTCCACAACCCAGTAACTGGGTAACACGGTACCTCTTGGCAAGACTGGTGTCAGATCTTAGGCTTCTGACTACCCATAACGACTGTCAAAGATCTTCAAATGACAGCCGGGACCAACGGCTTAACGTGCTTTCCGAGGCACGGAGGAAACTCGGTGTGTTGAAATGGTCACCCATCCACGGACCGACCTCGTCAAGCGTTGCTTAACCTTGAAGATCGACCCATGCGGCTGTTATTATTTAGCCACGAGCTCCTCACGTGGTAAAAAAACGTGGTAAAACCTCCAAATAAATCAAATATAACAAAAAATACTAACACGACAATGATTCAATAAAGCCACAAATGTATGTTTTTTCTAACTATAATTTTCTTCCACCTTGATTACAGCAATTCCAATACATATTCAGGAAATAACTCCGAAGAATACTTCTTAATATTTCAATCAGTCTTTTATCAAAAACGTATTTTGTATACGTGCATTAGTATCTGAATACAAAATAATAATATGGTAGCTGGAACAGTCTATTACGGAAGGAAATAGTTCTTTATAAGTTTTGTTCGTAATGATTGTCGACCGAGCCATTACAGCAGTTCTGTTACGTATTTTATGTGTGGTTCCGTATGTAGAGTTCTTTAATAAAAAAAAGTCTAATAAGGGCCTTCCACCGCTTTAGTGCCGTAAACCGGTTACTTTCTAAAGTATACTCCTTAGTAACGGCCAGGTTAAAAATTTAAAAAAAAACAAAAAATGTTTCACAAATAATGTACATGAATCAATTCATGTACATTATTTGTGAAACATAGTTTTTTCGTGTTACTAATAGTTTTGCTTTAAAAATATAATTAACAACACGATATTTTTTCAATAATTTTGGATACTCCTCCAAAAATGTCATGGATGTTAAAAATATATTTAAGCAGAAAAAAAGATGGCAAGGTTTTTTTCATAACTGAAATAGCATAAATGTAAATCTTACTTTACACTCTTGATGTGCGTGTGGATGTATGTTTGTTACTCAATCAGACTAGAACGGTTCAACTGATCTGGGTGAAATTTGGTACAGAGATAGTTTATAGTCTGGAATAGCACATAGGCTACTTTTTATTCCGGTATAATGTTCCCTTCGGATGATAAAACACTTTTCACTAGTCAATGAATATTTTGCAAAAAAAGCAGTCCAAAAAAACTTTTTAACAAAAAATACAACCGACTTAAAAATAAAAACACTACAAAGTGAAAAATAACTTCTATTTCGGCAGTCGGTGTTCCTGTTTTAGGATCTTCGTTTTTTGACACCGACTGCCGAAATTTAAGTTATTTTTCACTTTGTAGTGTTTTTATTTGGAAGTCGGTTGTATTTTTTGTTAAAAAGTTTTTTATTTTTCACTTTTTAGTTGTGGGTACATAACGGACCAATTCTCCAAAGTGAAGCCAGAATAGATTAACCCAGAAACATGAAATTTAAACAAAAACGGTGGATTTAGAGTATACCAGGGTGAACTGTTGACACCTGTGTACCCCTTTAAAGCGTGCTAGTGTAATTTTATGTTATGAAATGATGTAATCAATAAACAGACATCCGATTGCAGCTATCCCGAGTGATCTGCTGTCATTTATTGAAGAGTTCTGATGTATATCTCCGAAGTTCTTCATCAGATCTTGACCAAATTTAAATGGGACCACATGACAAGCACCAGCTTTCAATTAAAAAAAGAATCATCAAAATCGGTTCACCCAGTAACAAGTTCCGAAGTAACACACATAAAAAAAAAAAAACAGTCGAATTGCGAACCTCCTCCTTTTTTGTGAAGTCGGTTAAAAAGGAGGTTCAATAAATTCTGGCTCTGAGCAGGCACATGATCAGTACTGCTAGATAAAGAAGCAATTATTAAAAAGCATGAAAGTTTTACATCAAGTTTCAATAATTTGCGATAATCTTGACTATGCGATGAATGTTGGAATCACAAGAAAGGTGGATATGGCGATTCAAGTTCAACAGTGAACAGCTTTTGTTGGGATGATAATGATCACAATAATGTTACTTTAACAGAAGCTGTCGCTGTCAAACTCCTGGCTTTAACCAATGACAGTATTGTTGAAATATTAAACTAGAGTCTGACAAAAGACTAGAGACTGAGGAAGAGCGCAAAATGAAAAAAAATCTTCGACAATATTATGTGTAATCGAGTACAGGCTAAATTTATTGTTTAATCATCATATTCAAAATCAGAGTCTACAAATTCAACCTCTTAGGATTCTTCTGTGGAATCAACAACCCACACTTATTGTGAATTTTCTTTTTCTATAATACTAGCTTCCTTTTCTAGAATCTTTTGCTATAAAACTTCTGCCGCCTGAAAAGTGTTTTATCATCCCAAGTGAACATACCTGGACAAAAGGTAGCCTACGTACTATTCCAGACTATAATCATCTCTGTGCCGAAATTGTATCCCTATCCTTTCAGCCGTTCTGGCGTAATTGAGTACCTAGATCCATCAATCCATACTATATTATATCAAGATTTTTTATATCAAGCGCAAGTTCGATCATGCATGGAGTAATGTTCTCATCTCTGGGATGGTTCTGCCAAATACCAGCATGATGCACTAGAGTCGATCGAAAAGCGGGCCTAGAGGCTCATCGGCGACGAGGCGCTGGTCAAGTCAAAGCTCCAGAGTCTTGAACATCGTCGCCGAGTTGCCAGCTTGTTAGTTTTTTATCGGTTACATTTCGGGGATTGTGCGATGGAATTGCACGATCTAATTCCACCGAGCCCGTTTCATCATCGGACTACCAGACGTACGGCGATGCGCCATCGATACATGGTGGACATCCCACCCATACGCACAAAACGTTTTGAGAACACTTTTATTATGGGTACAGCTAAGGAGTGGAATTCCCCGCCGGAATCTGTGTTTCCCGACAGCTACAACCTGGGGGTCTTTAAGTCAAGAGTGAATAGGTTATTTCTAGGCAAGCGTGTCTCACCGTCGACCACATCATCGCTTACCATCAGGTGAGAGAGTGGTCAAGCGCGAACCTATTGGATATAAAAAAAAAATACTTTCACATTTATATTATTAGTAATATTATTTTTTTAAACCTACTACTCGTAGGTATGTACGATATGTAGTCTCTTCACGAACCTCGGTTGGCTGGTAGAGAATGCTTAAGGTATTAAGTCCGCCATTGTACATTTACGATGCATGAATTTTAAATTAATAAGCATGGCGCCTTAATTCACAGCTATAAATATAAATAAATAATAAACAGTAATTACAGTTATCGCGAGTCGTTCGCAGTTAATTTATTTTAACTGTTTAATTTTATTGCATTAGCACACGTGATGTATGTTCCCATATTTTTTTTGCTGAGCTATAGTTTACTAGCTGACCCCCGCGGCTTCGCTCCCGTCAATTGGCTACCTACCTACCATACTTACTCTACCCACCTACCCTACTCAACCTACCCTTCCCTACCCTACCCTACCTACCCAACCCTACATAACTAATCATGTAGTACATATTTGTTATCTATCATCAATAGTTTTCTCAGCGCACACCAAAGAATGAATTTTATAGACAACATTTTGCTACTTTGGGTTACATTATTGCAATTTGCATAAGAATCTCTAATGTTTTTTGGTCATAGAAGCCTCTATGACCTAAAAAAATCCAAATAAAAGGACAAGCTGACAAGGACTTTTATTTAGAACTATTTAAGACCAACAATCCTAAGCTAAATTATATTTGTGTATCTCTAACGGTTTAGGCAGCGCACGCGAAGATAGCACTGAGGGCAGATTTTTTTCGACTTACTTGTTATTTATCGTTATAATAAAACCAAATTACAAAAAATCATTATACATTGTAGCCTATGTGTTATTCTGATGTATAATCTATATTACTGTAAAATTTCATCCAAATCCGTTTAGTAGTATTTGCGTGAAAGAGTAACAAACATACATACATACACTTTCCTCACAAACTTTCGCATTTATAAAATTATATTTATATATATATATATATGCCATGTATATTTTGTTTTTGGTTGAGAGCTCGATATTTCGGCACCGTTACAAGCGCCATGATCACGAGAACTAAAGTCTTTGCGGGTGGGTGTTGTTTACGAGCTGACAAAATAATAATAATTCTAATGATTGTGACCATGTCAGCTTAAAAACTTATATATATATATGTTTAGTAGGAAGTAGGATAGTAGAACTAATCCGCCACCAGCTGTTAATTATGGGGAGATTGATTGAAAAAAAAAAACTTTTGACCTCGATCTCGCCTGATGGGATGCGATTTATGAGGCTTGCGATGGATTAAGCGGGCCCAGAAGGTGTCTGCACTCTTAGTGTCATTTTTAGCGTTCCGTACCAAAAGGGTAAAAACGGGACCCTATTACTAAGACTCCGCGGTCCGTCTGTCTGTCTGTCTGTCACCAGGCCGTATCGAATGAACCGTGATAGCTAGACAGTTGAAATTTTCACAGATGATGTCTTTCTGTTGCCGTTATAACAACAAATACTAAAAACGGAATAAAATAAATATTTAGGTGGGGCTCCCATACACAAACGTGTTTTTTTTTGCCATTTTTTGCGATGATGATACGGAACCCTACCTGCGCGAGTCCGACTCGCACTTGTTAAATATATATTTGTTTGCTTCTAAAAACTGCATCAGCAAACTGAATTTAAATGCAAGACAAACAAGTCTGGTCGATGTGGTGACAACTGGGGGAGGCATATGTCCAGCAGTGGACATCTTTCGGCTAAAATGATGATACCGGAGCTTAAAAATGACAGATCTATTATTACTTGATCTACCAAATCATTCCAAACTTCGTGTAATTTAAACATAAAACCGACTTAAAGGCGTTTTATTAAAACTGGAAGCCCTTAATTTTTGATAAAAACGCCCCATGCCGAACACTAGGCATTTCTTCCTGTATCGTGGGTCACAAACACAAGATACCCAGATCCGGAACAACTATCTTTAGACCATACAAATATTTGTTACGTGCGGGAATGGAAACTATAACATGCGGCGCAGCAGCCGATCGCTCAACCACTACGCAACCGTATCGTCGCTTAATTATTATACCAACAAAGAAATCAATTTTAATGTCAATCTGAAATAAACCACTACTAAGTGCTTTACAAACACAAAGAATCTCAATCCAAACAGAACACAAGTCTAGCACAACATGACAAATAAACCAAACTAACAAAACCTAAAACCGCCCACGGAATCCTAAAACCGCCCACGGAATCCTAAATCCGGCCGTCCGTTATTATGTTCTAGTAAACAGACTGTTCCTAATGAGTGTTTCACACGCCATCCTTGATTGTTTTGCCGTTTATTTGTATTTCTATTCATATATTCTGTGTAGTAACTGTGTATTGAAGACAAAGAATTAGGTAACTTGTTTCGAAATACCGCAGCATAAGTTGAATGACCTGATCGTGGATGACGAAAAATCTAGATTTATAATGATACGGAATTGTCAACTCACAAGGTAACCTAATGACTAATGCTTTTTGGTTCTATGGCGATAAAAAAAATTGTGACGGATATAAATTACACTGGTCTTCAAAAGTTAATATACACTTTTGAAATTGCAATTTCTCCTAAACGATAGAAGTCAGTGTATTGAAATAAAAAACGTTTTATAGAAAATTTCATCAACTTTCATTGAAATTATATAGTTTTTTATGCCTCGCTTCTGTAGTGAGTGCATTGGGGATGTTTTTTTTTTTTTTGTTTTGTTATGATTTTGCTCTTGACTCTAGTCTAAGTCATAGGTGACAGAGACAGTCGACGATGGAGTGAGTTTACCCAGAAGAAGCCTGTTTACTCTAACTTTGAAGAGATTCGATGTTTGCGCTGTATCGCATTGGCTTTCATGAAAAATTCAAATCAAAAAAAATTGTATCCCTGATCTGCAGAATACGTGGCGGCTGCAACGTTATTCTGAAGACTGTAGCTGATAGGATCCTACACGCTATGGAGATCCTTTATCGAGCGGGTAATTAGAATGTGTATTTAAATTTCAATGTTTTATTCAATCGAACTGTATGGATTATTTTATCCGAAATAAATGAATTTAAATATACATTAGTAACTTTTTGAAGTAAAATAGAGAGTTTACTGAGAGAAATACGAAAAATATAAAAGTTTTTTAAAAAGTTTTTCAACAGAGCCCGAGGAGGCAATACCAGTTATTAAAATGTAATGATGCAAAACATACTTATAAATTATATTTGAGTTTTTGTCAGAAAGTCTTTTATTTAAAAATGTTGACTTTTATATTTAAGATAAATTGCAATTTCAAAAGTGTAGTAGGTACTAAGTTTTGAAGGCCAGTGTAGTTAAAATGAATGGAAGAAAGAACCTTCTGTCACGACCATACATAAGGGCAAACTGAAGATGATTCCTTGGACCATTTTCATGCTTGATTTCGGGTAGGCCTTTTATGCAGCAGTTGCAGTCTGCATCCGTATACCGGACCTGGGGCTGATAATAATGTAAAATACATACAATTTTTTTAAAGTTATTGTTTTGTTTTACAATTTATAAAAATAGTTATTTATGCTACAAGTGCGGAAGGTAGGTGATACCCGATGAGTGAATAAATCGACAAGAGTCGGGAATCATCTTACGTACGTGTATCATACAATATTTTACTAAGCATTGTGCGAGGAAACAAAAAAATATATCTGAACCAAGCAAGAAATTAATAAAATGGCGAGCTTATTCAAGCGCGCTTAGCATATCCACAGATTAATTAATAGTTCCTCGGGCATTTCTACTGCGCATGTGCAAATACCTGTCACGTCGTAACGCAAAAAGGCACGAGCAAAATATATGTTCTGCCAAACATATTCAATGAATATTTAAAATGAATTTATTGATTAAAATCTAAATCTAGAGTAAATAACAACGCCTTTAATGAAGTATTAGTTTTATTTTACGTTTTATATGAACGATAATCTGTAATTAACTAATTTGTAAAACTTTTCTCAAATAATAAAAACTATGCGTCGTGCTGACGTTGGAGTTAAAAATTAAAAAATACAGAAAAGTAAAAAGCACTAGTGAAAAAAAAATTGACACTTTCCGCACAGTTTGGCTGCTTGGAAAACGCTCTTTTCGAGGACATGCATTGTAAAAATATTTTTATATTTTGACATTTTTATAACATTCTACAATTGGTAATTTTACATTTGACATTGTTTCATAGGTACATTACTGATATTTTAATAATTTTTGGACCTTTTTTATTATTACTTTTAATGAGTTTTCTTCTATTTAAATTTAATTATTCATTAATTTTATTTTTTATCTGGTAATAATTCAATGTATGTATAACTATGGACTGGAATAATGTCTGAAATAAATAAATAAAATGCCCGACTGCTGACACCACACTAGCCAAGGGTTATCGTGTTACGCAGTTACTTGGTCGTGAAGGTCCGATAGGCATTCGCTTTATACAAAATACCTACTTGTATTCAGCCGTATACAGTTATTCCAGTCTACCAAACACCCCCGTATTTTGGAATAGGCCAGACAGATTGATAAATAGACCGTTTATTGTTCGGTAGTCAATATTAGGTTCGAGATTGAGAAACCTAAAACATGTTTTAACTTAGAATTAATGTTTCCGTCTCTATTTTGTAATTTTACAATTGTGCTACAGTGACAAGAATAATGCTTAGCCAAAGTATAGTCAGTGATAGTTGTTACCTGACCCACCCTGAAAACGAACGAATTTGAACCCTCTGTTCGCTATGTTTGATGAAAATCGTTTCAGCTGTTCAAAAGTTATGGGCGTTATTAGGTATTGATGCCATCGCGGATCATAACTTAATTAGACCACATATCAATCAAATATATCCTAATTATGTCACTAATATCCACCATTTAGAAAACGAATAAACCAAGAATTAATCCAACTAAACGTATATTACATTAATGCCCATATTTCTCACAATGGTAAGGAGAAATATCGTAGGTAATAAACATAATATATTATTAGATGCCAAACAAATTAGTGTGGCGTAATCTCCATGTAGCAAATAATGTTATATGCCAGAGGTGTAGGCATCTCTGTGATTCTAATTATAGCAATTATTGTTAATTGCTGAGTGTGGGATGTATGTTTTTGATATTTAGGTGTATTTTCGTGTTGAAGAGGGTCTTGTTAATTAGGTATATTCTTGGAAAGATAAATAAGTAATTATCTTGTATACTTTTACTTGCCGTAGTGTTTGTAAGTGCTACTGCTAAGCTCGAGGACCTAGGTTATATTTCCAGCGTCAGGAGTCGCAAGTCGAGTCCTGGCCACCGTAGGCGCGGGCTTGAGGACGGCGAGTAAAGGATAGCGGCCGCCGTCCGATAAGGACCAGGTCCAAGTCGATGGCGCGTTGTGTTCCACGCGCGCCTCAAAGAGATGTCAGCAAAATTGACGGGGTCCGCTAGGGCCGATGCCTGATTGGGTCGCGGATAAATTTTAAAAAGAGTTACCGCGGCCCTGGCACAAGCAACTGAAGGGACACGGGTGGGTTTTAGTCAGTAAAAGTCTGACACGACCTCCCGCATCACCCAGAGCAGGAGAAGTCATTGGATGATTTCACACAAAAAAAAAAACAACTTTATATATCCAGGTCAGGCTATAATGGTATTGGGTGTTTTCATCTGGAATTTGCAATTCTAGCTCGGAGTCTATATAGTGGATCCTTTGGCAATTTTATGCCGCAGATGAACTTGCGAAAAGGGGCTCCACGATGTCAGTGCTAGGCCCTTACCCACTTTTCCCCCTGCCTTTCTCGCAATTTCGTGCGTGGATTTTCCAAAGATCATTTTCCAGAACTCGTATGACTGTAGACAGTAAAAAATGGCTTTGCCAAATGTATACCCGCACCTAACTAAAAAACTTCTCAGCTTAAGTAGAAATAACCTAAAAATAAGAGACAATAACGGGCCACACCCTCCTTAACAGACATCTTTTCAACATAGGCGCCACAGACAGCCACCTTGCAGGGACTGTTTTAATGCCAAAGAATCAACCGCCCTGGAATACGAGGCCATGGAATCTCAACGCAAAGAAATTCTCGGAACAGTGAGGTCGCTCCGTGAAGCCCCCAGGAAGCTTCTGTGCTTTGGACGGAGCTAAGCTGGTCATGTTAGCCAGTATCCCTATGCACAACGGACCAAATTGGATTCTAAGTTTGGAAACGGGAGTCCCTATCACTACCACTACTCAGAGTCTGGATTATTTTGCATCTGTTTGACGACAATAGGTACACTATTACGTGGGCCCTAAACAATAAACATAGCTGCAGAAATGTGGGTTTACTAACAGGCACACTTCTGCCTTACCCTTCTGTCAATCAATCTGCCTAGCCTTTTCCCAACTATGTTGGGGTCGGCTTCCAGTCTAACCGGATTCAGCTGAGTACCAGTGTTTTACATGGAGCGACTGCCTATATGACCTCCACAACCCAGTAACTGGGTAATACGGTACCACTTGGCTAGACTGGTGTCTCAAGTTTCTGACTACTCGTAACGACTGTCAAAGATCTTTAAATGACAGCCGGGACCAACGGCTTAACGTGCTTACCGAGGCACGGAGGAAACTCGGTATGTTGAATTAGTCACCCATCCACGGACCGACCTCGTCAAGCGTTGCTTAACCATGAAGATCGACCCGTGCGGCTGTTATTATTTAGCCACGAGCTCCTCCTTACCCTTCTGTCAATACAGGCGTAATTTTACGTATTTTAAATTATTGTCAAATAGTTATTAGTTAAAGTACACCTTTTCTTAAATAGTTAAATAGCTGACTATTTAAATTTAGCCCTAAAACAACTGTCTCATGAGCAAATATCAACCTAAGAAAAACTAGAGCACCTACACCAGCTGCGGTCTCTGCAATTCCTTATTTTATGTAATAGGGTGTTTGAAATTTAACCCGAAACTTTCCAGTAGTAGGTAGTGTTAATATACGTGGAAGTAGTGTTGCCGCAGCAAAAGAAAATAAAAATATATATAAAGCCGCTGCCGCTGAACTTTGCAGAAGTGTAAATTCGACATTTCGTATTCCGTTTCGCGTTTCCATTTTGTTTTATAGTCATGTTTTATTTTCTTAATATGCAGAATATGTACTACATATTACATGAATATTTAATAAGAAACATATATTTAGGAAACCAAGCCAACGGAAAAATTCACGTTTGAAACATGTTTCAAACAATATATAACAAGACAATAATACAGTTCTGTAGGAACCTGTAAGAGATTGCCCTGTCCGATAAGACTGCTTATTGTACGCTTGTTTTTTAAGGTTTCGTACTCGGAAGGTCCAAACTTAGCTTTGCTTAACTTGCTTTCACTCAGCTAGGTGTCCGTCAGTCTGTCTGTCGTCTGTCACACAGGTTTTCCAGCCAAACGATTGGAGCTACAGTCTTAAAATTTTCACAGTATAAGCATCTTGTTGACCCAAAGCTACACAAATTGTCAAAAAATATTTTTAATGGTTTTTATGGGGGCTCCCATACAGCTTAAACGGCACAAAAATAATAATTTGACCTACCCCATCGAGTAATAACAAATATTGGAAAACAAAGGAATAAGAAGCCACTAAAGTCAGCTTTTTTTTTTACAAAATTTTAGTTCCGAAGATTTTTTTAACTTCCCTTTGACCTATGAATTTCAAATTTAATGGTAATGTTTATTATCTATACCAATATTATAAAGAGGAAAGATTTTTTGTTTGTTTGTTTGTTTGTACCCAATAGGCTCCAAAACTACTGGACCAATTTCAAAAATTCTTTCACCGTTGGGAAGCTACTCTGTCCCCGGGATCATAGGCTACTTTTTATCCCTGTATTCCCACGGGACCGGGAACTACGCGGGTGAAACCGTGAGGCGTCCTCTAGTTACGTATATTTTGCTAACAAATACCAATATAATGATAAATCAGATTTATTTTAAATTGCCCATTAAAATCAACTTATTTTTGCGGTTTTGTACGGAACCCTAAATATGCGAAGTCCGACACACACTACGCCGGTTTTTTTTATTGTTTGGCCTGTGTTTATTCCTAATCCAAGACCTTGTGTGTCTTTAAGGGTTTATTTTTCAAAATCTACTACCACTGTTCTTGTAATGTAATGGTTGTGTGTTGTTTTGTAGCAATTAAATACTTTTTTTTATCTAACTCCGTTCTGATACAAACAGATACCGAAAGAAAAAAATAAGTAAATCAGATTGAGCGTTTAAGATCAGTCTTCAAGGCGGGTACTAGAAAAAAAAAAAGAAAATGCTTTGAATAGCCATAAGCTCCACTGAGAAGAAAAGAAAAACTGCATTTAAAATTCTTACAAAGGAACCTAGTTAATCCTAGAATTGGATTACATTTTTCTTGACAAAAGTACACAATCCTATTGGCATTGGTTGGTTTTGTGCTGATAAGAATCTAATCCAGCAAGAGAATGTTATGTGTCAAAGTAAAACGTTTAGACACATTTTTAAACCGCTTTATAACTTTTGTCTATTTTTGTTTGTTACTTAAGCTAAAATGGCTCGTAGAACGATGGAGCCGAAAATTTCTGGAGTGCGACCGCGAATCGGGAGACGCAACGTTGGAAGGCCTCCGTCTAGGTGAACCAATGACCTGGTTAAGGCAGCGGGTATCCGATGTAGCGAGATACCCAGGACTGATCAGTGTGGTGATGGTCGGCAAAGGCCTATGTCCAGCAGTGGACGTCTTTTAGCTGAAATAACGATCATGACTTAAGCTTTTAAATGCTAAAGTGGTAAAATAGTTATTTATGCAACTGTTGTATAATAAGGGTTATTAAAAAGTAATCGGGTTTCATTCAGCACTCGGCTTCGCCTCGTGTTTTAATAGTATCACATGAGTGTTTTAATACCTAATTATATACGGTTGCGTACAAGACTTTATCTACAATATCAATCCATCACTGATTTTAAAACAACAAAGTAATACATTTTTAACTAAACTTTTTAACTTATAAGTTTTTTTTTTAAATTCCGGCGCTGTGGTAGTGAAACGCGAGTGCATGATAATGTTCTTTTTTTGAAATTCATAAAAATACCACGTATTGAGTTGTGAGAATGTGGCTCTTTGATGAGTAAGGAAGGGATCGAAAAGTAAAGGGCTTGCATAACGAAATTTAGTACAACATTTTAACACTCGTTTGGATGATATTAAGGATACTTTGATACTGGTAGTTTAATGTTGGTAATAAGCTAACTGTTTCAGAAACTATTATAGAGGATTTAAAACAAAGGTATAGATAAATCAACTTTATAAAATCTCAATTCATCCATTCACTGACAGGCGCATCCTAAATCGTACGGTTTTAAAACAGAAGAAATTTTGCAGAAAGCTATTTATATGGTTTCATGAACATCATCATGATAAGAATTTTTAAAAAATCAGAAAAAAAATGGTTCTACCAGACCATTATACTAACAACACTCCTACTGTAATTTCATCGCCCTGAAATTCAATACGCCAGTAATCGACCAAAGTAGATAACTGTTTGAAGTGCCTTTTTATCACAAAATAAACAGCATTAAGAATATAAATAGAGAAAAAGAGATCGTTACAGCTTTCCCGGAAAATATGATATCGTTTGCCCGTATTTTTCTGAAAAGATTTATTTTAATGAGTGTAATTTTATGCGTGGCTTTGGGTGATCTATAAAATATTATGGCGTCATTTTGGAGTACTGAATGGAGCCAGATGTTTTGAAGAGATTTGGACGGACCTTGAAAACATTATATGTGGTGTTTGTGAGTCTTATTTTTGATTATTTTCATTCAGCTTCGCTCTCGTCAACTGCCTACCCTACTTACATTCCTACCTATCTTTCTACTTTTACTATTTTTCTAGGGTAATTCTTTCGCGGAGAATGTTAACATCGCCATTCAGAAAAATACTACAAATGCACAACGCTATCTATCGAATTGGAGTTCAACTGTCCGAGTATCTGAATTGCGTGTGTTGTGATATTTTACTTCTTGAATACTTTAAATTCATCTAACTTTAGATAGAGTGAACCGATTGCGATGAAACAAAATCTAAGTAATACTTCAAGTTATGCACAATTTTTATGTGTAAAAGTTTACTACATTGGTTTCGTACATTTTACGTCATGCGTGCACAATTAAACAGACAAAAATTCCAAAAATTCCGGAAATGGGTTCTAAATATTATCGATGTACAAAAACGACTTTCGTACAGATTTATTATATGTATTGATTAATAAGCATACAAGCACAATTGCCAGAACGGACAACCCAAGACAGAACTACTTGGCGCAGGAAAGTAAGGAGACCCGCACCCAAATAATGAGACCAGGGAAGGAAGAAGAATAAATATACATTATGTTCCAACCTTAACTTCTTTAATATTAATCATCCGAATTTTACACGAGGGAAACCATGAGCGAATACAATTACACTATAAACACTATACATAGTAGGTTTCTACATAGTTAGATTTAAAATAAATATAATAAAAAATACAATCACAAAACTACAAAGAATCTCAAGTAAATAGAGGTGGGCAGCACTAACGCTTGTTTACGTGACGCGCGCTTGTAGGTAATTATTTCAAGGACAGGGCCGAATCACAATACTTTTAGATATCATTACCGTGACCATTTCGACGTAAGTATTTATTTCACTTCAACTACAATTTGTTTGTTTATCGGCTAATGTTTGCAAGTGTCATCATTATAACCTCTATTACATTACAATCTAACTTGAAATTGTGTCTTTTGTTACTGACAAACCAAAATAATACTATCATTTCAGCACTACTTAACAAAAAAGCATCACACCCGCCTCACGAAAATACACAGGATAAAATCACAGAACCTACTGCAAGCGTGACTGACCTAAAACAAAAGAGCGCTTAAATGTGCTGGAACACGGACACTGATGTGCACAAAGGCATTGCGGCAGGTCGCACGTTAGTATGTGCACTGTAGGATAACAAAAGGAGATGATAAGATTTTACTGTTGTAATTTATTGGTTCTTCAGAGAGATTTACAGTGTGAATGCTGTGAAAAATGCTTTGTTTTTTATTACTAAGGGCATATAGAAGAAGAAGAAGAAAGAAAGAAAGGAAAAGTGTTTATTTGTCACAAAACGACATACATTATAATACTAACTAAGCGACTAAGCGACACCCTGTTTGTAGTGGTCGTAATAATTTCTTAACAAGTAAAGCATTGAAAACATTGTAGGAGATACCTGGATGAAGATTCTATAAAAGTTTTCAATTACCAATGACACTTTTAAATTGACAGTGCTCATTCGTAGGCAATGTAAGCGCCTATTTGACAATTAAACTTAGGGTGTGACTATACTTGATAAAAGATAGCTTGATCTCTGCGACAGCCGTCAGTGTCAATACAGTAACCATAGCGCTTGACAGGCGAGCAATTATGTAATAATAACGTATACGACAGTTTGATATAATATATCGCCGAGATCAAGCTATATTTTATGAAGTATATAAATTTTTCTCTGCTTTGGTTGCTGTCTAAATAAAAGGAAGCGCTTTATGTGTGCTTCGCTTTTCAATCGAGGTTATGAAAAGCGAAGCACACATAAAGCGCTACCGAAAAATAAGATATTGGCATTTATATCTAAACAAAATCGTTTCTGTGTCAAAGCCCTTCAAGAAACACGACGTCAAGATCTACAAGAACATGCTAAACAAAACGTCCTTATTATAAAAGAGAGTATTGTATTGACAAGGATCCAATTATTTTCTCAGTCAAGAAAACTTGTAACAAGATGAACGATAAAAAAGGGTAGGAATACATAAACATAAAATATACAAAATTTTTTCATATACGAAGCTTAATTTTTTGGGCCAGACTAGTACATAAATAATTTTGGTGTTTTCGATCTGGGAGAGGAGGCAATGACCCTACACGAGGCTGAAATTTCAGGAATATATATCAGTCGGTATGTACAGTGTGGCCTCTAAGTTTGTTTCGGTGTTTCTTGTCAGAGTAGTCAGCTGGGAAACACCTGTCTCATCTACTTTAAATTTGCAAAATAGGTTGAAGTGTAAAAGTGTAATTTTTAACCTTGCAATCAAAATCAAATAGTTTATTTCAAATAAACCTTAGAGGTAAACAAAAAGATGACTCTAGTTGCAATGTCGCAAACGTCATTAGGTCTCAATGGAGAAGAATTTTCAAGAAACTGCACGGACACTCTTTGCCATCAGTTTTAATTACAAGTAGGTTACATCATTCTTGTTGGTAAAATACATATATGTGAGAACGATGTAAAAAGAGGTGCACGTAAAAGCGTCTAGAGTAAAAAACAATTTAAAAAATTCCAATATAAAAATCATAACACAATATGACGTAAAATCACGCAGGCAAAGAATATCCATATTTTGCTAGTTAGGAGACCCAATATTATCTACTTTAATATACGCCAAAATTGAAACAGGGCTCAACGAGAACGGGCGTGATTTGATATTTACGTTACAAAAATAAACGTATAATGCTTTCTGCTTACATTATATAATGTAATAGTGGATAACCCGTATGTGAAAAAGTGTGAAATATCTATGTGATATTTAATTATAACTTTCATTAAATCTATTTTAATGGCAGTTACATGTCAATAAACATCTCTGTGATCATGTCCTTGTTAAAGCTGTAATGTTTTCTTATTTAGATGTATGAATGTATTTATGTATCTATTTTAGTAGTTTGTTTCAGTACCTAATTGCACTTAGTAATACTTGTATGATTTGAAATTTGCAGCAATTGCAACACCATGTCATGTCCAGGCTACCTCTATCCATTCCAGGTTGCCTGGAAGAGATCGCGATAAGGCCGCCTGTTGTATGTTTGTTTTAATTTTATGTTTATTTTTGTATTGTTTGATCTTGGTGTACAATAAAGTATATATTAATAAATAAATAAATATTTACGCAGTTTGAAAACAAATCGAATGCAGTAATTTAAAAGATGGTCAAGTTTGTTGAGGAGATCTGCATTCCGGTCAAGATAGCACACTTCACCATAATCGATAATAGGAAAAATTAGGGTCTGCACAAGCATTGTCTTCGTGTTCGAAGGTAAACATTTTTTTAAACGATACAGAATCCGCAGCTTTCCAATGACCTTCTGACTGACACTAGCAACTTGAGTACGCTAGTTAAGGGTGCTATCGATGCGCAAGACTAGGTCCTTCACGTCACTACTAAATGGAATAATCGTACCGTTGAACAGAACAGGCGGCAAAGTTGCACCATCCACCTAAGCGATGCTGCGAGGACTCCCAATGATGATCGCCTGGCACTTATTGGAGTTTACAGCAACGCCAAACCTATCGGTGGTCTGATAGGTTTGGCGTTGTTGTAAACCCCAATAAGTGTTTGTGTGGCTACACCCATCCCCAACGAAACTTGCCGATAACGTAGTTCGTCGACTCTCCCTTGACAATACAACTGAAGGTCATCTGCATACAGATGATACGCCCACTGAAGTTCGGCAGTAATAATATTAATATTATATCGCTAAGGTAAATATTAGAAATACAAAACCTTTACCAAAAAATTAAGGCGAAAGGAAACGATATACTAAATTCACTCGTTGAAAATCACCGCCCAATCAAAACAAACGCTTACAAGACTGCAGTCTCAACAAAACAATATTTATTCCCTAGTGTCAAGTGTCGCGAATGTCTATCGGCGTGTCGGTCCTCACGTAGAGCTGACAAAGCCTGCGGACACTCAGCGAGAGTGCTCTCAGCGGTGTCGAGGAGGCTGTAACGAAGTAAGAAGTAGCTAAGATAGATTCCGTGTGAGGGACTAGAACTGTGGGTAGATTTTAATTTACTGTGTTTGTAGTGTATTTTTAATGGTTGTGTTTTGGTAAGTAAATAATGAAAGTGTGTGGTTTAAACATTATGTCAGTGACAATTGAGTTAATATAACATGGAAGCAAGCAGATTTGAAGCTTTATGAATGTACTAGCTGTTGCCCGCGACTTTATCTGCGCAGCATTAGTAGTTAAGGTTACACTAGTCGAAAATTCTTCCATACAAACGTAGTCTGGCGATTACTCCACTGTTTGACGGTGTACGTTCAAAATAAAAAATGATATCAATTTGTCTCATCATTATCTAGCCCTGTATGGAAACAGAAAAGTAAAAAAATACAATATTTGAAGGTTATGACTGTCGAAAGTTCCATATTTCAAAACTAATTTTAACGCATCTTTGGGCGGTAATAAATAACATAAGAAGAAGGAAAATTGCAAAACGGCCGCCATACAGGGATAGATTAGTGATTCAATAATGCAAATAATTTTATTTTGAAAATATACATTTAGTAGTTTTTTCATGACATCTAGACTCCCAAAGGTCTGTTCATAAAATTTCGCTCGCTCGTTTTCGTCTTGAATCATCATCCATTTCGCTACAAATTTGCAAAAGTGCTAGTTCTTACGAGAACTAGCTTCTTACTGCTCATCACAGCATCAATCTCTTTCGCACGAGTTGTCGGATGAGACAGCATGCATTTTAACCCCGCGCACAAAATAGTTCGTGCCTATGACTAGGGGAACCTTAAGGCGGGCTGGTGTCCGCAACTTAACGTCTAAGCGCGTATTTTGCATACGGTACGCAGCATTAGTATTTCGAATATCCTTTTTTTATATCGCGCCATAATATTGTAGATGTAGGCCGCCTTATTTGAGAAATTATTAGTTCACCATACTTTGGTAGTATTATAATAACAGTGACCATACAAACTTCCATTCCCCTTTCAACCCTCTCAAGGTCTCAGGGTCTCAAACTATGTCCATACCAAATTTCATTCAAATCTGTTAAGTGGTTTAGGCGTGAAATGGTAACAAACATATAGACAGGGTTTATTTCGCATTTATAATATTAGCACGGATAAAGAGAGGTTGTGAAAGTATGTAGCGAATTTTGGGGACCATTCTTTTTGCTTTTTATAGGCTCGCGTTTGATCACAATCTCACCTGATGGTAAACGATGATGTGGTCGATGCCATCCCTACTCAACACCCAGGTTAAAAACTTCTAGACAAGCTAGATCAGTAGCAGTTATGTCTAGAAGTAGGTAACCTATTCACTCTTGACTTTAAAAATCCCCATGTTGTAGCTATCAGAAAACACATACTCCGGCAGGGAATTCCACCAGTCAGCTGTATTATTTATTATATTAATGAGATACGTATTTTTTAACCTCCGACGGAAAAAGAGGGGTGTTATAAGTTTTCTGCTGTGTATCTGTGTGTCTGTCTGTGGCATCATAGCTCCTAAAAGGATGAACCGATTTTGATTTAGTTATTTTTCGTTTTAAAGGTGACTTTGTTGAGAGTGTTCTTAGCTATGTTTGATTGAAATATAGCATAATGATATAATGTCATAATTACGTGTTTCGATAGATTGTCGATTGAAGCGTATCTACTACTAGGCATATTATATATAAATTTTATTTTATTTTTTTAAAATAAAATAAAAATTTTGAAACCTCCGACATAAAAACCGACGCGAGTACGAGGCTTATTTTTTGCTTTTTAGAGGTTATGCGACGTGCCGGATTGCCACAGGCTGCCTCAAACTGACTCCTGTGCGAATGCTTTATCCACTTATCGGCATCGCGCCTCCGGAAATTCGCAGGACTATAGCAAGTCGCATAGAGAGGGTGAAACTAGAAAACGACCCACGCCACCAATGCACAATTACAGCTCAGTGCCCCAGCGCCTAAAAAGCCGGAAAAGTTTTCTAGCATGCGTGGACCTATGTGATGGGATCTCCTCTTCGGCGAGGCGCGACCTTTGGCGAGAGAAACTCAGGCCTCCTGAAAATTTCATCGAGCCATCGGAGAGTCTTCCGGCTGGGCACACTCTGCCGTGGTCGACCTGGAAAACCCTAAATAGACTCCGCACTCAGGTTGGCCGTAGCAAGGACAACCCCCATAGGTGGGGCTTCTCTGATGGCACTAGTCTTCAGTGCTTGTGCAGCATCTCTCCGCAGACCATGTCCCATCTCACGGAGTGCGCAGAATGCCCTGTACTTGCGAGGATCTTATAACTCCGTCACCGAATGGTGTTGCCGTGGCTGAATTCTGGGCCAAACACAATATTATTTTTTTTATATTTGCCATTGACATGCTAAAAAACAAAAAAAAAACTTTAAATCAAAAAATACAACCAACTTCCAAATAAAAAGACTACAAAGTTAAAAATAACTTCAATTTTGGAAGTCGGTGTTCCTATTTTGGGATCTTCGTTTTTTGACACCGACTTCCGAAATTGAAGTTATTTTTAACTTTGTAGTCTTTTTATTTGGAAGTCGGTTGTATTTTTTGTTATAAAGTTTTTTTATTTTTCACTTTTTAGTTGTGGGTACATAACGGACCAATTCTTCAAAGTGAAGCCAGAATAGATTAACCCAGAAACATGAAACTTAAACAAAAACGGTGGATTTAGAGTATACCAGGGTGAACTGTTCACACCTGCGTACCCCTTTAAAGCGTGCTAGTGTGATGTTATGTTATGAAATGATGTAAACAATAAACAGACATCCGATTGCAGCTATCCCGAGTGATCTGCTGTCATTTATTGAAGAGTTCTGATGTATATCTCCGAAGTTCTTTATCAGATCTTGCTCAAATTTATATGGGACCACATGACAAGCACCAGCTTTCAAATAAAAAAAGAATCATCAAAATCGGTGCACCCAGTAACAAGTTCTGAGGTAACATATATAAAAAAAATATAAAAATACAGTCGAATTGAGAACCACCTCCTTTTTTGCGAAGGCGGTTAAAAAGAGAGTTTTTTTTTTAAATAAAGGACCTTGCTTCATCACAATCTTCGCACAATATTTGACAATGAAATAACGCTTGTTAAATAATTTAATTGTATAAATCCTGAAAAGCCGTTTATCTTTATTTTCGACCACAACGAACCCTTTTAAAGAATTATGAGTGTAGGTCACTGAAGGTAAATAATAACACTTATATAAATATTTATATTTCGGATTGGTTTTTTTGCCCGGGTCAAACCGGGCATTACTGGGCAGGGTTGGAACGTGGGTGTGACAGGAGGGCCGGGCAATATCAAACGATTTGCAATATTTTATAAGTGTTACGAATACTTTTTGATACTGTTTTGTTGGCTAAATGGGTGCGAAAAAAGACACTTTTTCTATATTCATTTATATCATATTGTAGCCTGTATTTTCTGAAATATAAGGCAGTTATGAATCTACAGCGAACCCACAAATAGTTTTTTTTTAAAGTTCCATGCTTGAGTCCCGCATTTTATCACGGTTTTTGCTCCCAAACTGTGATAAAATGTGTCACTTAAGCCTGTCACAGTAGGCCGTGCTCGCCCGGCAGTGGTAGCCCAGTTTCAACGGCCGCGACTTGTAAAGGTCGTGAGTTCGAACCCAGACAGGCGCTATACTTTGCGTAAATTATTTCACCACCTCTCAAAAATGGTGATGGAAAACGGTGAAGGAAAACATCGTAAGGAAACCATGACTTTACACAAAAAATCGAAGACATGTGACATCCACCAACCGCACTGGGCCCGCGTGGTGGATTACGGCTCATTCCCTCTCACAGAGATGAGGCCTGCACGCAAAACGGACCAAAACGGAGTCAAAGTGCGGAAAAAGGAATCTATCCTATATTATCAAGCAGCAAACGAATTGCCATCAATCGGATACAAAGCTAGACTCTTACTAAGGCTGTTATTGAGATATCACAGATTGAAAAACCCAATAACACTACCTGACCCGAGCATACCCAGGATCTCATTTTCAGCAGCAACATTTGCAACCGCGAGTCCAAAGAAGCAGTCAAAACAGCTTCATAAAAATATACCACTTGATTTGCTTACTTTTATTGTCAAGTTTATCTATACTCATTTTTACTTTACAATATGCAAGTATGGTGTAACTTTAAATGATAGATTGAGAAATGCTGTAATAAGACAACGTTGTGGTTTAAAAGAAGATGCAGTGACAAAAATTGAAAAGAGTATGCTAAGGTGACTTGGCCATGTTAAGAGGATGAATGAAAAGCGACTAACGAAAAGTATTTACAAGGCAGAAGTGAATGGAAACGCCGGGAGGGGACGCCCTAGAAAGACTTATATAGACCTTATAGGTGATATTCTTCAGAAAGGCCAGGTGCGCAGTACTCATAACCGACGTGTGTGTATGACTAGATGTATGAATGTGAGTGAAGTAAAATAAGTATCCAAGGATCGTAGCAGGTGACGTTCTGTAGTTTCTGCCTACCCCCATGGAAAAGGGCGTGAGTTTATGTATGTATGTAATATACAAATTTAATTTCTATCGTCTTAAAATCCACATTAAGTGACAACCGCTTAGAAAATGGCGGCATTACGTCAAACTATCCAGAAAATTTCGGAATTACAGGCTGTTTCGGCCACCGGCATTTCAAATGATGTAACCAATGCAGGCGACCACAACAATGTGCCTTCGTTTATTTGGTGATATTATTTACTTGTGGACTAGTTGTTTTTGTATTTGAATTTGATGAGAGATCGTTTGTTGAGTAAAGCGATTCGCGCACTGCCCCGCATTACGCAGCGTAGAGCGGGAGTGCGTGTTCTTACGTTGCTTGAAAGTATCTCTCTTTGCATTGAAAACACGCGTACTGCAACACACAGAAAACGCATTCACGCGCAGTGTCGTGACTACGTCACCACGCACCCCGCAGCGTATAGCGGGGCAGTATGTGAATCGCCTAAGTGATGTCAAAAATACTTAATTATTCGTGCATTTACACATTAGTATTTTGATCCATTCTGGACCAAAGTAATCTCTCTTACAGAGAGGAGTCTTGCGATGCAACAGTTTTAAATAAAATAAAAAAATTGTCGTTTATTTTCAGACTTTCTGTCCATAGGTACACTTACAAAACATAGAATGAAATATACAAAGAACAATAAAGAAATTAAACAACACAAAATACATGGAAGAAATTTACAACACATAAAAAGACACAAACAATTACCAGTGACAACAAAGATGACTCAACATATTAGACGTGGAGGAACTGTCCACAGCTCACAAGGCAGTGTGCAAGCGCATCTTGTGGCGCAGCAGTGGAGAGTCCCACCTGTCCGCGAACACGCTTAGTAAGCTGTTGCTGCTGGACCTAACGCGACGCAGCAGCGACGCACATTGTTTTCTTCTTAGGGCATGAAAGCCATCCGTGTGCACTTCTGCGACCATAGTTGATGCACTGCAGAATCGCGGCAGTCCCAGCAGCAGTGGCAGCGGCAGCAGTTATAGACTGACTACTTTGTCATGTAATTGTGATTGTTTTGTGCTCGAGTTTCATTAGAACTCCAAGCATATTGTACTTCTGCGTAGGCTTAAATTCTTATTTTTATATTACTTTCAAATTCACAGCTAAAAAGGGTCAGAACCTAGACTTCATTAAGTACAATTTCTTTATTTTCAGGGCTGAACTTACTTCAAAATATCCTACATTAGGTCCGCCCATGTCCATAAACTGGTCACAAGCCACAGGCATTCGCTACCCTAACCGACCCTCACTGCAAACCACTGGTATGTGACATACAATGTTCCCTTGTCATGTAACTGTAGCTATATGTATGCTTCGTTTGTTTTACAAAGAAATTAAAGGATGTGGACATGGAGCTTTTCGTACGTGATCCAAGCTAGTATCAATATTTGCCTAAACCCATATTTTATGTGTTGCGAGTGCATTTGTAGAGCGCGTTCGTGACGATGCATAAAAGCGTCTGACGCAGCCCGGACAAACATTGGTAACCCAGATAATCTTTTTACGCGACTGCCGAAGGAGGGTAATGTGTTGTTTATCAGTCTATGTATGTATGTATGTAAGTATGTATGTATGTATGTTTGTTCCTATGTGGCGTTCTAGAGACCAAACGCGTAGGCCGATTTTGATGATTCTTACGTCAATCGATTCGTCTTAACCCTGCGAGTGTCACTGGCTACATATAAATTGGATAAGAAAAAAATGGCGGATTTTGGGCGCCATTTTGTGGGGGGGGGGGGGGTTTTTTCTTCTATACCCATCTTGTGGGGTATCAAAACAAAGGGTTTTAAGAGGAGATTTGAAAAATATATAACACTTATATGTTTAAATGTACCTAATTAAAAAAAATAACTAAAAAGTCGTAAATAAAAAAGTTAATTAAAAACATCAAAAAACCCGACAGCTCTTGGTCAGCCAGCTCGCGAATATGTATCCTCCGACTGCACAACATGATTTTCTTCTTGTTTACGTCTTTGTAGTTCGCTTTTTAAGCACTCGGGTTTTTTGATGTTTTTAATTAACTTTTTATATTTACAACTTTTTAGTTATTTTTTATTTATTATAACATGATTTATTTTCGTCAAAAATCAAAATCAATTTTTTTATTTCACATAGGCCTACATGGGCCCTTATAAAACGTCGACAAAAGGTGCACGGTTTGGGTTGGTCGTTAATTAACTTTTTATATTTACAACTTTTAGTTATTTTTTTTTATTATAACATGATTTATTTTCGTCAAAAATCAAAATCAATTTATTATTTCACATAGGCCTACATGGGCCCTTATAAAACGTCGACAAAAGGTGCACGGTTTGGGTTGGTCGTTTCCTATGGAGAAGAACCGTCTTTCGACATGTCTTACGTATTGTTTTATTTCATGATTTACATACATAATACATGATGAGCGTCTTCGTCTGGGTAGTACTTCGAACAGCCTATGTTTTGCATCAAGCTTTAAACCAATATTGCGTTGTAATATTGTAGGTGTGTGGGTCACACAAACTTCCACCCTCTTTCTCACCCACTTAAGGATGGTTTTCGAGATAAAAACGATGCTAATGTCCTTTCCATGGTTTCAATATCTCCGTACCAAATTTCATCTAAATCAGTTCATCGGTTTAAGCGTGAAAAGGTAACAGACATAGTTACTTTCTCGTTTATGATAATGATTAATTAAACATTAAATTTAGCATGGAGAAATGATACATAAAAAACCGGCCAATTGCGAGTTTGACTCGCGCACAGAGGGTTCCGTATCTGCTACATTGACTAAAATAAAAAGGTAACATTACTAACGTTCATAAACAATGATAGCACCGAACATTGCTCTAACGAAGGGACAAAATTAACTTTGCCGTTCGAAAACTGTTGTCCCCATACATCAATATGCATTTTTTTACTTTTCCAAGTACATTTTATAACTTCGTCGAGTATTATTCGTAAACTTGTAAAGCCTTCAATCTGTGATATTTTTGCTTATAATTTCGTTACATATGCTGAAATCTGACACCAGTCTAGCCAAGGGGTACCTACCGTATTACCCAGTTACTGGGTTGTGGAGGTCAGATAGGCAGTCGCTCCATGTAAAACACTGGTACTCAGCTGAATCCGGTTAGACTGGAAGCCGACCCCAACATAGTTGGGAAAAGGCTAGGCAGATGATGATGATGCTACTGCCGTGAATTTTTACACATATCCAAAATCAACCATTTAGCTGGCAGGGGGGAGAAACTTGACACTAACAAAAAATTGCCATTCAAAGCTTAATTTTACGCAAACGGATTCTTATATCGAAAAATGGCTTTGACAGACTCGTAATATTTTTGAACGATACCCCACACCGTGGGACCGACGAGAAAAAAACATCTCCACTTTACGTGTACGGGAGGTAAAGTAAAAAAAAAAAAACATAATTTTATTTTACCACTTTGTCTGCGTGATGCATATGTATATCCATGCCAAATTATAGCTTTCTAGTACTAAGTCTCTGAGCTAAACTGCAGACGGACGGACAGATGGACATGGTGAAACTATAAGGGTTCCTTGTTGACAACGGAACCCTAGAAATTAGTACACAGGTAGTTCCTGCTATTTCTTTAAAAAATTCTTCCACCACCTTCTAAAGGAGAAATTAAAAAGAAAGATGTGTTTTTAATATTTATTTTAAAACAAACTTTGTTAAAAATCACAACATACAAACGCGTAGGGCACTTATCAAGCCCTCTACCTATCAATGCTATTACTGTACCAGCTTTCATCAAATCAAACTATCACACTGTGCATCCGTTCCCAACCCTATTGTTTCAAGCCCGTTCATTAGTTCCACGCTGATATACATCCACAAATATGTGTCATGTTATGTACTGTATTTGTGTTTAGGTATGTACAGCTTATGTTCATGTTTATAGCTGACTGTTGTGTACATGTTTATTAGGTGTATTGTGTACCTAAATTGTTTATTGTTTTGTCCTAGTTTTGGACAGTTATTATGTGAGATAATATGGAATGGAATATGAAAATACCCTGTTGTACCACAAGGAAAGTTACTTGCTGGCAAAGTTGTGCAAATTTATCTGTTACCGACCTCCGACTTTGGATATACCAGCTTGACTTAATTCTACAATACGTAAAGTTCATCTTTTATTTTGAATGTTAATCTTCTAATATATTCATAATAAGTATTCTGAATGATTAAAACCTCTTAGGACAACATCCGCTTGTCATCTTTCGGTGTAACAAATAAATAGTAAAGTTAATTATTACGCAAGATTCCATGATAAATATTACTGGCAATAATTGTTATTTAATATTAGTTATTTTATTAAGTAATCCAATTTGATTATTACATTAATATAAGTTTATTGGAATAATATATAAAGCGGATGTGTTAGGCAGTTTGAATTGTTGGCGGCGACCGCCATTGTTGATACTACGAATTGTAAGGCGAACGCTTGTCAAATTGTTATTTTGAAAATAGCTGAGAATAAACACTTTGTAAATTATACGAGTGCCGTTTCTGTTCTGCGACCAGCCTATCCTGACCACTGGTTCACATATCATATTTCTGTGATTTTTCATATTCAAACTATATCAGTGTAAAAACTACCTCGGCTATGCAAGTTAAGCTAGTCAAATTTAGCTTAGCTTGGTCTGCAATCGGTTTTAAAGGAAGGATACGATGTTTTTTGTGTTGAACTTACATGGAACTGACTCTTCTGTAAGCTTATCTATAAACTTAGCTTCGTTTTACGCGAGGGTGGTTGGTTATATGTAAAATGATCTTGTATTTTGAGACAAAATAAAGGTACTTTCCAAATTTAACAAATGGTTGTATTTGTTTTGGCTCTCTCGTTTTAAAGCTTTTATGTGTTGTGTTGTCAATTTATTTATTACTTTTTAATGTTTCATTATTTTTAATATTTATAATTATGTGTTATTGTGTTGTCTGATTATTTTAAATTCGATCATGTGTATTATTAATATTTTGTGTTATTGTGATGTCTGAATAATTTTAATTGCAAATGGTATTAATTGTAATATGTGTGGCATGCCTCAGAATAAAAGATTTTTATTTTATTTATTTTATTTTGTGTATAAATCAAAGGCTAACTAAAATACATTTTTATCTAACTGTTGCTGTTTCACTGCTTGGTAAAGGTCTCCCCATGCCTTTCCAGTTATTCTTCCTAATAACTTACCTACAAAATTAACTTTTATGGAATTCCAAATCATGTACATAATTTTAGAAGTCGGTTCCAAAACAAGTTTGAAATAAAACCCTCTTCTTCCTAAACCGTTTCAAAAAAGCTTCTTTCTGCAATTTGTTTCATATTTTATTTAACTCGCTACTTCAACAGACGTAGCCTATTTCTTAACAAAATTGTATTTATCTTAGTAATTCCATTATAGTCGAGACACATAAACACATTAGGAACATGTTTACTTCAACAAACCAAGCACTATATTCCAATTAAACACAGCTTGTCCTGCAAATAAAAACAAATGGCTGTCTCCGTACGTTGGCTCGAGGTAATTAGAGCCTGCAATGATTATGTTCCAGGCTTGCACGTAATGTTCTAGAAAGGCTTTTTCTTATACCTATTTAAAACCTCGATTCATTTAAAAGTTAGATAAGGCGAGGTGAGATTTTGGATGTGAAACATTTTTTGGCAGTAAAGGATTGATAAATACAAAGTCAGATTTCTTTTTTCTGATTTCCGTGAAAACATAAAAATTAAATTTAATAAAAACCTCTAAAATTCAAAAACTAAGCCTCGTGCTCGCGTCGTGGTTTAATTTTCATTTCATGCTTTTTAAACTATAATGTAATATACCTAGTAGTAGACACGCTTCAATCGACAATCTATCGAAACACGTAATTATGAAATGATATCTTGCGAAAAAACCCAGATTCAAAGAGTAAAATGCGTATTATAAAACGGTTGAACCGATTTCAATCAAACTAAGAACACTCGACAAAGTCACCTTTCAAACAAAAAAAAACGAAATCAACATTGGTTTATCCGTTTAGGAGCTATGATGCCTTAGACAGACACGGGTACACAGATACACATATATACAGATACATAGACTCACAGATACACAGCACCACAAGTCAAACTCATAACACCCCTCTTTTTCTATCGGGGGTTAAAAAGAGTTTAATAATTAGTAACTAATTGATGCTCAGAGGGACAAAACTTTTATTTTTTAGTACGGTAGCATTCTAATCTCATTCGCAATCGGTCAAAAATATCTAAATATAACATATATTTTTTTTACCGTTTTGGTCGTATTGATCGTCATTAGGATGAGATTGTGACAGCGGTAATTGCTCTGAATTAGTTAGGAATTAGTTACGTTACTTAAAACAAAAAAAAAATGGTAATATGATCGTTGAACATGACTGTCAGCAATTCTGGGTCATTCAACAATTACCTAAGTACTAAAAACAAATGGCTGTCTCCGTACGTTGGCTCGAGGTGATTAGAGCCTGCAATGATAATGTCCTAGGCTTGCACGTAATGTTCTAGAAAGGCTATTACATATATCTATTTAAAACCTTAAACGACTTTAGAAAATTGGTACTACCAACACAGTATTTTTTGTTTCTTTCAACATTTATTTATTTACGCTATGAAACCATAATAAGAGTTTAACAATATGATATCTATTATGTTTAAAACGTTCGCATCCTAATCTGTCTCTATCTGTAAAAAAAATGTGTCAATGGGCTGAGGAATAAAAATGGCCGTTTGACATGTTCTCTATACAAAAACTCTCAAATCGCCATTTTTATTCCCCAGTAAAAATTTATCAGACTATTGAAAAATCGGGTCTAAAACTACATTTTTGAAAAGTTTTTGACATCGATTGTCGGAGAGATGAAAATACTGACCAACTTTAAAATATTTATATACGAGAAATGGCATCATATAGGGCAATGACCAAATAAAAACAAATGCCTGTCTCCGTACGTTGGCTCGTGGTAATTAGAGCTTGCAATGATAATGTAAGTAGCAGACTGCATCTAACGTGCTGTAGTGGCAATTTTTCTGCAATATCGTTGCATTTTGGTATACCAATTTAAAACATCGTTTTGTTTGGAAGTAATTTAATGTATACTTTTATTATGCGTAATGCTAAAGAGTGGGCTTCCACAATCTAGTCTAATCTAGCTACAATCTAGTGGTCTCTAAGTCAAGAGTGAATAGGTTATTTCTAGGCGAGCGTGCTTCACCGTCGACCACATCATCGCTTACCATCAGGTGAGATAGTGGTCAAGCGCGAGCCAATTTTAAATAAAAAAAAAAAGGAAATTCGCAGTGGGTGCTTTTGATTAATTAAACAAATTGTTGCAGGATTTTTTTCTAAGTAATTTAAATTTTCCTTCTGACAAAAAGACTGGATAAATGAAAATCTGCGTCTTAGCATTTCCGTAGTCATGATGAGCGATGTTTCGAATGAAAAGAGCAATATTTCTGGAAATTACAATGATAAATTGGCAATTTTTAAACGACTATAAAAAAGGTTTTCAATTTTCAAAAGACAAAAGTCTATGACCAGTGTGTGTTGCCAGTGATCACCTATGGGACCGAGACGTGGTCGCTCACAATGGGCCTTATTAGAAAGCTCAAAGTCACCCAAAGGGCTATGCTCGGAATTTCCTTGCGTGATCACGTCAGGAATGATGATATCCGCAGGAGAACCAAAGTTACCGACATAGCCCGAAGAATTGCCAAACTTAAGTGGCAGTGGGCAGGGCACATTGCTCGCAGAACGGATGGCCGATGGGGCCGAAAGGTTCTGGAATGGCGACCGCGAACCGGAAGACGATACGTTGGAAGGCCTCCCACTAGGTGGACTGATGCAAGACGCACGGGATCGGTCAATGTGGCGACGCCTGGGGGAGGCCTATGTCCAGCAGTGGACGTCTTTCGGCTGAAATGATGAATGATGATAATTATATATTTTTTATTTATGACCACGCGTAACTTTTTATAGAAAAATATTTTTTATTGGAAAGATTATACCTCACAGTTGGTCCCATTTAAAAATATAATATCCACCTCTTAAGGTAGAAAAAGGATTTATCGATAATTTGCCCGCTAAATTTTCAATTGTGAACCAATTCTGTTGAAGTTAAGTAAAAAAAAACCGACTAAAACATTTATAACAAAAAAAAATTACCGGTGAAATAACGAACTAAAAAGCAAATAAAAAATCAATTTCGTCTAGCATTTGAGGAGTTCGGCAACCAACAAACTATCAACGACGATCAACCTAGCTACAATCATTCTACGCTTTTGTTTATTAATTTGTATTTTTGTTAAATTGGCGCCAACTCAAAATGCTAAAGACTAAAAGATCTTTTTATTTTTTGCTTTTTCGTTCGTTATTTCGTCGGTTATATTTTTTGTTAACAAGGTTTTATTTTAAATTTTTACACCGCAATAAATAGATACCATATGAAAATCTAATCAATTTAACATAGATATTTAGTAACATATCAAAAGTGGTCCAATTTATTACATTATATTAATACAAGCCTGCCCAACAAATAATGTTCTATAAAGTGCCGCATACTACCTCAAAGGCTGTAGAATCTGGAGATAAAGTGCCTCAGGCAAGTCAATGAACTCGGGCGACAAAGACTTCTATGAGAAACTACAGTACACTGCGGTGCACTGACAAACTGTAGTATACTGTGGTGCACTGAAATATGTATACTGCTACCGGCTTTTGATGGGTCCATATTTATGTCAGTACGTGTAATCTTATGAAGATGCAAGGAGAGAGCTGTAAAATTCTGTCCGTAGTAGTATGTGTATTTATAGCACGTTTCATATAAAAGTATTACAGGCATAAGTCTCTAATTAAAGCTAGATTTGAGTATTATTAGGATATGTGCATTCTGTCAGTTTTTAAAAGACATCTTATGTATACTTGTCAATCACACTTTCGAACTGTCAAGAGTTCATTCAAGTTATTGACATTGATATTCTACTCTTAAACAAACATTGACACCGTTCATTTTACAACTTACTATTACAGAAATTACGACCAAATGTGTAACAAACATTTCCCGAATCCAACGACTGACGAAACACGAGGATTGCCGAGGAACATTAAGAAAATTGTTGTACTGTACTGGGTTTGTAAATTAAAGTAAGTAATGTTATGTGAAAGAAAATGTCATGAATGACGACATGAATGCTGGAAAAACATGAAGAAAGATGACAGATAATAATTGGGAAAAGTACAGGGGGATGACCATAAGCTCTTAAAGTAAGGTTATTTTGAGTGTGCATAAGAGACATATGTATACAAATCATATACATTTGACCCTTACGCACACTCAAAATAATCTTACTCTAAGAGCTTATGGTCACCCCCCAGGTGTATGACAACTAGGTATACTCGTATTCGTCATCATCATCAGCGTCATTTCAACCGAAAGACGTCCAATGCTGAACATAGGCCTCCCCCAAGTGTCGCCACATTGACCGGTCCCGGGCGTCTTGCTTCCAACAGATCTCCACAACCTTGACCAGGTCATCAGTCCACCTAGTGAGAGACCTTCCGGCGCAACGTCTTCCCGTTCGCGGTCGCCACTCCAGAACTTTTCGGTCCTATCGGCCATCCGTTCTGCGAGCAATGTGCCCTACCCACAGCCACATAAGTTTCAGCAATTCTTCGGGTTATGTCGGTAGCCTTGGTTCTCTTGCATAATAAGGTGTATTACAGTGGTGAAGAGAGAAAGAAACTCCTTTATTACCTGACTGCCGAAGGAGGGTAATGTGTTTATCAGTGTTTGTATATATGTATGTTTGTTTCTATGTGGCGTTCTAGAGACCAAACGCGTTGGCCAATTGAGATGATTCTTATCTCAATCGTTTCATCTTAACTTTGCTAGTGTCACTGGCTACAATAAAATTGGAAAACAGAAAATAGCGGTTTTAAGGCGCTATATTGTGGTGGCCCAATTTTGTCTTCCTATCCCATCGTATGGGGTATCAAAATAAAGGCTTTTAAGAGATAATTTCAAAAATATGTAATACTTATATGTTTAACTGTACTTAACCCGAAAAAGAAATGTTTATAAAAAGTTATAAATAAAAAAACTTAATACAAAAAAAAAATATAAGCGAACTAAAAAGACGTAAACAAGAAGAAAATCATGCTGTGCAGTCGGAGGATACATGGTTTTGGTCAGCCAGCTCGCGAATATGTACCTACACTTATTTTTAAATATGCATGCGACCTTTACCGTTTTCAACAAGGAAACCCAACCTAAATTAGCTGCAAATGGATGCTTACATAAATAAAACCACCATCAAATACCAAGGTTGTACATACAATATGTAGGAAGCACGTTAATGCACAAGAAGCGAAGTTAGTTCCATGTACAGAGCACAGAAGCGTCACAACGGCACCAACTAGAGAGAGACACCATTACTAAATAATATTCGTGCCCGGACAACGTTACAGTTACAGACTCGAGACATAAGAGAAGACAAATATTGGCAACATTTTTTGTCTTATTCCTCCGCAGTTCTTCTCTGATTAATTTCGTTGTGAGATTCAAGTCAGTTCAAGCATTACTGCGGGACTCGTAGAGTCAACGCTTTTCTGATGGGCGTCGCTATTGATCCTGGCTTTCAGGAGATGCAGTGGTTGCGAATGTCATACCAAAGCGGGTTTATCACAAAAAAAAGTCGGTATTGTCTAGGGCCTTCAATTTGTATGAGTAAACCGTGACAATCACTTACACGCTTGGTGTGTCTGAAAAATATTGACAATACCGTCTCAAGCAGTGCACGTCGAGGGGAATCTATGCTCTGTGGTTTCATGTATAATTGACTCTAATTGCGACTTGCTTCAAGCTCCAATCAGTTTATAATTATGTTTACAAACACACTCAGTGTTACCTATAGAAGGTAATTATTCAAAAGGAAATGTCTGTCAAAACTGAATAGTGGATGTCAACCATTTCTGAAAGGTAATTTTCGGTAATTATCAAGTGTAAACATTTTAATGATGGTTATTGTTTTTATATGGAAGAAATTATGTTGGTGCGTGATAGTGACCTGATTTTTTTATAGTGTGTTTATTTAAACTTCCAGAAAAGTTCCGGTTAGATTATTCTGCCAGATAAGCTTATACAAATTAAAGTACGAGTATCTACATTTGAATCTATCTATCTGAAAGAAACTCCATATTCGAAAGCCGTGAAACTTCATCTGGTAGATAGTCCCCATCCGGAGACATCTCTAAACTAAGCAAATTTTAACATAATAACTTTATTGCCATACCCTCTATAGATCTCATGATATACTCGTATATAAGCGAAGTGTCAAATTTCTTAAACAAAATGAGACTTGACAATGCCTGTTATTATCATCATTGACTATCTATTATAATGTCATACTGACATACCCAAACACCATATCGATCGACAAATATACATCAGCAATTATTCATATCATTAAGTTTATTTCTGTGTTACACGAATCTTGGGAAGGTGTATATCATACTTATAGACTATACGTAAAAATTATTTATTTACTGTGTCTGACACATAATTCCTATATTTACTACGTACGTGCGCAGTCAAGCCGTAAAAGTGTATTCTATTGACTAATTCGACTTGTTGACAATCTTTGTAGTCCTTCCCAACTAGTTTGTTTCGTTGACTTCCAACCAGATGCTACTGAGTAAAAGTATTTTACATAGAACAACTGCCTAACTAACCTTCACAAACCAGTAACTGAGAAACAAGTTATCCTTTAGAAAGACTAGTGTCAGATTTATTGGCTCCTGATTACTCTTAACACTGTCGAAGATCTAAAAATGGCTGCCTAGACCAAAGGCTTAACGTGCTTTTCGAGGCACGGAGAAGTCTCGGTACGTAATGGATGGTCACTTTTCTAAGGACCGACCTCAACGAGCGTTGCTTAAGAGGAAATGCGGCGCAGTCATCAGACTGAATATCCGTAATTCGAGGTTGGGAGCAGTGGTGGCTCAGTGGTAACGGCCGCCACTTACAAGTTGTAGGTCGTGGATTCGAACCCAGGCAGGCGCTTTACTTTGTGTAAATTATTACATCACCACTGTTCTCAAAATGGTGAAGGAAACCGTCATGTCCTAGAACGTTTTGAATTTGAATTGGATTTGAATTTAGAACTAAACATTCGAAGAAATGTGACATCCACCAACACGCACTGGGCCCGCGTAGTGGATTACGGCCCATTCCCTCTCACAGAGAGGAGCCCTGTGTCCCAGCAGTGGGAACATTTAAAGGCTGATGATGTTTTCGAGGTTTGTCTCTCGCCTATTTCCTCCTTTAATATAAGACCAATTCTGGTGCTTCTAAAGATAATGTATTATCAACAAGGAAAACATAAGAGCAAAGTATATATCTTTCTTATCCAGTTTATGGAATATTTTTTAAATTTGTCCAATACTGGAGGAGGAAATAGGTGAGAGCCAAACCTCGACTTATGAATTTTTACTAAGTAAATTCAGTCGGAGCTCTCTGCCCACATTTCCTCTTAAGCTCGGAGATCGACCCGTGACTGTATTTACTTTTGTCATTAGCTCGCGATTCTTAAGTCTACGTATATATAATAAGCTCAAAACAATAGCTGTTTTTCAAGACCACTCTAAGGCATTTGAAACTGTTTCTATCCATCTTTTGCTCACGAGATTGTGTCAGATTGGGGTAAGGGGGTTACCGCTGGATATATTTAAAAGCTACCTTTGTAACAGTACTCTCAAGTTGTAAAAATCTATAACCACACAAGTGAATAACATTTTCTCACATACGGAGTTCCTCAGGGCAGTTTTCTGGGGCCCACCCTCTTCCTTATTTATATAAACAGACTCTGTAGACTGACCCTAAGAAATTATAAAATCATAACATACGCTGATGACACAGTGTTACTAGTTCATGGAGGTGACTGGGCAGATGTGAGCATTCATGCAGAATCTGCCTATTACGAATTGGTTAAATAACAACTTGCTCACCCTGATTTTCAAAAATAAAATTAATAACGCTCGCACCACGGCTGACATCACTCAAATACCTTCTACTTCGTCTGCAAAGAGCACGAAGCATACTGATATTAAATATGACCCCAACCTCAATACTCAAAAACGTAGAGATAATAGAATATGTCAGTCAGAGAGCGTTAATCGAGTAATTGCGAGAAGACACTACAAGTTGAGTCCTGTTATTTACAAAATAAAATTAATGAGAAATAAAATATCTATCCGCTCTCGTTACGAGAGTGTAAACTGAAAATCGAAAATGGCTCCAAAACCTGGCTCATGAGGAAACAGTGTATAACTAAATTTTTTGTTATGGAACTCATTTGTGTTTTGCGCCTGAGTTGGTGATAATAACTGCGAAACAGTTATTAAACTAACGCAGTATTAACGTACCTACAAAAATATTGTAATATGTTTTTGTTCCAATAAATATTTGTATTTGTATATATAAATTATTTACTCCAGTCTGACACAAAATTGCTACTTATGTGCTCAGTCAAGCCGTAAAAGTGTGCTCCACCGACTAAGCCGGCCTGTTGCCTGTGGTTATAGGGATTATGACTCTAATTACTTGTCAAGTCAGTAGGTTTTTGTTTATTCAGTCACAGTAATCACCACGCCTGTTATACTAACGGTGGAAGGCAGGGATGTATAGTATGTCCACATTTCGCAATGTTAATATTTCCTTTATTTATTTATATTCTTATTCAATACATTTTTAAATATTAAAAAATAAAACTTATTAGAAATATATCAAAATAAAAATAGAGGCCCACCGGTATCGGAAACAGGGTCCAAGCTACCGGTGGTTAGGACCTCCTCACAATGCGAGCCATATCAAAGAATACTGCCTTCTGTATCAGGCCCTTGATCCAACCGCGTAATGACAGCCTCGACAGATGGTCATCGAGGCTATTGCGTATTGGCCATAACGACAATCGGTACAATGATTGCCGAGTCCACATTCCACATGTCAACAACCTCGTGTGCTAAGTCGAGATGCTTGATTTGTTTCTCTTTCTCAGCTTTCACAAGGTTTTCCTCATCAAGGGATCTCCATGTTTATTATTAATAAGTTTATTCAATAAATGTTACAAAATTTGATAATGAACATATCTTCTGCTAAGCACCTTGATTCTGGCAGTATAGTTTGTCACCTGTAAAAGTCCCATATAGGTTATTTATACGGAGGTTTGTTTGATGCCTTTATATTGCATTTTTGGTACGTTTTCGTATTTTCTACAACAAAAATCTTTGCGAAGAAAAGCAACCGTATGATGTGGTATTTGCAGAATAACCTGGAGTTTTCAGAGAGATAAAAGATAGAATCTCCATCATATACTTCTCTACAAGCCCCATGATAATCAGTTCAAATCATCGCTTAACCAGCAGAAAATATTGGGGTCAAATTCGAGCAAATCATAAAAAAACCTGTCTGTTGAACTCTTACGATGTTTTTCTACCAACTAACTAGTTTCGTCAATACTATATTATAGTTTTGTTTTTAATTTCCATAATTATCAATCTCTAAAGGCAGGTACACAATACCTTCATCATATAAACTACTCGATTCATCCTCGCTCGTTCGTTGTATACTCAGTATAATTGAGGTTGAATTAAGAATGAGTTACAAGAACTAAAGTCGGTGAGGTAAATTGCTCTCAACAAAACAGCAGCTTGGTATCGAATTAATTATAACCTTTAGAAAGGTCTTTAGAAATATTATACCTAAGCATTTCGTATAATCGAGCTTAGCCTTTTCAAGGTAATTTTCGCTTACACACAAGTTTAATACACAGTGTTATATGTTTGTATTTATAATACAGGCGCGATGTTATGTTTGTTATGTGGTTAATTTTATAACGTTTGAAAATTTTAACGGCATAGTTTGACTGGGTTAGGCGAAGGCCTATTAAGGTACAAATTCGTAGCCAGCAGCAGCCGACGTGTCACTAGGATATGACGCTCCAAAACGTCGTGGAGTCATGTCGCTGCAGTCATGATTCCGAACCTGAATGCAGACGACAGCAGCAGACTGCAGCGCCGTATTCCTATTGGTTCTAAGTGTTCCGTGAGGCAAGATGCCTACACTCATTCACTACTGGTCACTAATGATCTTCGGTCGTGCGACACATCGTCTGCGATCCTGCGACGTGTAGTCGGGTGACGTGTCGCTAGCTGCGGAAGGTATTTCCTAGAAATATATAGAAACCAGTAGTGTCGAGCGACACGTCGTCTTCTGCTGCTGTCTGCAGTCGGCTACGAACTCGTACCTTTGACTCTTAGAGCGAAAATACATAAGCTTCTAATTTTCATAATACTGTGCAAGTAGCTTGTATGCCATTGTTACACCCAGCAATCTTTTTTTAGGGTTCCGTACCCAAAGGGTAAAAACGGGACCCTATTACTAAGATTCCGCGGTCCGTCTGTCACCAGGCTGTATCTCATGAACCACGGTTAATTAAAAATTACTGTCTAGCTATCACGATAGCTAGACAGTATTTTTTTTTAACAAATGATGTATTTTTGTTGCCGCTATAACAACAAATACTAAAAATAGAATGAAATACATATTTAAGTGGGGCTCCCATACAACAAACGTGATTTTTATGCCGTTTTTTGCGATAGTGGTACGGACCCTTCGTGCGCGAGTCCGACTCGCACTTGGCCGGTTATTTTGAACTTTGCTCCACCTAATCACAAGTTACTATGCAACAATGGCACTTTACTACTTGCCACTTTTATGCAAGTAATAGGTATGTGTAGTTTCGCCCTTGCAAAATAAAAGCAGGATTGGGTGTTACTTCAACTACAATTTTTGTTGTAGAATGCTGTCTCAACGCTATAATTTTACCGTTATATTAGTTATTTCTCCAAGTAAATTTTAAAATTTAAAATATCAGATACTGTCGAAAACTCCAACTTTATTTCCGTTTCAAAAAAGAACATCTAAAAATACCCTAAAATATAAAGAATTGTTCGTAATGGCTCGTTCACAATCGGGTCTACATCGGTCAGTAATTTCCTGGGGATGCCGCTAAAACGCCGGCGATTGAAATGTGACGTCACGTTAACAATAGCGTTCACTGACTAACTGATATCACGGCTTTAACGGTATATACTTAGAAAATAATCAAATAAAATTACACGTACGTTATTACATTTTCTTGTGATTTGATTTAGTTTTGGGAGTAATTTATATTCGTATAATATTCTCTAAACTCACGTAAGTATTTTTTTATTGTTGAAAGGCTTGCGCTTGACCACTATCTCACCTGATGGTAAGCGATGATGTGGTCGACGATGAAGCACGCTTGCCTAGAAGAAACTTATACACTCTTGACTTAAAGACTCCCAGGTTGTAGCTATTAGGAAATACAGACTCCGGCAGGGAATTCCACTCCTTTGCTGTACGCATAATAAAATTATTCCCAAAACGTTTGGTGCGTATGGGTGGGATGTCCACTATGTACCGATGACGCATCGCCGTAACGTCTTGTAGTCCGATGATGGAACGGGCTAGGAGGAGTTAGTGCATGCAATTCCAACGCACACTCCCCGAAATGTAACCGATAAAAAAAAGACAGGCTGGCAATTCGGCGCCGATGTTCGAGGTTCTGGAGCCTAGATTCGACCAATACTTCATTGCCGATAAGACTCTTAGCCCGTCTTTCGATCGAATCAAGTGCATCCAGCTGGTACTTGGTAGATCCGTCCCAGAGATGAGAGCAGTATTCCATGCATGATCGAACTTGAACCATATACATACGCTACGGCAGGTTATACAGAAGACCGAAGAGTATAAACTACCTCTCTGTTTAGCTTTAGTGGACTACGAGAAAGCCTTTGATTCGATCGAGACTTGGACTGTGCTGCAGTCTCTCCAACGGTGCCAAATTGACTACCGGTACATCGAGGTGTTGAAGTGTTTGTATAAAAACGCCACCATGTCAGTTCGACTTCAGGACCATAGCTCGGAACCTGTCTTTCTGCAGCGAAGTGTGAGGTAGGGAGATGTCATATCTCTGAAACTGTTCACCGCTGCACTGGAGGATGTCTTCAAGGTTCTGGACTGGAGAGGGCTAGGCATCAACGTCAATGGCGAGTACATCACTCACCTTCGGTTTGTCGACGATATAGTGGTCATGGCTGAGAATATCGAGGACCTCAATACAATGCTCGATGACCTCAGTAGAGCTTCCGAAAGAGTGGGTCTTAGGATGAACATGGACAAAACCAAGGTGATGTAGAATGCCCCTGTTACACCCACTCCTATCAGGGTCGGAGACTCTACACTCGAACTTGTGGATGACTATGTCTAACTGGGACAAACGATCCAGTTAGGTAGGGTCAACTTCGAGAAAGAGGTCAACCGTCGAATCCGACTCGGCTGGGCAGCGCTCGGGAAGTTGCGCGGTATCTTCACGTCCAACTTACTACAGTGTCTCAAGACGATAGTTTAAGACCAGTGTGTGTTGCCAGTTATGACCTATGGCTCTGAGACGTGGTTGCTCACAATGGGCCTCATCAGAAAGCTTACAGTCACCCAAAGGGCAATGGAGAGGGCTATGCTCGGAGTTTCCTTGCGTGATCGAATCAGAAATGTAGAGATCCGCAAGAGAATCAGTGTTACCGACATAGCCCGAAGAATTGCCAAACTTAAGTGGCAGTGGGCAGGACACATTGCTCGCAGAACGGATGGCCGATGGGGCAGAAAGGTTCTGGAGTGGCGACCGCGAACCGGAATACGTTGCGTTGGTAGGCCTCCCACCAGGTGGACCGATGACCGGGACGGTCGGGACCGGTCAATGTGGCGACGCTTGGGGGAGGCCTATGTCCAGCAGTGGAGGTCTTTCGGCTGATATGATGATGATGATGATCGAACTTGCGCTTGATATAAGTTGAGCAACTGTTCTGGCGTGAAGTACCGTCTCACCTTCGCAAGTGATCCAGAAGTATCCATGAAGTATCTACGTATGCAGAAGTAAGAACAAATAAAAAACCTCCTAGTTTATATATGGTATAAGAACTTGCACAAGTTTGGTAACTAATGATCGTATCCTTTATGAAAAATAAAGAAAGAAAAATATTTATTATATTATATACACGAGGAATAAGCAAAAAATTTAACTTTCATAAAAATAAAAACACCGTGCGAGACCAAAAAGGCTCCTAACTGCTGAGATGCGATATCCAAAAAGGAAATAACGCAGCGCTGATATTCTGATAAGGGCCACTGTTGATGCCACGGACACACTTACTCTGAATAAGAAGAGCCCTTTTCTTTGCAGTAGAACAGTTACAGGTTGGTATAATTAATTTGTACAAATACATACAGTTTCTCTCGTTGTATGTTTGTCACCGCTTAGAAGATATAATACCTGTAAAAGAAGAAATTATAATTATTAATTTTATTCTCAAGAAACAAAACAACAATACATTGTACTCAGTCAAAGTTTAAATCTACTTATCAGCTAAATCACACAAGCCTATGTCCAGCAGTGGACGTATTTCGGTTGAAATTAAGATGGTAAATGAGACCAGTCTTGAAAACATCCTCAATTTTAAAAGGTAGGTTAGTGCCTCCACCATTTTTATAAGTACACAAAATTTATCTATTAGTAGATACGCATCGATCAACAATCTATCGAACACGTAATTATGACACGTTATCTTGCGAAAATACCCCGTTTCAAACAGTAAAACGCCCATAACTTTTGAACGGCTGAAACAAAGTCGGTTCATCCGTTTAGGAGCTATGATGTCACAGACATAAACCCAATTACACAAACACACAGGTACACACTTCAAACTTATAACATCCTTCTTTTTCCATCGGGGGTTAAAAATTGACAACTTTAATCAAAACTACGCTAGTTGGAAGCAATTTAACCCTTGAAAAGCGAGCGTCAACATAACGTCCGCCAATCTGCATAATAGCAAACATTTCGAACTAAAAATAAAAATATTCCGGACGGTATCAGATGGTTCCCGCCAAGTCGCGAGCAAGAGTCAATTATAAGAAATGGGTCACTAGGCAACGGATAAGCTAGCTACACTGAATAGGTTAGTACAGAAGGTCGGCTCCGTATAACGAGCGAAAACGCACACATAGACACAGGTTGAGTCTCTCGTGGCTAAGCTTGAAGCAGCCGCACGAGTCGATCTACAAGGTCAAACAAAGCTCGCCAAAATTTATCCGTGAATGGAGGACCACGTCCATTACGGGTAGACTGAAGCCAGAAAATCTGCCACCAGTCTTGCCAAGGGGTATCGTTTAACCCAACTACTGGGTTATGGACGTCCAATCATGATCCAGCCTTTGTTGTCCTAGGAGCGATGCCCTGAGCCGAGGTTCTATCCCCATAGGGGGTAGCCCTCAGCGTGATTACTTAGGTTAAGCTTTTGTGCCTGGCTGGAGGATCTAGTTTAGTCTCCAAGGATCGCTCGGTTAAGCAGTACGAAAATCATTTTGATTTAACTGTGTGTCGCTACTTACTAAAAAGAAAAAAAATACATACGCGTCCATGTGTGCGTGCTCCTGTTTTCCCTCGTTGCATGGAGCCGACCTTCTGTACCCGTCTATTTTGTGTTTTTGCAACCTGTGGCCCGTTTGCACTTAGTGCCTACGTTATTTTTTATAGAACGAGTTTTCTTTGCGTTTATTTTTACTTGGGGTAATCAGTGCTGTTTGCTTACGATCAAAAACTTTTTGCGTTTGTAGAAATTGTTCTCTTAATGGTTTGTTATGCTTGCATGAAAGAAAACACATTTGAATGTTATACAAAGCTTGTCGCGATAGTCTTGTCGACCACAATACTAAATGGGACTGTGTTGCGAGTGGGTTTGAAACCCTATCCTAGAAAAAAAATCTTTTATTGAAAGCAGTTTCCACTGCAACCAAAATATTGTCCTGAATAATGACAGTATGCCAGTAACACATTTCATAAAAGTATTTCCATTGTGGCATTCACCAATCAGAAGTCATTATGGCACAATGGTATGCAAGCCATGAGTCCAATCGACACGCAAAGAAGAAGAATAAGGCATGCAAGTTTCTTGTACACTTTTATGCAAGTTGCAGGCTTGAAGGGTGTTCCTTATGGATGTCATGAACATAATCATCCGCCTTTTCAACGTTGCCACTGCTGGGAAACAGGCCATCCTCTCCGTGAAGAGGGAATGGGCCATAATCCACCACGCGGATCCAGTGCAGGTTGGTGGATGTCACATGTCTTCGAATATTTGGTTTTGGGTTATGCCAGTTTCCTCACGATGTTCTCCTTCACCGTTTTTAAGGCAGTAGTGATGAAATCATTTACACAAAGTAATGCGCCTGTCTGGGTTCGAACCCACGACCTACGACATGTAAGTCGGGGCCATTACCACTGGGCCACCAGTGCTATAACTGGGCCACCACTGGTCTATAGATGGGTGTGACGCAAATTTACTGAAAAATGAGTGAATGGTGAAGGTGCATGCGTTCTTCAATTATTCAGCCAACATTGCAAACTATCCTAGACACAATACGCCTAAAACTTATGCAAAATACCTACTCCACATCCAAAGTACTACACCCAAACATTTCCTCAGTAAAAGCGACACTGGTCAAACAAAGTTAGTAGGTACCGACATTTTTATCTTCAAGTGGTCTCGTTAGCCGCTCTTGGGGTGAGTGCGGGTACTTACGACTGATACCTACCGGCTGAGTGAGCGATTGTCTCACATTATCTACAGGGTTCTAAAGGGTTTTAATACGAGATTGATCTTGAGAGAGATTCTTCTGGTATTGATTGGGAGGGTAGAGTTACTTAGTGATTTTTGGTGACGGCGGATTAAACAGGCCCTTTAGGAATGTTTGTTTACGAGTAAGTGACTTATATTTACGCATTCATGCCTTTTCCCAAAGAAATAGTCAGAAACTTCTTCACGCTACGTGCATGCGTCTATCTTTTCAAATTCTTTTCGGTTTGTCCACGTTTATACATTAAACGCACACGCATGTTGTAAGTACCACGAACCTTTGATTTTTAGGGTTCCGTACCCAAAGGGTATAAACGGGACCCTATTACTAAGACTCCTCGGTCCGTCTGTCTGTCTGTCTGTCTGTCTGTCACCAGGCTGTATCTCAAGAACCGTGATAGCTAGAGAGTTGAAATTTTCACAGATGATGTATTTCTGTTGCCGCAAAAAATAATAAAAAACAGAATAAAATAAATATTTAAGGGGGGCTCCCATACAAAAAACGTGATTTTTATGCCGTTTTTTGCTATAATGGTACGGAACCCTTCGTGCGCGAGTCTGACTCGCACTTGGCCGGTTTTTATATATACGTAGTAGTGGTACTAGCTGTTCATTTATTTATTCCATTTATTTTAGCTGCACGTCTTCCATGATCTTTAAATATGTAAAATAAGTAAATAAATAAAACATAATATTTATATAAAAGAAGGTATGGGTATAAAATAGTAGTTTATGCAACGGTCATAATAATAGGGGTTTTTAAAACACGAGTGTGATAATAGTATCACATGAGTGTTTCAATACAATTATTTTTAATAAATTTGGGTAGAATCCACGAAAAAAAAAGTACGTGTTTCAATATTTTTTTAATTCATATTTGGGACATTACGTTCTGAGTGTAGATAAAGATTATTTTGATGCAATCGCCTCCTGAAGTGTACTGTCTTCTTACTACTATTAATTAATTTGTTAATCGCCTTTCATTTAATATCGCGGCGGACAGTTTATTGTATAAAATCTATACTCTTTTGTTATTGTCATTGTATCCTCTTCTAAAGCCTATTATAATATAGGTAAGCGGAATTGGTTTCCAATAACAGTTTTGCAACTACCTACAAAGTTTCTAGTGGGTTAACTAACCGGAATAGTTGAGAACTTGTAAGCACTTGATCCAGCTTGTTATGAGCTTAGCTAACTTGGAATATAGTAACTTCTAAATAAGCCTTTCAAGCTATTCCGTTAAGGCTTTATAGAGAACTAGGTTCTGCCAGCGGCTTCGTCCGCGTGAAAGTCGGAAATTATCCCAAGGGAATGTAGTCCCGGGATAAAAATATCATTTTTATCACATCTATTCAGAAAGAGCTAGTTTATTCCTCGTAAACAGGGACCAATAAAACTCATTAATCCCTTAGGGACCAAAATAGATTTTAATTTGGAATGTGGATATTGTCAGTAAATGTTTCAATCAGCAAAGAGGTGAATCAGAATCAGGAACAATGTATAGAATATGTGACTGGCTGGAAAACTGCGAGTGCACCAAATAAAAATAAAAAGTTTATGAAAAATAAACAACGCGCGAAATTAAATGCATTCTGCCTTCGTTCGTAGTTGTTTCAAATTCAGATTTTAGAATGATAAAAAATGAGAGCGTCTTCCTCAAGTGAGAGTATTATAATCAAGTTTCTCAAAAACTACATCCTAAGACACGGTATTCTGAGACTATTTATAATTCCCAAGCTGTAAATAAATCTGCAACTGTAACGGATGGTACTAATAAAATTGTTACGATGCACTTCCATAATTGTTCAAATATAAACATTAGCGTCTAATTATTTTATTTTATGTCTTATGGGTTTTAATTTTATGTACATAAATAAACGTAACGTTTTTGTTCATAAGTTGCACTTACTTATTGTCTCATAGAGGGTGATAAAAAGTAGTGTCCACCACGGGAGCAACAATATTTTCAGCTCGAGTGACGTAATTTGAATCCATCGCTGCACTCAGGGTTCTACTTTAGAATCTTTCGCTCCGCTCTGGATTAAAAAAAACCACTCTTGCCTTTAAAATAGTTGTTTGCTCCCTAGGTAAACAATCTACAATTATTCCAGGACAAAGTCTACTTAGTCTTGCCTCTAATATAAGTTTCTACCAAATCCGTTCAGCCGTTTAGAAGTGAAAATATGACAAACAAATAGACAGACGGAAACACAGGCAGAGTTACTTTCGCATTTATCGCATTATTATGGATACTATACCATCGTATACTCAGTAATATATGGTTCTATTATTATGCATAAAGGGTGACTCTTAATCCAGTGGCAATCTTTCAGGACGTGAAAGCACTCATGAATATGAACGGCTTTTACTATGGTAACAAACCAGAAATAGCGAGAAAAAATGCTGCTCTGTACATTTTCTCGAAATACGCAATAGTCCAATAGGGATATAATTATTTTTCACATAACCTTTGATAATTCAAAAGTTTTTTATTTTTGCTGGGTCTTTATTTTTGCTGATACCTTACATGAATTCACTGCTTTGTACAAAAATGCTAACAGTTTAGAGTTATGCAATAGGTATGACGTAGGTATTTCCTACTATTTCGTGTTATAGCAATAATATAAAATTTAATTTTAATAATTTGCTGTTTCTTTGTTAGTACTACCTAAACTTTATGTTAGTGAAAATGCTAACTGATAGGATAGGTACTGTGGAATAGTGGAAAACTAAAAATGGCTCGTAACTCTTTCAACAAATGATTTAAGGTTTTCAAATTATTTCCTGTATGCATAGAGGTTAGTTATACCTTACGACAAAAGTTCTAACAACTAGGTATCATGCTGCACAAGTAATTGTATTTTTCTTTGCGCGTATCGCAGATAGCGAAATATTGAATTTAAGTTTATTATTTTGCACGTACGTATACTTAATAATAGACTCTGCCACCATACAAACGTTTAAACATAAATGTTTAAACTTTTGTATGGTGGCAGAGTGTTGGCGTGCTATTCTTCTGGCTATTGGACTATGAGTACTCACTGAAAAGCTGATTTTTTATACAATGTGTCCGGGCTTTTAGTAATTAAACTTTAAAGTTTTATTACTAAAAGCTATACACACTTAATTCTATGGATAACAAGTAAAATTTCAAAATTAAAAAAACCCCCGACTCATTTATCTTGCGAAAACATCACGATCTAAACAGTAAACCGCGCATAACTTTTGAACGGCTTAACCGATTTTATCAAACTTAGCTAAGAACACTCCCGATACAATCACCTTTCAAACAAAAAAAACTAAATCAAAATCGGTTCATCCGTTGAGGCGCTATGATGCCACAGACAGACACACAGATACACAGACACACAGATACACAGATACACAGACACACAGATACACAGCAACACACCTCAAACTTATAACACCCCCCTTTTTCCGTCGGGGGTTAAAAAGACACCACATAAGGGATTTAAGCCCCACACGATTTTATTGTATTTCCTAAGGTTGTACAAAAATTATAAGGCAGAAATGCATAGGGTTTTTTTAAATAACATACATACACATAATAATGCAAATCTGTGACTCATAAGTCAATATGTAGAACAACTTAAAGAATAACAAAGAAACCCATAAAATACATTTAATAATCCTTGATGGAAGGAAATGCAATGAAAAAGTCTGAAACTATCGATAAAATTAGGTGTATTTGACGGCCTTAAAATTGAATTACTACAAGTGCGAAAATATTGTATAATAGCGGACGCCTCGCGGTTTCACTCGCGTATTTCCCGTTCATGTAGGAATACAGGTATAAAAAGTAGCCTATGTGACCCGGGAATAGTGTAGCTTCGCAACGGTGATAGAAGTTTTGAAATCGGTCCAGTAGTTTTTAAGTTTATTCGTTACATACAAACATACAAATCTTTCCTCTTTATAATATTAGTATAGATATAGAAGTATAGATTAGCACTTGGCTGAAGCGTAACTTACTATAAGTCAAATGTTTTTTTGTAATCGGCTTTGTACTTCCTTTGTACTTATATTTTACCTTTGTGATATGATGTTAGTTCAGAAAATAATGTTCAATTCAATTTAAAACTATCTAGTTCTTCCAAAAACCTACAGTACGAACATGTATAGTAGTTTCTTTCATCTCGCTATCAAGTTAGATCCCGGTAACCATGTTAACTAGATATTGTCCTTACACTCGTATTTATATATGCACTCCTAGCAAGTTATCCAATTAATGCTACCACTAAACTTAGTTCCTAGTTTAAATCTAATATGGTAGAATATATGGTTTTCATAGACGGAGAGGAAGGCTAAATAATGGTGGCTGAATTGTGTGAGGAAAGTTATTTTCTATTACCTAGCTGACGCTAGCGGCTTCGCTCCCGTCAACTGGCTATCTACCTAACCCTACCTACCTACCCATCTACCTTACTTACCTACAAACCTACTCACCTGCCCTACCCTATCTACCCTACCCTACCTTTCTACCTACCAATTTGTAAAACTATTTATTTGAATAAGAATGTAATCAACTTTTGTTTCTACCGGCGATCTAATTACATTTTAGAACACAAAAGCATTGTGACTTAACTATGATAGTGAGATATATACTCTCCGAGACTTTTTTTAGGTAATAATGAGTACTTTAATCATGTAGTACATAATTTTTATGTATCATCAATAGTTTTCTCAGCGCACGCCATATGATGAATTTTGTAGGCAAAATTTTGCTACTTTGGGTTACGTTATTGCAATTTTCATGAAGATTTATAATTTTTTTTGAAAATAATTTATAGCCCATGTTACTTGAGAATAATGTAGCTTTCCATAGGTGAAAGAATTTTTAAAATCAGTCCAGTAGTTTCGGAGCCTATTCGGTACAAACAAACAAAAAGAAATCTTTCTTCTTTATAATATTGGTATTGATAATAGGCTTGCTTTTGATCGCTGTGTCAACAGATGCTGCTTATAGAGCCCCAGCTTATGTCAGGAAATGCAGACTCCGACAGGGAAATCCATTCCCGAAATGTTTGGTAATACTTTTATGGGTGGGATGCCCACCAAAATATATCAGCGGCGCAACGCCGTAAGTCTGTTCTGTGTTGTGAAAGAAAAGGGAGTCAGTGTTAGCGTGGCAGTTGGTAGGACGAAATAGAAGAAGATAATGATTTGACTCCGCCAAAGTGACATGGGATGAGGACAGGGACACAATGATAGGACATTGGGAGAAATATATGTATTTGTATAGTATTTTCTTTATCAAAAGAAAAGTATGAAAACGTTCTATATTATTTTCCCAATAGGGATGATGACAAAAAAAAGAAAATTTTGGTCCGTCAGTTAGGTTACCTAAAAACATTGGACACGAAGTTCTTTTGCCACATAAAAAAAATTATGACGATACAATGCGTTGAAATATCGTGTGACGTCGCGTCGTACGACACTTTTACTGACAAAGTGACGTCACAGGCCCAACTCCTGAACTTTGATGCGCTTTTATATCCTTCTCATTTTTTGTGAAAGAAAAGGGAGTCGGTGTTAGCGTGACAGTTGGTAGGACGGAATGAAAGGAGATAACGATGCGACGCCCCCAAAGTGCCATGGAATGAGAGCATGGACACAATGATAGGACATTGGAAGAAATATATGTAGTTGTGTAGTTATCTTCTTTATCAAAAGTAAAGTATGAAAACGTTCTAAATTATTTGACAAAAAAAAACTATTTAGTCCGTCAGTTAGAATATCTAAACATATTAGACACGTATTTTCTTTTGCCACGTTAACAAAAAAAATGACAATACAGTGCGTTGAAATATCGTGTGACGTTGCGTCGTGCACTATTACTGACAAAGTGACGTCACAAGCCCCCTTTTCTGAACTTTGATGCGCTTTATGTTTGTCAATTTTTATTTCTATACTAATATTATCTATATCTATACTTCTATTATAAAGAGGAAAGATTTGTATGTTTGTAGTTTTTTATGTAACGAATAAACTTAAAACCGGCCAAGTGCGAGTCAGACTCGCGCACGAAGGGTTCCGTACCATTATCACAACAAACGGCAATGAAATCACGTTTGTTGTATGGGAGACCCACTTAAATATTTATTTTGTTCTGTTTTTAGTATTTGTTGTTATAGCGGCAACAGAAATACATCATCTGTGAAAATTTCAACTGTCTAGCTATCATGGTTCATGAGATACAGCCTGGGGAAACGCAGACAGACAGATAGACAGACAGACAGACGGACCACGGAGTCATAGTAATGGGGTCCCGTTTTTACCCTTTGACATAGGCTACTTTAGTTCCCGTTCCCGCGGGAAAACAGGGATACCTGTATTCCCACGGGAACGGGAACTACGTGGGTGAAACTGCGAGGCGTCCGCTAGTATTTGATAAAGCAAAAAATAGGTGTCCAATATTATTTGATAATCTCACTGACCGACTAAATAGAATTATCATCTACACAGGAAACAGCTCTTTTGAATTCTTTATATACTTATAGGTAAATTAAATAAGTTTAACTCATTTATAATCGACTACAGCAGAGTCCAAAAGGGGAATAATGATTAAGTAAACACTTTTCAAGGAGAATAGAAAATATTCTAAGAATTCTTATCTCTTTTCAGAGAGAACCACGGCAACCTTGATTCCAAGGCTGTAGGAAGCTACATTTTACATATCATTAGACGTGAGAGATATCAGCCGTTTGACATGTAACAGTGGATTTGAATAATTCATTGTAAGGTAACAAATGTAGGGCTGCGATAAGGAGACATTCCTTTGTATGTGGAATTTAAAACGGTTTTAAAGAATTTTAATATAAGTTTAGGAAAAAATTATATAAAGAACATCTTATAAAATATTTTTTATAAGATGGTTCTTATATTGTTTGTGTCAACTAATACTTATTAATAATATTTTCTTCGTGATGTGATCATCATCATCATTTCAGCCGAAAGATGTCCACTGCTGGACATATGCCTCCCCAAGCATCGCCACACTGATCGATCTTGTGCGTTTCAAATCCACCGGACGCCTGCAGCCTTGACTAGGTCATTGCTCCACCTAGAGGGAGGCCTTCCAATGCTGCGTCTTCCGGTAAGCGATTGCCAATCTAGAACTTTTCGGCCCCAACGGTCATCCGCGAGGAATGTGCCCTGCCCACTGCCACTTAAGTTTGGCAATTCTTCGGGCTATGTCAGTGTTTGTGTAAAATTTAATGGTCCAATAAAATAAGACTTTTTATCAAAAAAAATATATTTTGCAAAATATTTGAAAATACAGATTTTTGAGCATTTTTTTTGTACCTTTTTATTTATTGCGTATTTGCCCTTAAATAGTTATTTACACCGCACGGAGTGTACTTAAATAAAATAAACAATATTTATTTATCAATCTTACAAAAAGGTTAACTTCAAAGCTCAAGGAAAAACCTACATAGTTTCGTAAAACTAGTCTTTTCTTATTAAAACTTGCTTCACTATTAACAAGTAAAATTTCAAAATTTAAAAAACCCCCGACACATTTATCTTGCGAAAACATCACGATCTAATCAGTAAAACGCGCAAACTTTTGAACGGCTGAACCTTCTAAAATACCTAAATCTCGATAAAATCACCTTTTAAACAAAAAAAACTAAATCAAAATCGGTTCATCCGTTGAGGCGCTATGATGCCACAGACAGACACACAGATACACAGATACACAGACACACAGGAACACACCTCAAACTTATAACACCCCTCTTTTTCCGTCGGGGGTTAAAAAATAACCCTACCTGCAGCAATAAATCAACTATGACAAACTACCCGTCAAATGCACAATAAGTTGAAGAACAATGGCGGTGCGTAGCGATCTGCTACGGCGTAGCAATATCGTAGCACCGTAGCGGGCGCTTTGTTGAGCCGGTATTATATCGCGATGGTTCCATGAATTTAATAAAGCTAAGTCATTTAATATTAACCAGGTGACTATGGACAATTAGTTTCGAAAATGGATCGATGAATCGGTTATTAATTTATCAATTTCTAGTACATTATATTTTAACAAAGCGTTGGAGTGCTGAATATAAAATTAAGTGTGCTGATTTTGCACATCATCAACTTTACCCAATTTGTTGGGGGTCTCCTTCTTCCATAAGCCTTTGTTAGACTCTTCTTATTAGAGAGGACGCCTAATAAAGACCAACTATCGTTTCTTTGCAATTTCCATCTTAGATTACTAATATTATAAATGCGAAAGTTTGGTTGTGTGGATGTATGTTTGTTACTCAATCACACCAGAATGGCTGAACGGATCTGGATGAAATTTGGCACAGAAATAGATTATAGTCTGGAATTTTATCCCGGTATAATGTTCCCTTGTGATGATTAAACACTTTTAACGCGGGCGAAGTCGCTGGCAGAATATAGTACTGTTATAGTTACAGCTGATCACATTAATCCCCCCGGTGGGTTCCCGCATTGTCGAGGCGGGTGGGCTCAGTAGCCGTGGCTTGGTCACCCACGGTGAAGTGAAGAGGAACCCGAGGAGGGGCCGCTCGGCAAGGCTTTTGCCGATTAAACCGACGACGTAGCGGCCAACAAGTAGGTTGCAGTGCCGCTTGGTAACAGAGGCGACATCGCAGCTGAGGGTTTGAGGCCGTGGCCGGAGAGGAGTACAGCCGGTATTGCGGTTCGCCGCTCTCCCTACTTTCCGTGGCCTAGACAGGGCCGCCACCGACTGGTGGCGGACGTGGTGAGGCCTCAGTGGAGGTTCCTATTCCCTGCGACCCGTTACAGAGGGACAAAGGGTGCCATACACGGGGTCGTCTGGCTTACTGGTTGCTGGTTTGATCCCTGGGGTGGTAACGGCGTACAATGTGTTCCGGTGCGCGAGTGATGAGGGTTACACCCCAGAGGAGAGTCCGGTGACGGACAGCCGTGGAGGGTTCGCGGTGATTGCTAACGCGTGCCCGTATTCGCTCCATAAGCGGCACAGTAGGACAACCGTGGAGTTTTAGTGGGTTGGAGTCTCACAAACTGCACGGTCCGACTTTCGGCTGATATGATGATAATGGTTCACAAAAAAGCCATGTAAAAGAGAATGCACTATTGAGAATGCGCTAAAAAATTACTCCATTCTGACAGATTTTGACGTGGAATACGACAAATTGCAAATTGCTTCTTACGAGGAAATTGATATTTATTTTTCTTAAGAAATAAATATATTATAAGGAAGGAACGAAATAAAACTTTCGTGACAGCGAAGTAATAGCCAATAACGTTACTTATTTAGATCCGTAAAAAAAAATCTACTAAAATTTGACATTTGACCTATATATTTACGAGTAGTTTTATCTCCCACACAATTACCTGTACTTCATGTAATAGAAATCGAGACACATTAACTTGTAACTAGAAATGTTCGCAGATCGTTGCCGAGCGAATGTCTTGAATTATTCATTCTTGAGGCGCGTTTACACGTAGAGGGATTCTTGCCTAGAGCTAAGATAGAAAGGTGATAAAATGTCGACTGTAACAATGGTACGTGTGATATTCGTATATGGTAAGTAGGGGATCTGTCTTGCCTTTGTTTGAAGCCACCATACTCCATATCCTATCCATGTTAGGGTCGGCTTGAGCAGATGCAAGTGAATATCAGGATTTGGAAAAATAGAGCGACTCGCAGTCGCTCAATTGAATTCCACTTTCTGAATTCCACAATCTATGTTTTTACTGGTTTAGGGCCTTCAACCGCTTTAGTGCCGTAAAACGGTTACTTTCTAAAGCATATTCCTTAGTAACGGCTAGGTTAAAATGTTTGAAAAAAATATATATTTATTATTTATTCATGTACATTATTTGTGAAACATGGTTTATTCGTGTAACTAATAGTTTTGCTTTAAATAAATAATTAACAACACGATTTTTTTCGCTTCTTTTGGATACTCCTCCAAAACGACTTGGATGTTTAAAAATATTTTTCACAGATAAATTGATGGCTAGAATTTCTTCATAACTGAAATAGCATATGTAAATCAACGAATATTTTGCTAACAAAACTGTTCAAAAGGAGGTTCAATATTGATATTCTGCGTTAACATTGAGGATTATATACGTCTTAAAACGAAAACCATATGTCTGATTGTCAAATAAAAAACAACAAAACAAGAAATCGTCTTTCGAATTAAGGTCAACCAAAGGGCCTGTAGAAGCACCAGAGTAACTAGTTCTATCATTGATAACGACTGTTTAAAAGGCCCAAAATTTATCGGTTTGACATACGCTATCAAACATGTCTCGTGATCAATCCAAAATATTATGGACTGTTTACAATCCCTTGATACTCGTAGAATGTTGTTTTAATATGAAATAATCGTAGAGGAGTTTTTGTTCATCACCTATCGAGTGTTACAAGTTCCAGCGACAGTAACTGCCACCTCCAATAGACGAGTTACTCTCCACGTCTAAACGAGCCTCTAATGAACGTATACGGTGGCTTTGAAAGCAAGGAGAATGCTAAGTGCTATTTGCCCCATATGGATACTTAGTACATGAGTAACGTGTTTAAGTATTCCTTTATATCGGTACTAATTGTAGGAAGTGGCAATGAGGATACTTGACTGTGATATTATGAGTTTTGTGGTGGAGTTTCCTTTTTCTGTGGTGTTCGTGGCTAAGTACTCGTAATAACAGTCTCACGGGTCGATCTTCAAGGTTAAGCAACGCTTGACGAGGTCGGTCTATGGATGGGTGCCCATCTTAACATACCGAGATTCCTCCGTGCCTCGGAAAGCACTTTAAGCCGTTGGTCCCGGCTGTCATTTGATGATCTTTGACAGTCGTTACGGGTAGTCGGAAGGCTGATATCTGTCACCAGTCTAGCCAAGATATATCGTGTTACCCAGTTACTGGGTTGTGCAGGTCAGATAGGCAGCCACTCCATCTAAAACTCTGGTACTCAGCTGATACCGGTTAGACTGGAAGCCAACCCCAACATAGTTGGGAAAAGTCTAGGCAGATTGATTTTTGTTGGAGGTTTTCTATATCCTGACCAGTTTATTAAAATAGTTTGTCGTTGAGATGATACGCGAATATAATATAAACGTTTTGAAGTACGAGAATTGGCCTCCTAGTTTTATATTATTGGCAACCAAGCTTTACCGGTCGTGTGCGCATAATTGCCGAAATAATAGAAAAGCCATTTTATCTCGCGTGAATCCACATCGTAAACACATGAAAGACTAAAATAATCTTACATGAAAGAAATAGAGAAATACCTAGTAGTAGTTTTTCTGGTAGTCAGAATGACATATAGTACATCTAAGTGCACGTCACGTATTAAAGTACTGATCCGTTTTGTTTGAAAGTTGGTGGTACGGTATACTGACGTAAATGTTGTGTGAATATTACCCCCAGTAGCGATGGATCCGTACTGTAATTGCGGTGTGAATATCACCTCCAGTAGCGACGGATCTATTAAAAACGATCCTGGAAATACGGATGTTCTATGTGAACGTACCCTTATCCAAATAGCCGACAGCGTACTACTACGTTAGCAAATATGTACTTTCATTGAGCGTACAGCTAAGGAGTAGCATTCCCTGCCGGAGTCTTTGCTCCCTGATAGCTACAACCAAGGGAACCTTAAGTCAAGAGTGAATAGGTTACTTCTACTTCTCAGCGTCAGGTATATTTGCCTGACACATGCTGAGCTGGACTCCCATTTGGTACAACCTTGAAAAGCACTGTGTTCTAATTGAAGTAGGTATGTTATTGTGTCACTTTCATTTGTATTATGTATTTTTTCCTTTAATTGTATGTCGGCACCTTTTTCCAAATACCCACATGTAAATTAAAATAATTTATTTGTGATTTTGCGTGTTGTGCTGTGTCTTTTGTGTGCACTTAATAAATAATTTATCTATCTATCTTCTAGGCATGTAGCCTTCTGTTCCCTTTCCCACACACACAATGATGTCCTTACTAGTAGTAGTAGCTAGTACAGACTATTATAGTCCTTTCAGTAGTTCAGGGGGCATAAAAAGAGTACGTACTAGAAACTTAACGATAGGTCGTCAGCATAACATAGTGTTGGAGTATATATTCTCCTGTCGACATTTACGACCTACACGAAATAATAAGGATATATTACTTCAGCAGTCAAGCGTGCCTTTGCTGCCAATCGGATATCTGATGGCTTAATTCTCGAACCTATTTTTTTTTGCTTGATTAGTTGATGATAGATTTTTATTGATTTTTATGGTGGCTTTGCTGACTGGCAATTTGCCATTTGCTGGCATTTTTACGGCGTGAACACAGGAACCTGACCCGTAACCTGGTGAAGGTTGCGGGGATCCGCTGGTTGCGAGACGCACGGGACCGGTCAATGTGGCGACGCTTGGGGGAGGCTTATGCCCAGCAGTGGACGTCTTTCGGCTGATATGATGATGAACACACGAAAAAATAATAACTTTATACATCAACTATACTGCTAAGGTTGTCCAAAGTAAATGGGAGGGAGTTAGCCAGGATATGCTTGCCACGGAAAAATTGAGAACAAGTTGAGTGGAGAGCCGGTACCCTGATGGAAGGAGATGGCGTGACGAACTGGATAGGTTGCAGTCAAACTAGATGTGGCTTTCTTTCACGGACGAAACATCATTATTTGCCTAGCATTTTCCCAACTATGTTGGGGTCGGTCGGTCGGTTTCCAGTCTAACCGGATTCAGCTGAATACCAATGTTTTACATGCACCGACTGCCTATCTGACCTCCACAACCCAATAACTGGGTAACAGCGGTACCCCTTGGCTAGACTGGTGTCAGATCTCAAGCTTCTGACTACTCGTAACGACTGTCAAACATTTTCAAATGACAGCCGGGACCAACGGCTTAACGTGCTGTCCGAGGCACAGAGGAATCTCGGTATATTGAAATGGTCACCCATCCACGGACCGACCTCGTCAAGCGATGCTTAACATTGAAGATCGACCCGTGCGGCTGTTATTATTTAGCCACGAGCTCCGCAACGTTTCAAGGACGAAACATACGGTATAAAAGAAATGTTTTATTTGAGACTACATTGACAAACAATTTAATTTCTGACATGAGATAATTGCATTTCGATCACATACAGTTATCATAATACCAAAAATGCCATTCAAGATACTTTTGAATTGAAATTAGCCAGCTCTTTGTCTCTTTTAATAAACAGTCATTTATTAACTTTAAAACTTTCGCGTTTCATAATTGAGAAACAATATACCACGGGTATTTAACGCGATGATTTCGATTCATTTATTTACCTATTTCACCCGACGTTTCGGCCGTGTTGCAACGACCGTGGTCCCGGGTAGACTGGTGTCTCGGTGTACTGGCTCCGTTGGGGCAGAAAATTCTTCATCTACCCTCACATTTCTACACACAACACTGACCGTGTAAGTTCGCCGACTGCACAAAACGAGGTAATGTTTTTTGAATCACTGGATTCCACGCTGCGGATAATTTGTAACCGCCCGATTGAACATTTTATGTTTTTTAATTTCAATCGCTTCACGCACAATTCTTGAATAGAAGTGGCGTTCCGTGGAGAGGACTTGTGGACGATGAAATTCGATCCAGTGATTGCTGCCGCCTTCTAATAGGTGTTCTGCAATCGCCGACTTATAAATACCCGTTAAATACCCGTGGTATATTGTTTCTCAACAGTCATTTATTCCTGTATTTCGGTATACCTACACACCACAAATCCACAAGCATTACATAAGACTGCTCCTGACATTCACCCAATGTCAAGCCTTCTCACAGACATGAATAATTCATTTTTAGGATTCTTTTTCTCAAAATGAAAAACATAAACTCTTATAGGATCCCTTCGTTGTCTTCTTGTCTTCTTCGTCTTTCTGCCAAGACCAGTTGTTTCCTTGAAACACGTGTAGGTTAATAAATCAATTACTCAGATCTGCAATCTCTTGAAGCTATGAAATAATTATACTTACAAATCAACGCAATCAAAATGTTTGGGTACAACAGTTTTTAACCCCCGCCGGAAAAAAAGGGGTGATATAAGTTTGACGTGTGTTGCTGTGTATCTGTGTGTATGTCTGTGGCATCATAGCGCCTAAACGGATGAACCGATTTTGATTTCGTTTTTTTTGTTTGAAAGGAGATTTTGTCGAGAAAAATCGGTTCAGCCTTTCAAAAGTTATGGGCGTTTTACTGTTGGAATCGGGGTGTTTTCGCAAGATATCGTGTCATAATTACGTGTTCAATAGATTGCCGATCGAAGCGTATCTACTATATACTAGATAAATTATGTAGCATGAAATTAAAACGTGTCGGGGGTTTTTTAAATTTTGGAATTTTACTCTTAATAGTAAATTTTATTCCATCAATCCAGTTTATCTTTTCGTTAGAGCAATGTTCGGAGTTTTTATGTTTATAAACTTCAGTTACGTTACGGAACCCTAGGTGTGCGAGTCCAACTCGTACTTGGCCGTTTTTTGTATATAGAGCGTTCACAAGCATTCTTGAGATCTTTTTCTCATATTATTCTAAATATTTGGGGAGAAAAAGTATTCCAGTTTCAGTACAAGTGCGTACGTTGTTGAGTTCAAGTGCTATTTATAGACGTCTGAAGTCTTTGTATGGTGATCCTTGTGAATGTTGATACATTTAATGTTTTTTATACTGCCTCTTTAGTCGATGTCAGGGACTTTTGGCTAAATAATTACAGGCTCACGGTTTGATCTTCAATGTAAGCAATGCTTACCGAAATCGGTTCATAGATGGCTGACCAACTATTACATACAGAGATCCGACCGTCCTCGGAAAACACGTGGTCAAGTCGTTCACCTCGTTATCATTTGTAGTTCTTGGTAAGTTGTTATGAGTACTCAAAAATATTTATAAAACAATAGATATTTATTCCACAACACTTCAAAAATTCAAGCGCCAAGTCCATCAAAAGTATTTTTTTTTTTTTTTCTTGTCTTCTTTGTACCCATTGTGTTTCTAAAACTACCTATGTTTTTCTTTGTATTGTTCGTCGAATCGTTGAGCTCCTTAAATTCTGAGTTGAGCTGCTCGGTTATTGACAAATGCTTGCACTGACTGGACAGGTCCACTCAGTCTGGCTGCTTCTTTCCGCAAAGACCATTTCAGACATCAGTCTACATGGTCTTCACATGATCTAACCAAGATGTTGTCCGGAATTTAAAAGAGACTGTGACCTCTGAGTTTGTTTCGGTCTTTCTTCTCAGATAGGAAACGCTGACCTCATCTAGTTTTAAAAAAATGTGATCGACAGGTAAAAGTGTTAGTACAAACCAACTTACAGAAATAAAATCATTTATTACCCACTATTTGTTGGTAGTGTTATTTCCGCACTATTATTGTAATTTTACAGATATTATAATATTTTTTTTGCATTCTGTTGCCGCATCATATTGTATACTATGCTTGTATCATATTATTTGTAATATTACAATAAACAGTGCAACAATTGCAGATAGGCAAAAAAAAAAACATGTATGTCTGTCAGCCAGTCCTACCAAGGGTTATCATGTTACCAAGTTGTGAAGGTCCGGCAGGCCGTTAGCTAGACTGTAAGTCGACTCCAACATAGTCGAAAATAGTCTTAGTAGATTTTTTAATCGGCAGGTCGCATAGGTGAATGTTTGCGTTTGTTCTCTCGATCGGGCAGTGTATAGTGTATAGTACATTATGATATAAGTGCGGTAAGTTGAAAATTACAGCCGAGGCGATATTGCTACAAGAAAGCAGAGGCTGTAATTATCAAAGCGCACGTATGTCATACGACGTTTTATAACATATTTGCGAGGAAATAAATAAAACTCGGACTTTCTTAAACGAATAAATCTTACTTACTTACGTACTTCAAGAATTTTTACTTCTTATTAGGAATGCGCGCGCATCAGCGCTTTTTTTTAAGGCAAAGGCACAAAAACAGCCAGTATACTAATAAAGTTAATTAATATTTGCTTTAATTTATGGTCAATATGTTTTTTTTTTAATGTGGAATTAAATGTGTGCTATTATATTTTATTTCCCAAAGTTAATTTTATTTATAAAATAATGACCACTTTTCTGACATAAAAAAACTCTTTGCTAAGATTTAAAAAAAGTACCGTTCGTTTTAGACGGAGCATCTTGATCAACCGTGCGTTTTACATTACAATAACGCACAAGTACGTAATGAGATACATTACGATATTGAAATTGGTGTGGTTATAAATGGTATTTTTAAAAGCAGCTTGAGGCAGTTCTAGGGCCGCCTTTTTATGCGGAACTTATATCTTAAGGCGCTACCCCGAGCAAAACGCCGCGCTAGCCGTTTTTCGTGCAGTGTTTAGGAGCTATCTACTCGTTATTTAAAATTAAATATCAACTAATAAAAATACATTAAATTTCTACATATTATTGATTCCAAAATTGTAGAATTCTTTTTTTTTTTAATGTACTATATGTTTCACTAATCTCCTTCCAACAAAAACATGAAAATGAGAAATAATGATTGATAGCATGCATCTCCTCGTAAAGTGTTCATTAATAATTTTTAGTACTAACACTAATGGATAGACAATTTGATAACGAACATTTTGGTAGATTTATTTTTTTCAAAACACCAATATTCGATTTTATAAAGATTTGATTCTAAAATCTGGGCGTATTCACTACTGTAATTCATGCGCCGACAATGCCGCTAGGCCAATAGGAATGCTCCTATCTCATGCTGATTTTTTGGTCAGGGTACGGCCTGAATTGACAAACTGTTGAAATGGTATACATGAAACACATATATCCACTCCTTCAGGGAATACTTACTAGCTCAATGTTATTATTATGCATGTGCTCGCTATAGTCGAAGTTATCGGGAAACCGAGTAAAACTATACAGCTTCCAGCGAAGTGACTATATTACCCATCGCTGCTAGTTAAGACTACACCTCGTAAATGGGTTTCAATAATGACAGGTACCATAGTAAGCCGTTTGTAAGTAGATTGGTTCCTAGAAACTAGCTTAAAGCTACGCTTCGGTGAAAGCTTGGTTTTAGATTGAATTACTTTGGAAACTGTGTTTTTTTTTCCTTTTTCATTTTTATGAACAACCTCTACAATTGACTATGGTTATTTATTAACTAATTTTATTTTAACGTAATGTGTTTGATAAAATTTAGAACACGGGTAGTCCGTGGTCTGGATTAAGATATACTTTTTATCCCAGTAGCACGTGCCGGATAGTTCATACAAACGGCGACATGCGAGCGAAGCCGCTGGCTAAAGCTATTGAAGATAAATACCTTTAAATGCATTAGAAATGACCCAAATTTAAAAAATAGTAATAATTTATGAAACAAACCTAACCAACAAAAAAACACCAAACAAACAACCAAACTTAACAAACCCAACCCACCAAACTACCAACTTTACTAATGCCACTTATAGTCAACAAATCATCAACATGAAAAACCAAATTGTCTTCAAAAAGAAAACAAGATTACAAAAAAAGTACAAACTAATACCTGAACTCCAACCTAACATAACAAGTCTGACCCGGAAGGGCAAAAAAACAACACCTCACATTTGTTAACACAAAATATGAACCACTACCTCTCGTTACCATTCACGTTCGTTGCATGCAGGGTTACCATTTCGAAAATTTAAACGTCCTGACATAACGCTTGAAAAAAATGTCTGCACGTTTCAGTTACAAAATCTCGTCACGTCTTCGCTCGTGTCAGACGAGACAAGACAGGAATCGAGATCGTATCATATTTCGTCTCATAGGATTTGTAGTACAAGTAATTAAAAGCCTTTTTAATTTAACGAAAAAAAAATGCTATCTAAGCGAAAAGTCCGCACAAATTAGGAAGCTGGCAAAAGGGCGGAAAGGACGCAAAATGTACGGACACATCCGGACGGACCGTAACCCTAGTTGCATGTCCGTGTTCCATATCCACTGCGTTACTTTGTAACCTAGACACGTACGGAACCGAATAATAATAAATGACACAGAAGTTTCAGTGGGACTGTGGTCAACGTGACTTGAGTGATGCCGTGCGCTGGTGTGAGAGAAAAGCCTAACTAATATTATAAATGTGATTTACACTGTCCATCTGTTTGTTTGTTCCGTTTTAATGCCTAAACCGCTGCAAGGACTTTGATGAAACACGGAAATTTTGGCACACGGATAGATTATAGGAACTGGATTAGGACATGGAATGCTTTTCCTTGTGATTTTGTAGGGAACCGGAATAGGGTGTAAATGTGTAGTCCCGCAAAACTCTATTGAAAAGAGAGAATCCTCCGACGTTGTGTCTGATCCGGGCAATTGGCTAACTGTTGTTGTCGGTCTGTTGTTTACATTCAAATTGCGGCAATTTGCTTGTGCGATGCTGGATTTGTGTGAAGTCATGTCATTAGCTCGTAGGTGGCGCGTTGATGCCGCTACTGATGTATGATGTGTCTCGCCTCCGGAGATCGGAGGTCGATAGCTGGTGCAGGCGTCCGTACATCTTGTTATGCGTGCCAGGCATCTCAGAGTTCGCGAGGAGTCGGAACTGTAGACGGTGGTGCCCCAGGGAGTCGGGGTGATAATATTCTAGCGAGTCGGGATAGTGCCCCAGTAAGTCAGGGTGATGATGCTGGCTGGCTGAAAATCTTATTGAAAATCATTTTGAATATGTTCTTTCATATATTTTTGTTTAAACTACGAATGAGAAATCAATGTACAAACAATAACAAATATATGTTTGTTTTGGTTTGATACTCCTACTTAATATTTTACAAAGACTTCACACACACACCACAAGTGTTTGGGTTCGTGGCACGTTTAAAATGCAGTACAAGTATTTCATGCAAAACTTTTGTTTTTAGCGTTAGCTGCATTCTGCATTACGTGGGTGGAATAACTCTTTTTATACGGGTTTTCAATTTGGAAATGGAATTTAAATCTAGGTTAGGTATTCGTGTTTTAAGCTTATTGCATAATGCAGAGTTTTGTTGGAATAAATTTGTAAAAGTTCGTTAGGTTTTATTTTCGAATAGAGCGAAAAAAAGACTTCGCGGACAAAGACGCGACACGAAAAATTTTGTCTAACCGTTGTCACATTGTCATGTTGCACCTGTCTGTCGAAGTACAGATAATATAATACTAGCATACAGATATCTCATCCTATACAAAGAAACCGTGCCGACGTAACTAGCGTTTTTCTTCTAATTAAGATGATTATTTTTTAAAGTACTTCGATCGCGTTCGGTTCCGTTCCACGGCTATAGATGATGTTAGCAGCGACTTGCAAGTAAAAGGGTTTTGAATATTTATTTTTTATTTTAATTAAAGTGACTATTTGTTTTATAGTATTTTTTGCACGTTTTAACAGTTTCATTTTTATATTGTTACAATATAAATAAAAAAATCGAGTGGCATGCCTCAGAAATTTAAAAATGCGCCATCTATTGGAATCAATTATAAATGATCCGTTCAAATAATCTTTGAAATGTGAATTAAGAGCCCAATATTCCATAAGTTTGTACTTAGCAGAGTTGATTAAAAAAGAACATACAATTTTTATGATCAATACTAGAACATGTTAATTTAACACACAATTCGATAAAAATACAATGTACATCGCGCCATCTTTTGACATTTATTTGAACCAAATTTTCTTTGTTAGCGCTGGGACCCAGTCGTCGACGCCTTTAATACTACACCCTGGTTCTAACCTAAAAAATTGGTGAGCATTCTACTTACTTTTCGGCCATTAAATTAATTAATTTCAAAATAATTCCTTTCCTATTGCTTTTCATATAAGTCTAGTTGTCGTAAGCGTAAAAAAACTATAAGTCTTCACGTGTACTATAAGTGTTCACAGAAACATAAACAAATGAAGGCCAACGTTTTTTCCACCTTAAATAATAACAAACAGGATAAAGAAATTTCATCTTAAATGGCAAGTTGAGTGATATCGTAAGTTTGACCCCAGGGCGAAAGAAAACAATGTGGGGGCCAATGTTTTCGCCTCCTTTATAAAAACAATTTAATGTATGTCGTATTTATTATTGGTATATAGTAGAGATGGGCTGACTATCGACTTGAAGACTAATCGGCGTTTAAAAGGCCGTCTTATCAGCCGAGTGTCGCCGAGTAGAAATGTGGTCGGATAATCGGCTTAGTGCTCGTTCACACAGAGGTCCGTTTTACAGGTCCGTTTTAATGTATACATTTTTATTCGGCGCTGACGTATGTAGTTGCATGAGCGAGTTCACACACATGACGGTATTCCAGACCCAGTAAAAAATACCGATCCGATAAATTTACAGCGGTCCGTTTTACAGATCCGCTTTATCGTATACGTTTTTATTCGGCAATGGCATTGGAAGTTGTATTAGCGAGTTCAAACACATCATTCTGCCTAGCCTTGCCCCAACTACGTTGGGATCGGCTTCCAGTCTAACTGGATTCAGCTGATTACCTGTATTTACATGGAGCGACTGTCTATCTGACCTCCACAACCCAGTAACTGGGTAACACGGTACCCCCTAGGCTAGACTGGTGTGGACTCGTAACGACTGTCAAAGATCTTCAAATGATAGCGGGGACCAACGGCTTAACGTGCTCGGGCTTAACGAGTTCACACACATAAAAGTATTAAAATACTGACATCAATCCGTTATATCGGATCGAAGCCACGCGAGGCATGCTATGGGAAACACGGCGCGGTTGGTGGTACACTGACTAAATGTGGTGTGAACATTGCCCTCAGTAGCGACGGATCCGTTAAATCGGTACTGTAAATGCGGTGTGAACATCAACTCCATTAGCAACGGATCCGTTAAAAACGATCCTGGATTTATAGATGTTCTGTGTGAACGTCGGCTTGTTCATACATTTCTATCAATTATTTTTTAATTTTCGTTTAAGTTTTGTTGACTAAATTGCAAATTATAATTTGATAGCACGCTCTGTTATTGTGTTTTTGTAAGTACGGGTCATTCAGTTTATTTTCTGTAGCTTATTAAATGCTGAATAGACGGCATCTGTTGCCAACTAATCGCCGACTACAAATTTGACTGACTAGTCGGACCACCTCTAGTATAAATCGCCGAATACAAATTTGACTGACTAGTCGTACCATCTCTAGTATAAAGTTTAGTACCTGGGCGAATATTTTATTATTTTATAATTTTTTAAAATTAAACCTAGCTAGATGGATTTATTTCATGAAAATCGTTTAAAGATATTAGATAGATAGATTTATAGTAAAGAAAAACGAAAGGAATGAATAGACTAAAAACAGGCCAAGTGCGAGTCGGACTCGCGCACGAAGGGTTCCGTACCATTATAACAAAAAACGGCATAAAAATCACGTTTTTTGTATGGGAGCCCGCCTTAAATATTTATTTTGTTCTGTTTTTAGTATTTGTTGTTGTTATAGCGGCAACAGAAATACATGATGTGTGGCAATTTCAACTGTCTAGCTATAAAGGTTCATGAGATACAGCCTGGTGACAGACAGACAGACGGACCGCGGAGTCTTAGTAATAAGGTTCCGTTTTTACCCTTTGGGTACGGAACCCTAAAAAACGTGTGCGTTTAGGCACGAAGTTCCTCACGCATTTAGAAAAACAGAAGTATAACGCGAAAATCTTACGTGACGTTACATTTTCTAAATAACTAATATAATAACATACGTTTAACATCACGTTGCAAAAATGCAAAAGCTTTTTACATGAAGCATACAACTACTTTCCTTATGAATAGCGTATTCACAGACTAAAACTTTCTGAATTATGTACACACCGACGTACACGCATAACCACAACAGAACAAAGTTAGAGAGAATTGCCCGATAACAGCATAGTTCCAGAAGTTTCACTTTGTTAAACTCTCTGCTTGTAAGTTGTTTAGTTTGACATGCTTTATTTAGAGGTGGAATAATTTGATGTTCAAAGGGGACAGGATTATTTTGATAAGAATCACTGAAGGGTAAGTGCAAGCTTATCGTTTACCAACCTGACAAAAATTATTGCCAGCATACAAAAATTACTTAGTGTGCTCAATTAAATATAAAGATCGCTAACAATAATATTATTTAAAAAAACTTTTTTACAAAAAAAATATTACCGTCTTCCAAATAACAAAACTACAATGTGAAAAATAACTTTATTTTTGGATGTCGGTAGTTTTCTTGTAAAAAAAAAATCTAAGTTTTTTGTCTTTGATAGGTACGAATTTTTTGCGTTATGGACACCGACTTCCAAAAATAAAGTTATTTTTCACTTTGTAGTTTTGTTATTTGGAAGTCGGTAGTATTTTTATATAAAGATTTTTTTATTTTGCACTTTTTAGTTGTACCTACCTAATAGGCAAATTCTTTAGTAAGTTACCCATAACGTCAGAATAAATAACCCGAATATCATGAAACTTGAACATAACCGGTGAAATGATAGACCTGGTTACCCCTTAAGAGCGTACTGGCGTGATATTATGATATGAAGTTGTATAAACAATAAACAAACATGCGATTGCAGCAATCCCGAGAGATTTGCCGTTATTTATAGGAGGAGTTCTGTTGTATATCTTCGAAGTTCTTCATCAGATCTTCACCAAATTAAAATGGGACCAATTTCGGAACACACTCTTTCAAACAAAAAAGAATTTTCTAAATCGGTCCACAATTGACGGAGATATCGGTGAACATAAACAAAAAACAAACAATGTCGAACATACCTAGAACCTCCTCCTTTTTGGTAAGTCGGTTAAATAGGAAAGATTTGTATTTTTGTATATAACGAATAAACTTAAAAACTACTGGACCGATTTAAACAATTCTTCCACCGTTGGAAAGCTACACTATCCCCGGGTGACATAGGCTACTTTTTATTCATGTATTTCCACGGAAACGGGAACTAAGCGGGTGAAACCGCGAGGTATCCGCTAGCTCATTATAAAACTAAAACAATGCAAAACAGCTAGAGATATAATTATTAGGATACGAGAAACGTTTTCGAGGATCTTTTAATTTAACAAATAGGCCCTCGAACTCAATGACATAATTTTCCGTCAATAATTAGGTACTACTTACATACAAAAACATTTTTACCTATGTGACAAGCTGTCGTGTCGCCCGGTCAGAAGAATAATTTATTTGTACAAAGTTTTTGCGCAGATGAATAATTACGATAAAACTTCAGCTTAATTGTCTAGAAATGAAAAACATAATAAGAAGGCCAGTTAAATCCTAGTTCCAAAAACTTAAAAATGCTGGTAAAGCCTTGCAAGCACCTGTCCAGTTTCTACCAAATTTATAGCCAAGCGAAATGCAGAACAAACTTCTGCAAAATGTTACGTAATGTTCCTTTGGGAAATCCTGTTCAGTTTTAGCTGGTGTAAAATGTACTACTCGTATTTTCAACCTTAAACATTCCAACGTATCTCCCGAAAATCCTTGACCGACTTACGAGACCAAAAAGGAGGTTAGGTCAAGCATTTGCCACCAAAATGCTACCAACAATAGGTACATTTTATCAACATGTCATGTCAACGAAATATCTACCCTAATGAACTACACATATAAAGTTGACATTCTGTTGTCCATTTTTATCGTACCACCGCAGCATATACATGAATAAACTCGTACGTACGTAGGGGAACAAAGTAACTTTTCGGCACGGAAAATCATGCTTTAACACCCGCTGTTAAAGTTGAAAATTGAGTAAGGGTTTTGGTGAATAAACTTTGTTGTTGTTTGGTAAGCAGTAATAATGTATGATGCCTCCCATTTGGAATGTAATTAGCTGCAAAATGCATAATAATGTAGATTCTTATCAATAACGAGAGTGTTATTTAGGCGAATACCCTCATATATAACACGTTTTTGTTTACCATAATTGTTAGCTACTTCATTATAAAATGAAGTACCCTGTAATATATTTACTAGGAGCGTTAGCTGGGAAATAAATGCATACAGGGGTCCTTTCAGGTCATAGTTTACATATTCTATGTTTTGTAATTTACGAAGAATATATTTTGATTGAAGAATTTCCAAACTGAAGTGGTAGTGGCTTGGGCATATTGCTCACAATACAGATTGTCGATGAGGCACATCGTCACTCCCGAGTCTGAATGATTTCTGCGTACCGTCAGACACAGCGTTGGAAAGCCCCAGAAAAGAGCCACAGAATTCTCTGGATGCGAAGCACACATGACCGTTGGATGTGGCAACGTTTGGTGGAGGCCAATGTCCAGTAGTGGACGTCTTCCGGCTGAAACGTTGATGGTGATTTTTACAAACTTTTATTTAACATGCAATGTATGTATGTATGTAAGCAGTTATCCTCCACCGATTAAGATGAAATTTTGCATACATGTTTAGTTTGGATGACAATACGATGCTAAGTGACGTCATTCTAAATCCAATATGGCGGATGGCCTAAGATGGTGGACTAGTAATTTTTTGTGTACTGCCATGATAGGGGTATCAAATGAAAGGGTTTGTTAAGAAGAATACGAAAAAAACTTGTTTTAAAAAAAAATTGTAATGAATAATTTTGGTTTCTAGTTATAGTTAAGTATATAGGCCACATCATATAACAAATCATTGAGGTACGGATACTCCTTCAATACTATTAGATACCACTTCAAATTTGAAGTAGGTTACTTAGGAGAAAATCGAAGTTTCACACAGGATATAATTTAACAAACGACTCGTAAGCAACAATCTTGGATTTACTGGAAAAACATGGGCGTTTTACACGTCGACAACATTCGAATTTTGAAATGATGATGAGAGAATAATACTGGAAATGGGACTCTAAATGAACATTACATAATGGGTAGTTTACATTGATTTTGCGTTTTATACGTTGACAACATTCGAATTTTTAAATGATGATGAGAGAATAATACTGGAAATGGGACTCTAAATGAACACTACATAATGGGTAGTTTACATTGATTTTGCGTTTTGTACGTTGACAACATTCGATTTTTTAAATGATAATGAGAGAATAATACTGGAAATGGGACTCTAAATGAACATTACATAATGGGTAGTTTACATTGATTTTGCGTTTTATACGTTGACAACATTCGAATTTTTAAATGATGATGAGAGAATAATACTGGAAATGGGACTCTAAATGAACATTACATAATGGGTAGTTTACATTGATTTTGCGTTTTATACGTTGACAACATTCGAATTTTTAAATGATGATGAGAGAATAATACTGGAAATGGGACTCTAAATGAACATTACATAATGGGTAGTTTACATTGATTTTGCGTTTTATACATTGACAACATTCGAATTTTTAAATGATGATGAGAGAATAATACTGGAAATGGGACTCTAAATGAACATTACATAATGGGTAGTTTACATTGATTTTGCGTTTTATACGTTGACAACATTCGAATTTTTAAATGATGATGAGAGAATAATACTGGAAATGGGACTCTAAATGAACACTACATAATGGGTAGTTTACATTGATTTTGCGTTTTATACGTTGACAACATTCGAAGTTTGAAATGATGATGAGAGAAAAATACTGGAAATGGGACTCTAAATGAACACTACATAATGGGTAGTTTACATTAATTTAGCGTTTCAAATCTGTGATGAATATAAATTACATTTGTAAACACTTTTTAATCCAATTAATTTTTCAGGATTGTAATAGATCAGTCCCTAATTTAGAGAACCACCGAAAAGTTATGGAGTGACGATCGCGAACCGGAAGACTATGCGTTCCCACTAGGTGGACCGATGACCTGATTAAGGTTGCGGGCATCCGCTGGATGCGAAACACACGGGATCGGTAATTGTGGCGACGCCTGGGGGAGACCTATGTCCAGCAGTGGACGTCTTTCAGTTGAAATGCCAATTTACGAGTATATTAACTTTGTTATGTATGGGAATTAACATTGTCGTGGGGTCTCTCTCACTCGAGTAGATTTGCGGCAGTTTTCTTCAAAAGGATATATGACAGAATAAGGATTTTACAATACACTATACTTGTCAAATAATTTGGCAGTCGAAATTTTTTTTTGACCAACAGACATGGGACAATGATAATAGTACATTATGGTACAAGTGTGTAATGTTGGTGATTACCGCTGAGGCGTCATTGAGACCCGAGCCGTTAGGTGAGGTTCTTAAGAGAGCCGAGGACGGTAATCATCAATACACACGTGTATCATACGACGTTTTTCAACACACTTGAGAAGAAAATAATACGAAAAAAAACATTTTCAACAGTGAAAAGGAGTTGTGAATTTTTTTTCGCAATTGCGGGTGAAAATTAATCAGTTTTCCTATGCGCGCGCATCTAACAATGGCAGTCGGCCATAGACCAAAACAATGATGTTTATTTTTTTTTGGATTTCCGCGAATAGCATTTCAGCCACGTACAAAATGGGGAATTTGAAGTCTTCTTTATTACAGAGAAAAACTAAAGTTATATTTGAGTGAAAGTTTTATTTATTAAACACGTACTAGTTCGAAATTATCTATTTAAATACGAACTTGCATGAAATGAGCAAGCAATAGGTAGGTACATAAATTAATTTGTACTATTGAGCACGATCTTTTTGTATCGAAACTTTTTTAAGAACAAAGCAACTCAACCAATAAATAAAAAAAAAGACTATAACTCACTTGTGAATAATAGTAATGAAAAAGTCACAGTTTGATTATAGGTGTCATTATGTGCCTAATTGCGGTGAAATTAGAGCCGCTTTATGAGCAAGTGTGTTGAAAATGATTTTATTTCTGTAAGTTGGTCTGTACAAACACTTACACGTCAATCATAGTTTTTAAAACCAGATGAAGTCGGCGTTTCCTATCTGACTATTCTGAGAAGAAAGGCCGAAACAAACTCAGAGGTCACAGTCTCTTTTAAAGTCCAGACATAGACAATATGATAGAGCATCGTTCATCGTGGATGTCATCCCTTCACCATCTTTTAGAAATGTGTAAAAAAGGGTTTACCTATTTTCTATAGGGTGGGTGGGTAGGGCACCATACGCAACAAAGCTCCCTACCTTTTGGCTTCACGGTAACCGGTTTAAAAAGGTTACCTTTCATCGAAAAAGGTAACTGTATTGTGATTCGGTCTTCTTTGTAAGCGTAAAAAGAAAATTTTCAGGTGCACCTTTGTGGGCTACTATCGGTATCAAAAATGGGTATTACAATTATTTGAAGAAGCAAACCAAGCATACTTGCAGTTATTAATAGTTGTTAAGAATTTATTTTTTATTTTTTTTATAGGCTCCCGCTTGACCACTATCTCAACTATTGGTAAGCGATGATGTGGTCGACGGTGAGACACGCTTGCCTAGAAATAACCTATTCACTCTTGACTTAAAAACTCCTAGATTGTAGCTGTATACTTCTGGGTAAAGAGTTCCCAGACCAAATGCCATTTAATCAGCATTAGCGATTTTCAAAATGTACAAAATATATGGCAACTAACTTCGGCCAGCGGCTTCGCCCGCGTGAAAAATGTATTCTTGTCCCAAGGGAGCATTATAACGGGATGAAAAGCTTTTAATATGCAGCCGTTTAAGCGTGATTGAGTAACAGACATACCCACATTCAAACTTTCGCATTTATAATACTAGCATCAGCCAGCGGCTTCGCCCGCGTGCAAGTCGAAAATTATCTCGAGGGAACATATTCCCGGGATAAAATGTATCCTATGTGCTATTCCTGATTATAATCTATCTCTGTGAAAAATTTCATCCAAATCCGTTCAGCCGTTCTGGCGTGATTGAGTAACTAACATACGCATATCCAAGCAAAATTTCACATTTATAATTTTAAGTAAGATTAATAAGACATACGTTACTGAAATTTCACATGTCCACGCTATATATTTTGACGTTTCGGTAGGTAGTCGTTATCGCCGACAGAGTTTCATTTTGTAAAAAACATAACTAGGCCTTGTAATAAACAAAATTATTCATTAAGAACTCTTTTTTTAAACAAGCTTTTTTGTATTTTTCTCAGCAAACCCTTTCATTTGATACCCATATCATGGCAGTGCACAAAAAATAACTAGTCCGCCATTTTGAGCCGTCCGCCATATTGGATTTAGAATGAAGTCACTTAGCCAACCATGCATTGTCATCCAAACTAAACGTGTATGCAAAATTTCATCTTTATCGGTGAAGGATGACTGCTTTCAAATTCAGTTGCAAGATTTGACCCGAACACACTTACATACATACATATATACAACGCAAGTTAAATAAAAGCTTCTTAAAAAAGAAGTCGAGGAAATAGGCATTGCAAGATGACTACGCCCAAATCACTGTGCCTACGTTTTTATTTCAGCCTTCAAGACTTCATAAGTACTCCCACGCGAAATTTTACATGACCTTAAGACAAGATTAAACATCATAAAAAATATATTACTCACCCAATTACCTAATTGAAAAGATCAAAGCACTTGCTAAGCTTCTTAAAACCCACGTCGGTTTATAAATAAGGTAAAGGAAAAACAGGGAAATTAATTGTTGACCATGTTTTGCCAGTAATTTCCAGTGAACAAAAGCTATTGTAAGATTAAAACTATCTAACTGTCACATAGGAAAATTTTGATAATTAAACTTTAGGCTCTAAACAAAACATTCTATCAGCTAATATGATCATCGAAAATTTGAAAATATAAAGAAACGCTACAGCACATAACGTCACAGCAGCAGCAACAGTTAAATCGTAGTCCATTTTCTTTACGTCGCGAACGCAACTGCGAAACTTTGCAAGTGCGAAAACCGTAGCTTCAATACACATTAAGATTCGCGCGCGAGTTTAGAGCGGGCTATATCACGTGGTCAATCGTCCGGATCGGTATTTGCTGTGAATTTCGCTTAAAATCGTATTCCTCTACACTCGCAAAGTTTCGCAGTTGCGGTCGCGATCTCAAAGAAAATGGACGATTGATAAAAGAGAAGATGGTGGATGACAAAAAGCTATCATTTGCATTAGAACGAGGTAAATGAGTAAATACATCATAAATCACACAAGACCACTCCCGATCCCGACTGCGTGTCGTGTGCTATTGCGAAAAGCTGCGAGTGTAGATGCTTTCGCGTTCGCGCACCGTGAACAAAGCGCAAAACCTTTGTCGCGGAACAAAAAACCGACACCGATCGGAGAACGGCGTGAAGCGCGAATGTGAGGGCCCGAAACCATCTACACTCGTTTCGGCTTTCGCGGGCGTTCGCACTGCGTGTATAGAGCGGCCATTTATGTTTTCAACTTTATGCAATCAGCAATCATCGTCACCTGTCGCTAATGGAATGTCACATTGTCTTGACTCTTTTGTAGTTTTGCAACGTGCAAATGATATTAAAAATAAACTTCTTTCATTTTGAGATACTTAATGAAATAATATGAGCCCAGCAGATGATAAACATTTAATTTGCCCGACTATTCCTTTGGGATCGATCTGTAAATTCCGCCTACGTTTTCATTACTCCACAAACTCGGGTTGATATTATACGTACCTAAGTTCAAATTAGCTGAGCCAAACGATGCTGAACACTAGCAAGTGAACGCGATTCACTAGTACTACTATACTACTACTACACTACTACTAATATAGCAATAGTTTCGCAATCGTTCAGAATCATATCCATTAAGGAAATGCTTTCAAACGCGTTCAGTTTTCATAGCTGCAGTTGGCAAAGGAACATTCTATACTTATTTATTACAACAACGATTCGCATTTGTTTTTTATAGAGTTTTGTTTTTTTAATGCCGGCTTTTGCCATAGTTATAGTTTGAGCATAGCATCATGCCTATATTCATTGAAGGGTTATGCAGAGTTGTACTTATTGCCATACGGGGTCCCAGCGCTAAGAAAGAGAATTTGGTTCAAAAAAATATCACTAGATGGCGCGATATGCACCGAGTTGTTATTGAATTGTTTGTAAAATTAATATTTTCCTAGAATTGAACATAAATATTGTATGTCCTTGTTTAATCAACCCTAATTTCAAAGAGATTCACATTTCAAAGATTATTTGATCGAATCATTTAAAATTAATGCCAATAGATGGCGCGGTTTTAAAATTCTGAGGACTTCCGCTCGATTGTTTAAATTTGTATAGTAACACATTTTCGTGCAATGAAACTATAAAAACGTGCATAAAAATACTATAATCGAATCGTCACTGTATCTAAAGAAAAAAAAAATTACGAACTGAGAAAACCCTTTTACTTGCAAGTCGCTGCTAACACCATCTATCTATCGCCGTGGAAAGGAACCGAAGGTGATCGATGTACAAAAAAATCTCAATTTGATCAGATGAAAAGCGCTAGTTACGTCATCAGGGTTTCTTTGAATGGGATGAGGCATCTGTATGTTAGTATTATATTATCTGTGCCATGACACACTTGTACTATAGGGGGCGAGCCTTATGCCATCATGCCATCAAGCAGGCACAAAACCGGACTCTGGGTTGCATATTGATTTCAGGTTGATAAACCCAATAAGAGTTGGCCCAAACTGGATATCAAAACTAAAGCTATCCTTGTACTCATCAGTCACTGCTAAATTGTACTATTATTCTCTTAAACTCTAAGATCCATCCATTTTATTGCTGGATGCCATAAGTTGTATGAACGAAAATATTACACATAGGTACAGTACAGCCAACATAATAAGTCAAATGAAAACAATATTATTTATTATTTTAAAGCTATAAAGGCACAAAAAGCTTATTCAACAAAAAATGGCGATAAAATTAACGAGACCGTTCCAAACGTTTTACCCGAAGATCCTAAATAATTGAAAAATGCTGTATGTCATAAATTATATACCAAATTCCAACGTTTATTTAAGGGTGTGCGCCCACTACGTGACGACCATTATTGTTACTGAATCATTATGTGGACATAATTATGTCTCCCAGTCGACACCGGCTATCGCTGAAAACCAGCGCTGTGGCTCTGTCTCGCACACGAGTCCCAGCATTATGCTGAGCGATGACCGTTTTGCGTAGTTGTGACGCATACTTTGTAATTATTGTATTTGAGTTTTTTTTTGTTATTTTTATGGTATGCGTCGTGCCTGGCGCAAATAAACAATTTTTCTTTCTTTCTTTCTTTCTTTTCTTTCTCCCTCTCCTGATAATGCACAAACAAAAATAAATGTTACAACAATATTGCATAAATATTCAGAACATTTTTATGAACAGTTGGTAACCCCTCATTATCATCATCATGTGTTATAGTAACCATAATACCATAAAAACTAACTAAAACATTATAATACTTACAATGTTGTAATACTAAATTAGATTATGCAACTCCTTTGCTTTTTCTATCCCTACCTTACTCATCAAACAGCCACATTGTCACTACTCAATTCGTTGAAATTCATAAAGATACCTTCATGAATTTCAAAAAAATAATATTGTCGTGCACGTCCGTTTCACTACCACTGCATCGGTTCTTACAACACTGTGCAAAACCCTATGGTTTCAGAACCTTTTATGGAGGTTTCATATCATAGGTGTAGATAAAGTCTTGTATGCAACTGTACATAATTAGTATTAAAACACTCATGTGATACTATTATCGCCTTCACCTCGTGTGATAAACACTCATTCGAGTTTTAATACCCCTTATTATACAACAGTTCCATAAATAATTTAAAAAAAATATGTGGCATATGAATTTAGGTGTTATAATATTGAAGTATCTAAAAGTCTTCTTGATTGATTTTGTAAAACTCTATTTATGACTACAAAAAAAAAAAAAAAAGGACATATTATTGACTGCCAGTGAAATTTTACAAACACGAGAACCGCGCTTCCTAAATTGCGACGTGTGAATTCTCCCTCTAAGGGTTCTCTAAAAGAGAGGGAAGGAGGGTGTCAGGTGGGCTTATGACGTCACAGATAAACCCCTGTTTAATGCGTCCGCCATTGTAAGGTACGTTGGTATTTTCAATGAATTGTTTCGCTGTTCCGTGTTCGTTCCTTTTTGGGCGATTTTTTCAGAATTCATTCGCTTTTGTGCTTCAGTCAAAAATATCTATTGTTTCGGCTTTTCATTTGTTTTTTTTGTCATGTTGTGTTCCGCATCGTATGTGCGAAGTTGGGGCTAGTTAATTGAGTGTGAATTCCATTTTTGAAATAACTTTTGTGTGTATTCGGTTTGTGGGGCGTGAACTCCATTTTTGAAGTCAGTTGTGTTAGCTTTTGTTTTCTACGTCACTGAAACGATTTTGCTTTTATTTGTATAGATTGCTACCAGGCTTTTTAATCTATCTTCTGTGTAACGGAAGTAACGGTTTTCGGTAAATGTTGCTACTTTGGGTTACATCTTTGCATCATTTTCATAAGGATCTCTAATTTTTTTTAATATAAATTATTGCCTATGTAACACCGAAATAATGTAGCTTTATAACGGCAAAAAAAAAAATTGGTCTATTAGTTTTTAAGTTTAATCGTTACATACAAAAATACAAATCTTTCGTCTTTATAATATTAGTGCAGATGTAGATGGGGCCTTAAATAGTAAGCAGGCTTAAAACAGCCGTTGGCTTAAATAAACCTATGGCTAACCTATAATAATAATAGGAAATGAAATGAACTATTTTGGCTTCAACGTTCAAGGTTAAAAACAAAAATAGAACCCAGCAAAATGTCTAACAATTCTCACTTATTCTACACCGGTACATAAATTCGTGCAAGAATATTACCCACAACTACTTTTCGCACGTTCGCACAAACACTAACAAAATACACATAGCTATGCGAATTTCCGCACGACCGCACACACCTAAAAAAACTTACGTGAAAATCCGAAAATAGACGTCCAATACACTTTATGGGTTTTACTAAGAAACTGATACTGTTTGGTAATATAAATATGGATGTAACGAACGTTTCTGACACACCTTTGATGTGGAACTTATAAGGTTTCCTCACACTGACGCAGTCGCGCGACTAGTTTGAGATTCTGCGATTCTTTTTTGAGTTGAGAGCGATTGTTATTGTGGGTCGGGAGATGACTAGCTGGGGCATTACGGATATTCACTACAGCGTCTCATTCATAATGGGACTCATTAGAAGACTGGAAGTAAACCCAAATACAAAGGAGACGAGGTGGAGAGGGCCACGCAGCCAAAAGGCTCGCAAACAATAACGTGACTAGTTTGAGATTCTGCGATTCTTTCTTGAGTTGAGAGCGATTGTTATTGTGGGTCGGGAGATGATTGGCTAAGGAGTTACGGATATACACTACGACGTCTCACTCACAATAGGACTCATTAGAAAACTGGAAGTAAACCCAAATACAATGGATTCGAGGTGGAGAGGACCACACAGCCAAATTGCTCTGGAGTGACGACCACACACTGGAAGACAGAGTGTTGTAAAGGCCGTGGGAGTCCGCTGGATGCAAAAACTACACGATGGGTCGATGCTAGTCTTTCAGCTGAAATGATGGTTATGAAACCATGAGAGCTAATCCACGGGAATAAGCTATAGTCGTGACAATCTAAGAAGTCGGATTTGGCAGCTATAAAAATACTTATAATTAAACTTGATGATTACAAATGATACCCGTTGTTATAGTGTATGGGTAACGTAGTAATTAATTAGGACTATGAATTTGATTTTTAGATTTCTTACGTACAAAGTTATCGCAGCATGTAAAATGAGAAACGTCATTAGACTTCTTAGATTGTCACGATTATAGTTTTAATTGTTGCATCGCGATACATCGCTCGACTCATCGTGTCCGTGTGACGAGGCCCTAAGTAGCGGCAAACAGCGATGGACTTCTCAAATAATAAACACAGTCAGGATAAATATTTGGTAGTAGTTCAAAGTAATGATCTTAAATTTTATGCGATTTCAGAGAGGAAACCGAAACTCATAAAAAACTGTATGATGTTTTACACTTATGAAATTGTTTCTAAGCAAAACTATGATCTTGAAAACGTTGCATAGGTGTCTACTTATGTGTTAGTTTTTCGAGCACATTCTGTAACTTTGAATGCGTTCCTGAAAATCGGTGGGTACTTGGGTTCAGTGAAACATGTTTTCTTCTTCCATTTCGTCCTGTCAACCGTCACGCTAGAATCCCTTTAGTTTCCATATCAGTCCTCACAAAACACATTCATCTTTTCTTGGTCTCAAACAAATATCCTCTCATAAATTATACGTATTCTCTTTCCTTAAAACGTAGGACTCTTCGTAATGCAACTACAATTCTTGCTCAATATAAGCAAACCCTGGAGTCAGACAAGGATTTTGTCAGAATTGTCACGGGCCATCTTTCTATGAATAAACAGTGCCACAACTAAATGACACGCTTGCTTCCTATCGAATATTTTGAAAATGCAAAAAGCAATAGCCACGAGATATCTCGAAGCTCTGTTATTTAAAAGTAAGAATACTGGCCAGAAATAAAGACCACATTTTCCCATGAAAAAGTACAATGAACCTACTTTTACTAAAGCACTGCAATTATTTAAAGTAAGTATTTTGTACATAATTATAATAATGTGTTGGAAACACGCGATATTTGAGAATGTTGCCAACTTAGCAAACCTTTGCGCTACTAACGTTGTAAATGCCACATTATTTTGTTTGATAAGAGTTTATTTTCGCTTGCAGTGTGAAATCAAAAATAATAGAATGAGGAAGTCCATTGAAGCACAATATTTATTTATATAAATAGAACCTTATGCCTCATAATTAGAGTTTGTTTTCTCTTGCGAGTAGAAACTAAAACAAAATACACCAGCGCAGTTCTCCTTTGCAATTTAGTGCAAAAATCCGTTTGCAATCAATAGTGCACACACGTTCCGTATGGTGCCATCCATTTTGAAGAGCTATAGCAGAAATTGAGTGTACAAAATGGCTAGAGATTGTAATAGCAACGATTTTTATTTCACAGAAGTGTTACTGTCGAAGCTGTTATTTCTACAGAACAGTATTTCTATGTTTCGCTTTGAAATAGATGGAACGATTCAGATAATGATTCGTTTGAAAATGTCAAAACATAAAAGCTTTCTTTTCGTCTCGATTTATATGTGTTTTGTTTGAGTGTGTGTTGTAATGTATGTGTGTGTCTGTGTGCGTAGCTTTGTTCTCTTAATCAGAACACACAACGCAATAGGTAATCGTATGAAAAACGTGCAGAATGGTCTTGTTCAGTCGCAATAGGTATACGACAGCAGTGAGAAGGATTATATGTCAGGGACTACACCGAAGCGTTTCGATCAAGAGACCAAAGCCTGATAATGTCTAAAACTAAGATTCCATTATTTTGTTTGATAGCAGTTTAGCGTCTCCGAGTATGAATAGAATCGAAAAATATTTAATCGAAAGAGACACTACACAACATCAATAAGACAGAGAGTAAAAGAGAAGAATAGTAAAAAAGTACAATGACAAATTGCGCTGAATTCCGAAAGTAGAAGAGTAAGGTGTAGTAGTATGGATTGACGTGAATGAATAAGTAATATGGATTGACGTGGATGAGTAAGTAGTATGGATTGACGAGGATGTGGAAGTAATATGGATTGACGTGGATGAGTAAGTAGTATGGTTTGATGTGGATGTGGAAGTAGTATGGATTGACGTGGATGAGTAAGTAGTATGGATTGACGAGGATGTGGAAGTAATATGGATTGACGTGGATGAGTAAGTAGTATGGATTGACGTGGATGTGGAAGTAGTATGGATTGACGTGGATGAGTAAGTAGTATAGATTGACGTGGATGTGGAAGTAGTATAAGTAAAAGTACAATGACAAATTGTGCTGAATGTTCCCATTCCGAAAGTAGAAGAGTAATGCGGTTGAGTACTTAGTATGGATTTAAGTGGATAAGTGAGTAGTATGGATTGACATGGATGAGTAAGTAGTATGGATTGGCGTGAATGAATAAATAGTACAGATTGACGTGGATGTGGTAGTAGTATAGATTGACGTGGATGAGTAAGTAATATGGATTGACGTGGATGAGTAAGTAGTATGGATTGACGTGGATGTGGAAGTAGTATGGATTGACGTGGGTGAGTAAGTAGTATGGATTGACGCGAATGAATAAGTAATATGGATTGACGTGGATGAGTAAGTAGTATGGATTGACGTGGATGAGTAAGTAGTATGGATTGACGTGGATGAGTAAGTAGTATGGATTGACGTGGATGAGTAAGTAGTATGGATTGACGTGGATGAGTAAGTAGTATGGATTGACGTGGATGAGTAAATAGTACATATTGATGTGGATGGGTAAGTAGTATAAATTGACGTAGATGAGTAAGTAGTATGGATTGACGTAGATGAGTAAGTAGTATGGATTGACGTGGATGAGTAAGTAGTGACGATTCTCACCGATTGATGACAATCTCCAAACTTTTTTTTTTAAATACAACCCTTTAATAATTCCTCTTACTGGCTCAACAAATCAACATTAATCAAAGTAACTTTCTTTGAGGATTAGCTTATAAAAACAAACAGACCTTCTTACAAACGTTTCAATTTTTAACCCCCGTCACACCTGTCATCGGGCTCTGCGAGTATATTCCCCTTTTTATTATCTCTTTCTAAATAAATCTGTCCTGTCTTGATAAAGGAAATAATGAACAACTTCATCTTCTTTTCGTGTGAGGATGTGGCTACCTCTGGTGTTAGTGTTAATTAAGCCGTCTCTGGGAAAGCCACAGGCACCTGACTTGGCTATTTCAGACTAACATTAACTATATAAGTCCAGGATTCCTCACCATGTTTTCCTTAACCGTTGCCTGTGATATCCAAATTAAACTTAGAAAGTATATATTTATTTGAAAATGTCAAATTGGTACTTGCGGTTACTTGCCCGTATTTGAACTCACAACGTCAAGCACGAGAGGGCGAGGTCTTAGCCACTGGGCCACCACGACATGCGAACAACTGACGAAGGTATAATAACCACAAAAAACACGTATATACGAGAATGGATAATGTCATTACGTTCTAGCGGAGAGATTAATTATGTAAACAAAAGACGGAGTTCCTTCGGAGTTGAGTGGCTCAGTGTGTGGCCTTGACGACAGCGGAGATTGATGGAGGATAGGTATCAGGTTATGTTGGGTAATATGATATTAGGTGAGTGATTGAAAATATGTGAGAGCTTATTGCAATATTAATGATATCTAACGAAAATGGAGCTGAAGGAGTATTAAAGATCGTAGCAGGGGGGGTTTAGCAGTTTCTGCCTACCCCTATAGGACAAAAGGCATGGGTTTATATATGGTTCTTTAAATTTGTTTCAACGAACGCTTTAATACGCCTAGACAATAATATTTTAAAACTAGATGTTTTTGGTATTTCCTATCCAACAACACCTTTTATTTTTGCTTGGAGCTCATGCAAAATGCGCTACCACGGGGAGATAGCGCAGTTATCCAACACCAACTCACTAAAACTCTACGGTGTCCTCCTGTGCCACTTATGGTGAGAACACGGGCACGCGTTAGCACTGATCCGGCTGACCGTCACCGTACGGAGAGTACGGTGACGGAGAACCCCCCAGGACACCAAAACAATCACATAGATTTTAGTATCTTTTAAAGTCTAGAAATTATCTAGGTATCAAGGAAAGATAATGTCTATCGTACGAGGACTATGCTATATAGAGGAAGAACAGGTTCAGTCTGGGTACCTTCCTGTACAGTCAGTGCTGGACTTTGTCAGTGATCATGGCAATGTTGCTGTAACTGAAAATTGAAACTGAACTTTTGGGTACAAAGTGGAAAGTTAGCTATACTATTTATATATATACCATCGTACCTAACCTCGCCCGGGTGAAAGGCTTCCTGCCGGTAAATTGTTGAATGACTCAGCACATTCTACGCCCGGCAAGGTGTTTTGCGAAATACCATGGATATTAAGTCGGAAAGGTATTCAGGCAGGTATTCTGCAAAGAAGATTAACAGAAACAGGAAAACGAATTTTCCATTTGTGTTAGAAATGAAATACGAAGTCTTCTTTCACATGTAAGTATAGCCAAAGTTTTAGGCTACACAGAAAACATACACAATCAGAATCTAAAAACGTAATCTGCCAAAATACCCAGTTGACATATCGATCTACCCCGCAAACGAAACGAACCAGATGGTCACTTAATAGAACATCAAATTATGTCACCTGCAAAATTTTACAGCCCACAAATTGTAGCCACTTGGCTACATTTTAAACAGATGACATAAGTCCCTACCCTTGTCATCTGAACGCGCATTTCGTGGCCCC